>OY856412.1:658121414-658441414 GCA_963693085.1 Alisma plantago-aquatica | reverse complement strand
CCTAAACATGTAAGCAAAAACCCTAAAGGTTCTATGTGGATAAGCTATGATTTTTAGTTATGGTTTTGATATAGGTGTATCAAATTAAATTTTAGTAATGCTAAGGTATGACCAAGACTTGGAGGTATGTCAGAGTTCCTCCCCTAATTAATACATAGATAAGGGGTATTATAACACAGTCATTGAAGTTGACATGTATCACGATTAAGGTACATACCCTTGATCTATGGATGGAAGTACACAAGCATGTTTGACTCGATGTTATAGGTTTTGAGGTAAGGTCTTAGCTACATTATCGATATAAAGAATGAAGAAATAAAAACTTAGAGAAGCTATCTCCATAAAGGAGCTTGGGTTTCTCCCACTTGGAAATAGTTTAGTAAATGGTTAATATTTGTCATTGCATTTATTTTAGTAAATGCAAAATGGGAGTTCTTCTAAAGACCAGAGTAGCTCTACTGGTGAATCAACTCTAGGAAATTTGCATGATGCTAAAACATAAATAGAACACATATTTTTAATCATAAGTCTCTTTAGTATAAGGAGGATATATCATTGATCTACTTTTAGAAATGGCCATCAACACAATCAAACTTGTTTGTATTAAAATGACAAGCTTGAAACAACTAGAATGAAGTGAAATCTCTCTAACATCATGGCACTAAGTTGTAAAATATTGAGTTAAGTCATAACTCTCCTAGAGGTAAGATAAGACTAAATTGGTGCATCAATTGAACTTATCCAAATAATTACACAAAAATAATTTTATAAGTAATAAAAATAATAAACATATATGCATGTAATTGATTAATAAAAGAAGTAGATTTTGACTTGCACTAAATTTATGTATATGACACATATTGAAAGAGTATTTTTTTATCAAAACTTTGAAATTTTATAATGCATAAGGAAGTATGAGTCCTTCATTTGTAGTTACTTTCTTCCTCTTGTACCATGAATATAATTTCTTATCAATAAAAGACCAAGTTCTTTCTATAAAATTTCTACAAGAGATAACTCCACTTGATATGTTATGTGTCTCCACGATCTATTAGTAAGTATAGAAGAAAACATCATAAATTGAAGATGAAGTATTTCTTGTCAATAATGATGTTATATAATAACTTATTAATAGATTACACATAGAAAACCACCATCCTCACATGTAGGATGGGCTTCATGTGTATTATCTACTTGATAAACCATAGTAGATTCCTCAAATCTACAAAGCACTCTGCAAGACATCCTTACATTCGACATTTAAAAACTAAACATATTTTCATTTTTCCAAAGCTTCATATTTATATCTTGTTTATAAAAAATAGACACTAGTTATTCCCAAACAAAGAAAAGTACAAAAATAGGAGCGGGGGAAATGTAGAAATATAGGGAAATTTTATTTTTATAACCAATCCTCTTTTCCCATAAACAGTTTGTACACTGTAGTATCAACCACCATCTCTACACCTTTGTATATGCAAGCACAATCAGAAGTGGGCTGAAGCTGCTATGGAGCCAGCTGGAGTCTCTCGCTTCTACGATTTCTAGTCCTTGGGTAGTAGTCGACGACTTCAATGTGGTCATGTACCCATCTGAAAAGTTTGGCAGTGCCATTTTCGATAGTGCTAACAGCAGGGATTTCATCGAGGCGGAGGAAGCATGCTCACTCATCGAACTCAGAGCTGGCGGCCCCCGCACTACTTTCTGACGTAGTTTACTCCATGAAAGGCTTCACAGAGCCTTAGGGAATCAGTCTTGGATGGACCAGGCTATTTCCAACTCTATACAAGTCCTAGAAAGGAATCACTCAGACCATGCTCTGATCCTCATCACTGAAAAGGGAACCTACATTCGTAGAATATGACACCCTCGCACCTCGGTGAGATGGGAGTCCATTCTAGACTTCAGACCTTTCCACCAAGAACCGTGGAACACAGACGTACCACTTCATCTCGCTAGCAAAAGCTTCCTTGAAGTAGCTCACTCCTGGGACATATCGCATAAAAAGGATGAACGCAAAGAGAAGGACATGCTATCTAATCAAATCAAGTGGAATCAATTCAATCTAGCTCTTAGATTTGACCAAGATCTTGCCTGGCACGCCATTGACATTCAGTCTAGACTGGATGTCATCCTCCACAGAGAAGAGGCTGAGTGGCAGAAAAAATCACACTGTGACTGGATCAGACTGGGGGACGACAACACCTGGTACTCCACTCCATTATCAAAGCCCGACGCTGGAGGACCAAGATAACCAAGCTCAAGGATGCAGATGGAAGCTGACATGAGAATGAACAGAGCATTAAATCTCGAATTCTAACCTTTTTTTCAAATGTGTATCAGGAAGCGGACTCGCACGCCCGACTCACATCAAGTCATAGCTTTATCGGCGCCTTCCCACAGTTACAACCATCCCTTGTAGCAGTGATGAAGGAACCTCCAACGCCTGAGGAGATCCGCCAAACCCTTGCCACGATGTCCCCTCTCAAATCGCCGAGACCGGACGGGGTCGATGCTGCATTCTACCAGCAGAATTGGGCAATCGTCGCAAACCATCTCTGCACCTTCGTAACAATGCCTTTCTATGGCTCCCCTCTACCGACTGAAGCAGCCAATTCTCTACTGGTACTCATCCCTAAAGTTCCCTTGTCGGAAAGCTGCTCACAGTTAAGGCTGATCTCCCTTAATAACGTGTGCACCAAGCTTATCTCCAAAGTCATAGCCTCCAGAATTAAACCATATTTAAGTGAGTGTATTTCTCCTTATCAGTCGAGCTTCGTGCCGGAAAGATGCATCGGAGATAACGCAACGCTAGTTAAAGAAATCATTCATACCATGGAGTCCAAGCAGAGCAAGAAGCACCACCTCACGCTCAAACTTGACCTAGTTAAGGCTTTTGATAAGCTTAGCTGGCATTTCATAGAGGATACGCTTCAGAGAACGTCCATTCCAGTCGAACTAATCTCCATTATCATGAATATTATTAGAACTGAGGAATCATCCATTCTTTGGAATGAGGAACAAATAGGATCCTTCCACCCTTCCTACAGGGTGAAGCACGATGATCCTCTCTCACCTTACTTGTTTGTGTTGTGCCAAGACTGCTTCAGTCAGCTCATAGAAGAGGAGATTACCCAGCAAAGGTGGAAGCCCATACTCATCTCTAGGCAAAAGCTCTCGTTCACTCATGCAAGTTTCACAGATGACATTATTCTCTTTATAGAAGCCACTACTACGCAAGCTACCACCATCAAACGCAGCCTCCAAAGCTTCATCGTATCCTCCGGGCTATTCCTGTCCAACAACAAATCCTCCATCTTCTTCTCCACAATACGCCCAGATCAATCAGAGCACTCATCTGTAGGAAGCTGGGATTGGCTGAAACTACAAACCTCGGCCGACACCTTGGTATTCCAATTATTCATAGAAGAAAGAGCAAAGAACACTACATATTCCTTTTACAAAAATTCCACATGCATATCAAACAATGGCACAAAAAACTCCTTTCTCTAGCGGGAAGGATTACCCTTGCTAACTTGGTTCTTCTTTCTCAATTAGGGTACATGATGCAAGCCACCCTCCTTTCAATGTCCATTTGTGATAGAATTGATCAAACAGTGAGGAACTTCATATGGAAAGGAGGATCCAACAATAAGGGATTACACCTCGCCTCCTGGAAGAAGATTACCCAACAGAAAAACAAAGGGGGACTTGGCATAAAAAGGGCTCATGATCACAACTCGGAACTAATGATGAAGCTGGCTTGGGCATTTCTCTGTAAACATCAAGTTCCTTGGGTGGCTCTAATGAGGGCCAAATATACTAACCAGGAGGTTATGAAGGCGAACAGATCCCATATATGGCGTAGCATTTCATCCCCTTCCTGAGGAGCAGCTCCCGACGTATCGCTATTTCAGGTGAAGACACTTCTATTTGGGAGGATGAGTGGGCGGGTGAAGGTTATGCTCCTACAAGACATCCAGGCCTAACTATTCTAGAGGAGATAGTTGATCTCAAAGTTTCAAGTCTTATCCTTGAAAATGGTGACTAGGACAGAAGCTTCCTCTCCGATTGGTTCACAAAAGATACGATACAACTCATCATCAACATGCCTACCCCTGACCGACGACTTGGCCCAGATGTCCGCATATGGAAGCACACCTAGGACGGAAGGTTCACCGTGAGTTCAGCATACGGTCTGCTCACTACTACTGGCGTCCCTATCCAACCCCATCCCGAAGCGATTTGGGAACTCCAAGTGCCCAAGAGGCAAGCTATCCACTTATGGTTGCTCTTCCATAATCATCTTCCCACAAACAGTATTCGTCTACAGAAACACCTCACTGATGACCCGCTATGCCCTCGATGCAAAAGGACTGAGGAGGACTACCTACACGTCCTGCAAGACTTCCCTAAAGCAAAAGACATATGGTGAAAGTTGATTCCACATGAAGCAACACTTTTTTACGACTCTTCCCTTCCCAGATATTGGATCATTTATAACATCAAAGATCTGAGGAACATACAAGGCTGGAGAACAATCTTATCTGTCACCTTTTGGTTCATATGGAATGATAGGAATTCCTTTGTGTTTGATAACAAGTTCATGCCACCCACAGTGCTTGCCGTTCTTTGTAAAGCTGAAGCTACAACGACCATTCAAGCCCACATGAAGAGTACGCTTAACCGAAACTACATCGCCACTGCAAGTAAGGAAGTTCACTCTCTTCATCATCTATCTACCATCATCATTTTCGACACTGATATAGCACGTGCCCGCAACCTGAAGGCAGTTTGCGCGGTTGCTAGAAGCATCAAAGGTAAATGGATTATAGGCACGGCCTCACAAATCCCAGGAACTGATCCTATGGAAGGGGAGCTACATGCAATTTGTGAAACTATCTCCATGGTTCTCTCGAAGGAATTACCCAGGGCTATAATTCTTACTGACTCCAAGAATGCAGCCGATTGGATTCACTCTCGCACTGTAGCCCCAAACAAATACCACTTGTGGACCTTAAAGATTAGCATGTCGCTGGACCACAACCAGATCCATGGAGTACGTTATCAACAAAGGAATCTGAATAAGCTCACTGACTTACTCGCAAAGAGTTGTCTTAAGCAACCAAACACAACTCTGGTGTGGACGATCTGCCCACCACAAGCTACCTCACAGTACCTAGAGGATCTTTCTCTCTTTCATTCTCTTTTTGCGTCCTTATAAACTTGATGTAACCAGTTTTTGGTATTTCTATAAAGAAAAAAAACATCAATAATAACCCAACATATAAAATTATGATCAAGTAAGTTCATGTATCTTAGAATGACAAAAAGAAAATATACCTTTAAATATATTATCCTTTGTGTAAAATCATAAAACATGTGATTATATTTGAACCCACAAGAAACATAATTGGCTATTGTGAAGTTGTCCTATGTGATAAGCAAACTGTTTCACTGGATTTTCTTTATCTTACAAAAAAACTATTTAGTGAATTTTATCAACTGTGGTCTACTAACTATAGGCATGACATACAACTTACCCACTAATACCCGTTACAATAGGGGAGCAAAGTCACTACTACTTGCATTATGAATAAGAAGATTGTACAATAATTATCTTCATTTACTCTTCATTTATTTGATTCTACTTTTATTAATTGCATCTGAACCCTCTAGAATTGCAAATATACATTTCAACGTTTGACACCATTTGAATATAAGAAAAAGTCAAAACAGTAAAAGTAGATGAAATTGTATAATGAGAACACATCACCAATCTAATTTGAATTGACATTGTGATGATGTTAGTTTTATTTCTAAATTATATATATGCCAAGGAAAATCTAAGGTTTACTAAAATATTCATTTAAATTTTCTAAAAGATACTTAAGAATCATCATTTTTTGATGACATGAATAATAAGATTGTTGATATGTATGCCCAGAGAGCATATCATATGATTATTTTGATGTGATATTATATAAAAATTTGATGAATAATAAAGACAATCTTCTTATTCATTCTATTTTACTCAGTTATGAGATAATGAGGAAACATAATGAATATCTAAGTAATAACATTACTCAATGGCGTATGTCTTCAAGTGTGTGACTTGAACAATGAGATCATGTGGATATCAACAGTACATACATTCTTCTTATGTCCCTAGTCATATATTATTGTGGAAGGCTGACAGACAACAATAACACATAAGACTATAGCATGTGTTGGTTGATGATAGAATTTCATCAGTCACGATATGTGATATCAAACTAAACACATAGATAATTGTTAGAGAACAATGTATCAGACAGACCCACCTTGAGAGTGATACATGGAAACCATACTAGGTGGTCATAGTCATTTCTCATAGTGAAGGTGGTGATTGTGGTTCTTAGACCTAAAATCACTACACTTATCACATGTCGTTCGATGTGGTTTGACATCATCCACTATGATCATGAATAAGGGTTGCTATAAAGGTGATGATCGGATGGACTGTGACACATGGGGATAACTATGAGTGATGCAGATAGGATTGTTCCCTCCTACAAGAGTTTGATAAGGTGGCCACATGATAAGCAAGACTGAGAAAACTATGCACATGCACAATGAATCAATATATGATATTGAGGTCACATATATCTTAAACAGTCTGTACTAGTTCAAGGAACATAGATTGAACATTGAAAGGATGGCAATTCCATGCCTCGAGTTCAATCCAGATATTAGAGACAAAGGAATTATACAATCACCATAACACCTATCATAGATTGTAGGTTGAATTCGTTCTCCAACTTTCCATTTACTTGGGTAGCAATGATGTGCGATTACACGCCACTCTTTGCTTGTGATGTCATAAATGAGTTATAGACATTTACTGCTAATGTAATATGAAACATATAGGGTCACACACATAGAATACACCTAGAATAGGGGTTTATTCAAGAATTATATTTAAATTGATTGCTAAAGTGTTTAGGTATTCAATTTTATGCAACAAATTAACTGAGTGTACTCCCAACTGACCGATTCAAGTGTTGAACCGGTCAGTTGGAGTGTCAGGTTGATTTGAAATTACATTGGATGATTTCTGGATGAACCAAGGCACAAACTGAGCAGTTTACATAGTGAACCGATTGACTCAAGGTCGTCAGCCGATTATTTTTGAGTGTGAGATGCCCAATTTGTGGATCAATTCTATTGAATCAAGGATTAGTGTTGACATTGTGTTGTGCATCAATTGGATTAGAATTGTCAATATAATTACAATTTGGAAACATGATGAAATGGCCATTTTACTAGGTGAATCAATCGACTCGCATGTCAACCAATCAGTTTGCCAAAAAAACTAACCATTTTTCTTGTCACAAGTTGTGACAATTCATGAAATTCTAGTCCCTTCTGCTCCCACTCAGATTGGGAACCTTGATCATGACCCTCCTATAAATAGAGGGGCACTGGGGGATTCACAGACACAACTCAATTGTCTCTGATAATTGTTTGTGCTCTCTAGTTATGGCAAGAGAGAGAACCCAAGCAAGTCCTACCCACTACATGGAGGGATAGGAAGGGAGAACAAGTTGGTGACTAGTATGCTAATGTGAGGGGACAACTCCTTCTTGTCTATTTTTCTAGTACGACATGAGTTCTTGGTGGTCTGTGTGGACTACTCTAGAGGTGTAGATACTTTTTTCCTCTAGGAGGACATCGTCAACCCGTTGTATGTGGTGATCAATTAGAAGGCTAATGTAGATGTTGTTTGAGTGAGACTCAAAGCAAGAGTGTGTGATCGTGATGAGGATATTGTCACTGGACTTGCTCTAAGACCAGGTATATCCTCCAAACCACCATTCCCATTAAATAGTTTTTGAAATGATACATTGGTTCAAGGGGAATATGCCAATTAAATTTTAGTTTTTGCTACCTATTTTGTCGCCATATTTTCCTACAGTGGTATCGGAGCCACATCGATCTACTATGTTTGGAATAATCGATATGATCAGATTTTTGGTTTTCATTATTTATTTATTGCATATGATGTTAATACTTAAATTGATTAATGTGTATATCCTATTAAAGGCCACATATGATCCCAAACTAATATACATATATATATATATATATATATATGCAATTCACACACATCTCCCTAAAATAAAGTTTTGATGGTAGATGTGTAGCATTATTATGGGCAATAAACCAAATATCTGTGTAAAGTTTAATGGTTCATTTTATTCCTATTATATCTTGAGCAATAAGATAATTTATTTTCTTGCAATGTCAAAGATGACGATCAGTGTCAGGTGAGCCAACTGTTTCAAATGAAGAGCCTATAGGATGGAGGACCATAGAGGGAAGATCATAGGAGGAGCAAACTGACCGGCTGGTGTACCCAACTGACCGTTTGGAGGTGTCCAGACATCGGTTGAAAAGGAGGCCAGACAATTGTTTCAGACAACCGACCGACCTCGAGGAGAGCCGACCAGTTCAAGGGATGAACTAATCAACCCGAATTGGCAAGCACAAATCTACACCAACAACACTTTTATGCATGAGATATAAATCTAGGTGGTAGTAATTCCTTGTGGCTCCAAGGAACTATAGTAGTATGGCCATAACCATCACTAATGTTTTATATTGAATATTTATGTTGTGGGATATATCATGTATATGATATGTACCATATATATGTGGTGATTGGATAATGTATATGCATGTATATATAAAATCCCTCAATCACACATATTAAGTCTAATATATTTTCCATTACTGGCACACAGAAAAATATTGATCGACTAAGCATGGGCACCCTAAGGATGGTGTGTCGTCTATCTCATGGATGTGTGATAGTAATGTGGTCCTGCTAAGAGGGGTGCATTATTATCATGTTGGCTTTTGGGTCGGGCTTAACTGAGTGTTCTTAATAACATTAAGCACCAGAGGCATGTAGATGACTATGGCAAGGAGTTGTGCATACTATTTATATAAGAATTGCATAAGATGCAATTGTCAAATATTGCCTACCTTAATGATTGATTATGAACAATGGCACTGGCTGGGTAATAATTGAATTATTTTGGATCTTGGCTGATTAGAAGTTTGTGTGCTACAATATTCTAAATTGATAATTGTGGGTTATCAATTTGAACAAAATAAAGAGAGTGATAGTTAATTAAAGGTCTAATTAAACATTGTCAAATTTTATGCAAATCAAACAAATTAATCAAAAATGAGTTTTTGACAAAATTAGAAATTTCTTTTGTTGAATCAAATGGCAACACACACCAACCATTTTTATCTGTGATCAGTCCTTGAGAAGGACAAGTTAAATGGGAATACTTCCACAACTAGGTCAGGATACTAAGAATTGTCCTCACATCAAAGAACAAGCTCTACGTCCTAGAGACACCAGAGTCAGAAGAACCTCTTCCCAATGAACCTAAGGCTGACAGTGATGCTTACAAGAGGCATATTGAAGACACCAAAGATGTCATTTGCCTAATGTTGTGCTCCATGAACTATGAGTTGTAGAGATAACATGAGAACATGGATTTTATTGACATAGTCACACATCTTAAGACCATGTTCCAAGATCAAGCAAGACAGGAGAGATTTGATGTCTCTAAGGCGTTGTTCAAATATAACATGGAAGAAGGAGGTCTAGTAGGTCCTCATGTTCTCAAGCTCATTGGGCATGTGGAGAATCTTTCTACACTGGGATTTCCTTTGGTTCAAGAGTTAGCTAGGAATGTGATTATGCAGTCTTTTCCAGAGTCATACAATGAGTTTGTCATGAACTACAACATGAATGACTTTGACAAGTCATTGATAGAGTTACTTGACATGTTCAGAACATCTTAGGAACAAATGAAGAAAGACAAGACCAAGTTTTTGATGATGATTAGAAAGACAAAGGGAAAGTTTAAGGGCAAATTCAAAGCTAAGAAGACTTCTAAAACTGGAAAGAAACCCAAGTCTTCAACACTCAAGGCAAAGGGAGGAGTAAAGAAGGGAGGTAATTGTCAACACTGTCACCAGGCTGGACACTAGAAAATCAATTGTCCTCTCTTACTAGAGGAATTAAAAAAGAATAAGGAAGGGGTAGAGACATCTACTTTAGGTATGAACATTATAAGATAAATTCAATTATTTATTCATCTTGGTATGTGATACCATATATAGATCTAACATACGTTGATGTGCAAGATCTGATAAGAAGTAAAGCCTTTATGAAAAGGCAAGGATGGACTATGCGGAGCAAGAGTTGATGCAACATCAGTCTACATTTAGAATTTACCTTAGACAAATGGGCATGTAATAGAGCTAGATGAACTGCTATTTCATTATACCTATAATAGAAACACTTTACTTTATGCATCTTGTATGAACAAGGATGATTATAAAGAAAGAGTTGTTAATGGTTCTATTTCTAAGATATGATCTTGTATGCTAATACCCTAAACATCTTGTGATCTTTATGAAAGGATCAAAAGATAAATGTTTCAGATTACAATTGATAACTCAAACAATTAATATCTATAGCATTGTCATCTATAGCACATACATGAGAAATGCATTTCTAGAACATGTTGATGTTTATCTAGACTCTTTTTGTTATTGAACAGATAAGAGACGTGCAAGTATTTTATATGAGCAACATGACAAACCATGTATCACTAGAAGTAGTGAGAGAATAAACATTTTGTTAGGATGTGTACAAGATGGTGTATGTTACAACCCACATTGAGGTTAGTCAGTAAGTACCTCAACTAGTGTGAAGTACCTTGATTAGTGCTAAGTACCTTGTTAAACATCATGGTTAATCAAGATAAGCTAAGATGTGAATCATTAGTCGAGATTGATTCATCTATTGTAATTAATGTTAACTGTAGTGTTAATCGTTAAGTTAATTACCTAATATTATTAACATAGATAAGATGGTTTATTTATTGTGTTTTTATGCCTTGAGAAGGTATAGAATCTTGTGCTTGAAAATTTGCAAAAGAAATCACTAGAATTGGACCTCCGAGGCAAAATATATGGCATTTTTATTTTCTTGGGCTGAGATATTGAATTTACCCATTAGTGGATTAATATTAGCCCCCTCTCCCTTATTCCCTACCTTACGATTGGTGCAAAGCACTACTTGAAGTGAGCACATAGTAGCTACAGGACCATCGGCCAACAGAGGGAGAGGGCAGGGCGATTAGGGCTCCTTGAGCCAAGCTAGCTTGGGTCGTCTCCTTCTTCCTTACTTCCTCTCTTCCTCGGCCCAACCACTGCGGCCTCGACCTACTTGAGCCCCCAGCAGCAGCAACCCCACAGCAGCTGCGGCGTTGGCCAGAGACCATTTTGGCATGGCCAACACCTCGAATCGCCGCCATTTAGTCTGACCTTGAGGCCTAAACACGAATCCGCCGCCTCCTAGCCGCGAGCAGCAACGCCCTGACCAACTAGGGCAGTGCCTTGACCAGTAGCAGGTGCAGTGCCACCACTAGCATGACCAGGAGTAGTTGGGTGCGAGGAAGCACCATGAAATTTTCGCCATCAACTTTGGTCGTGAGCCTAGGGCCCGAATCCGTAGCTCCCAGCTCGTGAACGGCGACCTAGCCTAGTTTCCCTTCTTCTCCTGTGTACGATTGAACCTGCTGCGTGAAGCAGGTCTGAAATCTAGGGTGCCTAAGGTAGAAGATGACCCCACTGACACACGAAAATAGGATTTGGATGCATTTCCAGTCGATTTCGGCCATCTCAAACCTCTGTGAGTAGAATTTCACTCACTAAGCAAGTACTCCATGAAACAGACAATTTTGGTTAAATCTGTGTGTATTGCGGGTAACAATGATTACCCAAATACCATGCAGTCTTGGCGTCGCCCGACTTCCGTTTCACATTTTTCTTCTTCACGCTTTGCATGATCCTAGTTTGCTCAATTTAAGAGATTGAAGACAGTGGCACGACTTACTTTGTGCACGACCCCAAGGTTACAATAGTTGTACGGTTTGGGTATAAACCCAGGCTATACGATTTTAGTAATTAACTAGTTGCATTATTTAAAGAAATAGATGATGACTCCCAATGTCTCAATATAAATCTGTTGCATGCCCTCTGTTATAGTTAATGTGTGTGATTTAGTATTAACACGGATTGACACATTTCTCAAGGACATCATTAGAAATTCTCAGTTATTATTAATAAATCTTGCCATGTTAAGCAATTAACTCTTAATTAAGTTATGAGATGCACAACCTAGGAGTTGGGTCGATGTGCATGTTTTCCAAGAAAGTGCAAATAATTTATGGGTGCAAATGATGATTACTCGTATGCCAAGTAATTATCTCTTATTAGTATATTAAGATGTTTAATTGCATGATTCTAGTGTATAAGTGCCAAATGGACATGCATTATATTTATTTAAGTATTTCAGTATACCTTCGTGTATAATATGTTGATTTCTCAGTATATTATGGTGTTTGAATATACTACTCTGTCAAGTTAAGGATGATATACATGTTGTGTTATAAACTTCAAATAAATAGAAACGGTAACATAGTGATACCAAAGTCAAGTATAAGTAAGGGAAAAGATACAATATAGTAAGAGCTTTCCAAGAAAAATAAAATAATGAGACTTAAGAGCCCTGAACACTGTAGATTCCCTATGAGAGGCCTGCGCCATAGGGATGAAATGACCTAACCCTGGTAGTGTCCAGTATACGGGGGTTGGAACATACTAATAGGTGGTATGGGGGATGAAGCCCTAGTAGAAGTCTCCTTAAAATATAGAATATAGTGTCCAACATCAACCAGAGATCATGGTGGCACTAGAGTACAGTAAAACCAACAAATGGATTGACTCTCCTCCTATGTGCTTAGGTTAGAGTAGGAGTCCAGTTTTTACGACATAATAAGTATGCCAAGGCAAGAGAGCCATTTTCCTATTGCAGACCAACGACATAGTCAGGCTTAACATTCTCGGGTGTGTCATCAAAATCTTGTACGGTGAGATCGTAGTTCGCTACGAGTCTTCATATGTAGAGCACACTGCATATGATCAGGGCATAAGCTAAAATATATTCATATAGGTTTAAAGAGTTTCTTATAAGTAAGAAAGGTTAAGAAAGATTTGGGTACAGTTTCACAGTAGTTGTTCTTTTAATGTAATATTTACATTCCCTATGGTATTTAATTGAATTGTTTTAGATCGGCTCAGTGTAGTAATTCCTATATTTTATTTCATTTTAATAAAAATAAAAATGAGTTATCTGTGATGGTCGGGTGAAATTCTATTCACTGAGCCAGTACCTCACCAACCTACTGAAACATTTTTTAGGTAAATGTCAGCACGAGGTAGCTGAAGGATCTTATCACCCAAGTTCTTAGAAGGTAGTTCATAGTTAGAATAGAGGTCTCTTAGTCCTTTCCCCTCGATCCTTGGGCATGTGGTGTTCTAGAGAGATAATGTAATGTAACATGTAGATTAGTTTTGAGTTATCTATTGTGCTTTATATTCCGCATTAAAAAAATTAATATATTTGTGTAAATCTGCTTTACCTACTCAGTAATGTAAATAGTAGTTGCTTCTATAGTTTAGTAAGATTTCAGTTTATTCCAACTTATAAGATTTTCCTTTAGGTTAATTCTAAGTGATTAAGAAAAGAAAAAGTTAAGGGTGGTTTACCAAGGTTGACTCTCCAGTCTTCGGGGCCATTAGAGATGGCACATGGATCTGGGTGTCATAGCAATTTTGGTATCAGAGCAAGGTTATGGGAGTATAGGTTGAGTATGTAGTTACTCTAAGTCAAGGTCAGGGGATGATAAGAGACCAATAGGATTAGGATTTAGGATGTTTTCCTCTTTGAACTGCAATTTTCTAACAGATGTGTTCTGTTATGGATATGTAGAGATGGAACGAAGAGGATGTGGACATGGTGAGGAGAAAGCTGAGAGCCATTACGGCCCTGACCCTTGAGTAATGGCTCAATGTGAAGAGGATAATGAGGCAACAAGGATGTATCATATTTTTCTGGAGACAAAAGAAAAATACAAGATGGATAGGAAGTCTTCATCTTCAAGTAAGGATCTGATGATATCCTATGAGTTGGTGAAAAAGCTTGGTGGAACTAAATTTTCTGGAACAACAGATCCAGCTGTGGCGGAGGTGTGGCTTCAAAAACTGGAAAAGGTCTTTCATTTAATGGAGTTATTAGAAAATAAGCAAATCAATCACGTAGTTTATTTTCTCAAGGAAGATGTTGAGTTGTGGTGGCGAGGAGTGGAAGATAAAAGAAGAAATGCAGAGATGACATGGAAGGACTTCATAGATGAGTTTCACCTTAAGTATTTTCCTCCTACCTTCCTAAGTGATAAGATTAAACAGTTAGAGAATATCAAACAAGGAAATATGATAATTGGTGAATACGAGGCACATTTCACAAGGTTGGCAAATTTATGTCCGCGACTTGTACCTGATGATGTAGAAAAGTGTAGAAGATTTCAACAAGGATTAAGATCAGAGATTAGACACACCGTGTTAGCCATTGGTCGAAGAGACAGAGAAAACTTTGGGGAATTTGTGGAAGCAGCGATATGTGTAGAAGATTCAATTAATGCTGATAAGAAGACTGAGAGTAAGAAAAGATCTGGAGATTTTATTAGAGGGGGACATAGCAGTGGTGGATACAGAGGAGGTGGTGGTTTCTTTTCAAAGATAGGATGAGGACATGGCTATTTTGGTAGATAAGGATCTAGGTTTTCACCAAGTGGAGGAAGGCCCAATTCCGGAAGATGGAATACACAGTCTACATGGACACCTCCAACTAGGTCTTTGAGATCTTCGGTGTCAGTGACAGGTCCACCAAAGAATGAGATATCGATGTGTGATATTTGTGGAAAGCTGCACTTTGGTTAGTGTCGGGGTGCATATTTTTAGGGATGTCACATCTACAGACAGGAAGGACACTTTAAAAGGCAATGTCCCCAGTTACAACAAGTGACAACACATGGTTCCCAGTTATAATACCAGAATGTTATGAGACAGGCTCCAATTTGAGGAGCGGGTTCTTCAATGGTTTCAGGTTCACGAGGAGGAGGAGGAGTACCCAATGGAAGGGAAGGACAATGAGGACATTGTGGGAGAGGAAGAGCTTCAGAACGCTTCTTTTCTCTAACACAAAAAGAAGGTATTACTTCTTCCTGAGTAATTACAGGAGAAATGCTTTTCTTTAATATCATATCAGTTACAATTTTGATAGATCCGGGTGCTACTCACTCATTTATATAGAATTTTTTAGCTTGTGAACTTAACCCATTAACCCATGAGTTACCATTTGAGTTGTTGTTGAGGGTTCCGTTAGGTGAACCGAAAATGTTGATAGAGTTTTGTCCCAGATGTTTATTGACCTTTGGTGGTTACACCATCGCGGTTAATCTTATACCCCTAGATATTAACTCTTTTCAAGTTATCTTAGGTATGTATTTCCTAGAGAGTATCAAGTTCAGCTCGACTGTTGGAAGAAGGAGGCAGTCTTTCAACATGGTGGATTTTCTTATGTCTTTCTAGAGATAGGAAAGTTTTTCCTATGTGTATCATATTATCCATTGTAGCTGATAAGATGTTGCAGAAAGGTTGTGAGGCATTCTTGGCACATGTAGTAGATACCAGAGCAGAGAAGAGCACAGTCAACCTATGGGATGTACCAGTGGTCTGTGAGTTCCCAGATGTTTTCCCAGATGAGTTGCCAGGTCTACCTCCTGAAAGAGTGATAGACTTTGAGATCCAGGTGTTTCCAGGTAGTCATCCTGTAGCACTACCATCCTACAGAATGGCACCTGCAAAGATGAAGGAACTAAAAAGATCCAGTTACAGGAGTTACTGGATAAGGGTTTCATTCGACCTAGTTCTTTGCCATGGGGAGCTCCAATATTGTTTGTGAAAAAGAAAGATGGTACTATGAGGTTATGTATAGACTACAGATAGTTCAATAAGATCACCATCAAGAATAAGTACACGTTGCCAAGGATAGATGATTTGTTTGATCAATTGCATGGAGTGATGATCTTTTCTAAGATAGACTTGAGATCTGGATATCATCAGTTGAGGATAAAGGCTTCAGATATTCCTATGTCAGCTTTCAGAACAAGATACGAGCATTATGAGTTTCTGGTCATGTCGTTTGGACTGACTAATGCCCCAGTAGCTTTCATGGATATGATGAACCAGATTTTCAAGTCGTTCTTGGATCAGTTCATAGTGGTTTTCATAGATGACATTCTGATTTATTCCAGAGATGATGAGCAACATGAGAAGCATCTAAGGATAGTGTTATAGTCATTGAGACAACATCAGTTATATGCTAAGTTCAGTAAGTGTGAGTTATGGTTAGTTGAGGTGTCTTTTCTTGGACATGTCATCTCAGGAGATGGAGTAAGTGTTGACCCTAAGAAAGTCGAGTCTATTCTATAGTGGGAGTAGCCTAAGACTCCTACTGAGATCAGAAGCTTCTTAGGATTGGCAGGTTACTACAGGAGGTTCATCCATAATTTCAGTGTTGTAGCGTCACCTATGACACGCTTAACAAGAAAGAATGCACCATTTGTCTGGTAAGACAACTATGAGAAGAGTTTTCAGATCTTGAAGAAGAGGTTGACTACAACACCAGTGCTGATCCTGCCCGAGGCAGATAACGGCTACATAGTGTTTTGTGATGCTTCAAGGAGAGGTTTAGGTTGTGTTTGATGTAGGAAGGCAAAGTAGTAGCTTATGCATCTAGACAACTTAAGAAGAATGAGGAAAATTACTCGAAACATGATCTGGAGTTAGCTGCAGTAGTTCATTCTCTTAAAACATGGTGCCACTATCTTTATGGTGAGGCATGCCAGGTGTTTACAGTTCATAAGAGCTTGAAATATATCTTCACCCAGAAGGATCTGAATCTTAGACTGCGGAGATGGTTAGAATTGATCAAGGATTATCAAGTGACGATAGATTATCATCCTGGAAAGGTTAATGTGGTAGAAGTTGCCCTGAGTAGGAAGTCAAGTTCAATAGATGATGTATTCTCTATGACATGTTTTAAGAGAGACCTGCTAGTAGAGATGTGGAAGTTGAACTTAGACTTAGGAGTGACATAAAAGAGTGGTTTGATTGCTTAGATGCAAGTCAAGCCTACCTTTATGATCAGATCAAGGAACTACAATAGAGTGATAGTGAGTTACAGTATATCATGCATGACATGACAAGGGGAATAAGACCAGAGTTCAGTTTTTCAGATGATGGTTTGTTGTATCAGCATGATAGGTTGTGTGTACCTAGAGACAGTGATTTGAAAGAATAGATTCTTGAGGAAGTGCATGCATCGATGTATGCTATGCATCCAGGAAACACTAAGATGTATAGGAATCTTAAGGAGTTGTACTAGTGGTCAGGTATGAAGAAGGATGTAGCTGAGTACGTGGCTAGGTGTAGTGTGTGCCAGTAGGTTAAGGCTGAGCATTAGAAACTTACAAGTACCTTGCAATCTCTTCCTATACCAGTGTGGAAGTGGGAACATATCACAATGGATTTTGTGGTAGGGTTGCCCATGACATCTAGAGGTTGTGACTTGATATGGGTAATTGTAGACAGACTGACTAAGTCTGCTCACTTTCTTCCTATTAGGTCAACCTTTGATGTCTTGAAATTGGCAAAGATATACGTGGATGAGATAGTCAGGTTGCATGGTATCCCAATTTCAATAATATCAGATAGAGATCCTAAGTTCACATCTAGGTTTTGGAATTAGTTGCATCATGCTTTAGGAACAAAGTTGAGATTCAGTACAACTTTTCACCCACAGACATATGGTCAGTCAGAGAGGATCATTCAGACTCTTGAGGACATGCTGAGAGCATGTGTCATACATTTCAAAGGAAGTTGGGAAAAACACTTGAGCCTTATAGAGTTTGCATACAACAATAGTCACCATTCCAGTTTTGGTATGGCTCTGTATGAAGCTCTGTATGGCATAAAGTGTAGATCACCCATATGTTGGTACGGGGTGGGTGAAAAATATATTCTTGGACCATACATAGTGGATTTGACTACAGAAAAGATTACAATGATCAGATAATAGTTGAAAGTTGCACAAGACAGGTAGAAGAGTTACGCTGAGAAGAGGCATAGACCTCTTGTGTTTGAGGTTGGTGATGAAGTGTATCTGAAGGTTTCACCATGGAAAGGAGTGTTGAGGTTTGGCAAGAGAGGCAAACTGACTCCTAGGTTCATGGGCCCATATCCTATCATTGAGAGGATTGGACCTGTAGCCTACAAGTTGAATTTGCCATCCGAGTTGGATAATCTACATGATGTGTTTCATGTATTGTTGTTGAAGAAGTGTTACCCAGGTACAGACAAGATAGTGAACCCAGAACCTACACAACTCAGAACAGATGTGTCCTATGTTGAAATACCAGTACAAATAGTTGATTGGAGGATTAAGAAGTTCAAGAATAGAGAGATACCGTTAGTGAAAGTTTTGTGGAGGAACCACAACCTAGAGGAAGCCATGTGGGAGCTAGAATAAGAAATGTGTAACAAGTTTCCTTTTCTCTTTTAGGAATTTTGGGACAAAATTCTTATAAGGGAGGGAGATTGTTACAACCCACATTGAGGTTAGTTAGTAAGTACCTCGATTAGTGTGAAGTAACTTGATTAGTGCTAAGTACCTTGTTAAACATCATGGTTAATCAAGATAAGCTAAGATGTGAATCATTAGTTGATATTGATTCATCTAATGTAATTAATGTTAACTGAAGTGTTAATCGTTATGTTAATTACCTAAGATGATTGACCTAGCTAAGGTGGTTTAGTTATTGTGCTTTTATGCCTTGAGAAGGTAGAGAATCTTATGCTTGAAAATTTCACTAGAATTGGACCTCCGAGGAAAAAGATATGACATTTTTAGTTTCTTGAGTTGAGATCTACAATTTACCCAATAGTGGATTAATATTAGCCCCCTCTCCCTTATCACCTACCTTACGATCGGTGCAAAGCACCACTTGAAGCGGGCACACAGTAGTTGTAGGATGATCGACCAATAGAGGGAGAGGGCAGGGCAATTAGGGCTCCTTGAGCCGAGCTAGCTTGGGTCATCTTCTTCTTCCTTTCTTCCTCTCTTCCTCGGCCCAATCATTGTGACCTCGACCTGCTTGAGCCCCCAGAAGAAGTGGCCGCACAACAGCTGAGGCACTGGTCAGAGGTGGTTTTGGTGCCGCCAGCACCTCGGATCGCCGCTATAGAGTCCGGCCTTGAGGCCTAAACACGAATATGCCACCTCCTAGCCACGAGCAGCGACACCCTGGCTAGCGAGGGTAGCGCCCCGACCAGCAGTAGGTGCAACACCACCACCAACATGGCCACGAGTAGTTGGGTGAGAGCTAGCACCACAAAATTGCCACCATCGACTTCGGCCGTGAGTCCAGGGCCCGAATCCACAGCTCCCAGCTCATGAACGGTGACCTAGCCTAGTTTCCCTTCTTCTCCTGTGCATGATTGAACCTGCTATGTGAAGCAGGTCTGAAATCTAGGGTGCCCAAGGTAGAAGACGACCCTGCTGATGCCCGGAAATAAGATTTAGATGTGTTTCCAGTCAATTTCGGCCATCTTGAACCTCTATGAGTAGAATTTCACTCACTAAGCAAGTATTAACTCCATGAAATGGACAAATTTGGTTAAATATGTGTGTATTGTGGGTAACAACGATTACCCGAATACCTGGCAGTCTTTGCGTCACCCGACTTCTCATTGCACTTTTTCTTCTTCACGCTTTGCATGATCCTAGTTTTCTCAGTTTAAGAGATTGAAGATAGTGGCACGACTTACTTTGTGCACAACCCCAGGGTTACAGTAGTTGTACATTTTGGGTATAAACCCAGGTCGTACGATTTTAGTAATTAACTAGTTGCACTATTTAAAGAAATAGATGATGACTCGCAATGTCTCAATATAAATCTGTTGCACGACCTCTGTTATAGTTAATGTGTGTGATTTAGTATCAACACAGATTGGCACGTTTCTCAAGGACATCATTAGAAATTCTCAGTTATTATTAATAAATCTTGCCATGTTAATCAATTAACTCTTAATTAAGTTATGAGATGCGCAAGCCATGATTTGGGTCGAAGTGCATGTTTTCCAAGAAAGTGCAAATAATTTATGGGTGCAAATGATGATTACTCGTATGCCAAGTAATTAGCTCTTATTAGTATATTAAGATGTTTAATTGCATTATTCTAATGTATAAGTGCCAAATGGACATGCATTATGTTTATTTAAGTATTTCAGTCTGCCTGCATGTATAGTATGTTGATTTATCAGTATATTATAGTGTTTGAATATACTGCTCTTCCAAGTTAAGGATGATATACATGTTGTGTTATAAACTTCAAATAAATAGACACGGTACCATAGAGATACCATAGTCAAGTATAAGTAAGGGAAAATATACAATATAATAAGAGATTTCCAAGAAAAATAAAATAATAGACTTAAGATCCCTGAATACCATAGATTCCCTATGAGAGGTCTGCTCCGTAGTGATGAAACGACCTAACCCTGACAATGTCTAGTATATGAGGGTCGAAACGTACTAACAGGTGGTACAGGGGACGAAGCCCTAGTGGAAGTCTCCTTAAAATACAGAATATAGTGTCCAACATCAACCAGAGATCCTGATGGCACTAGAGTACAGTATAGCCAATAGGCGGCTTGACTCTCTGCCTGTGTGCTCAGGTTAGAGGAGGAGTCTAGTCAACTGTTGTCACTAATCATGAAATTTTGAAGGTAATACTCTGTTCCCTGTTGTCCCCCTCACTTGCATGATCATTTTTTCTCTTCTTGCTAAAAAAAAAGTAACTGAATCTAGAAAAAATCATTGTAACTGGTACTGACGTGTTGTATTCTAGTTCATGGAGACATAAGCAACTGAATCTAGAAAAAATCATATTTTCCTTTGCTACAATTCATGCTTTATTTAATAGCATGGTCTTGAGTTCTAGCTATTCTTTACGTTTAATGATTATTGATTAATATAAACATTTCGTGGACATTGCAGATGGTGTGCTTTGTTGCTACATCCATCCTCAATGTTAACAATTTCATACATCCACAACATCGCTCCAATACAGCTTGCATGCCCGTGGATCAAGTTTGCGACAGCATGATCATGCATTTGCTGCTTGAATCATAGGTTAAAACCATTGTCTAGAGACGTCACTACTACAGAAATGGCTTATAAAGTCATTTTTAAGGTGTCAGTTGTATACAAAAATGACACCTAAACTCTACAATGTCGGTTTATAACATAAACCGACATCCAATCTACGAAGGTCGACCAGACACGGGTACCGCTTTTATTAAGTGTCGGTTAATTAATAAACAACCGACACCTAAACTCAACCGCCAAACCCAAAATTCCAGCGAAAAAATTGGCTCCAAAATGTTACATATGGCGTCGGTTCATAACTAAATAACCGACACTTAGTATATGTGTCAGTTCATAACTAAATAACCGACACTATAGGTGTAGTTGTCTGTTTTTTTAAATAACCGACACTTATTGTCTACTTAATAGCTCACCAGCCCGACCGATTCTTCCCTTTCCCTGTTTCATTCCCGATTTCCCTAACCTCCGACGATTTCTTGCTCCCTACCGCCGTCACCCCTCCCTGCCGTTCGTGCTCCAACGCCCGTCGCCGCCGCTCCTTCCTCCGTGCTCGCCCGTCGCCGCCCGCCCGCCCGCCGCCCTCTCTTCCGCCGTCGGTAGCAGCTAGGTCTCCTAGCCTCGCCGCCCTCTCCGCCGCTCCTCTCCTCGCTGCCGACAGCTGCTAGGACTTGCTCCGGCCGCTGCTCCTCTTTCCTGAAGGTGCTCGCCCTGCCTTCTTCTTCTTCCTCTGCTCCTCTTCTCTCAAGCTGCCTGCCCTGCTGCTGGGCATTTTTTTTTTAATTTATTTACTTTTCTCAAAGTGCCTGCCTACTCATACACATATTGATGTACATAAACCTGTTAGAATAAATGCTAAAAAGGTGTGATTTTAAGGTTTAGGTACTGATTTTGTGCTTCTACTGAGCTGAATCCTCTATTGTCTATACAATACATGTTCTATGATAAGCCTTAGTTAATTTAATATGCATACTTTGTATGTAAAACATAGTAATCGGGTACTGCTATATATCCAAGTAAATTACATGTAACTAATCATGACATAGATTTTAGAATGCATACTTTGGTTAAATGTACTGCTGTAATTTTTGATCAAGTGATGATATGTAAATGTAGCAATAAGTTAGTAAGGTATCAATGATAAGTCTGTTGTAATGTGATGCAAAATAGTTATTGTATCATGCATATATACTTAATACTTTTTTGTTTTATAGTTGTATAGGGTGTTTTATGTGTGGCAAGTCTATTGTTTAATAGTTTAGCTATAATCATTGTTTAATAGTTTAGCTATATTCTTGGTGACAATCCTAATCACCCTTCTTTTGCTTAATGATGAACTGTAATGCACACATGCTTGGAATGTAAATGATGAAATTTTCCCTAAATATATTGCCAATCATGCTTTTAAAGACATCAATAATCACCCTAACTTGAAGAACTAGGATTTTAGGTATAAGAATGACAACACATTGTTTGTTGGCCTAGAAATCCATCCAAGATTTACTCATTAGGAGTAAATCTTGGATAGTCCCCGGTTTGGGACTGTTCTTGAACACCTAATCTCGCTTAGGATGTAAGTGTATATAATGTGTGTTGGGTTTTCAAGAAAATTTCCACACCATTTCCCCGTTTGTTCTCTAAGTACATATGTACTAGGAGAACAACGGGGAAATGCTGCCGAAATTTTCTTGAAAACCCAATACACATTATACACTTACTAGTGAGATTAGGTATTCAAGAATGGGATAGGTGGTACACATTTATTATATATAAGAATGACATCACATGTATTTGTTAACCCTAGACCCTAATCTTATCCTAATATATACTTGTTTTCTCTTTGCTCATAGAATGGATAGATCATGGATGTCCATTCGCAATCGCTGCACCCCAGAGTTTATTTCTGGTCTTGACCAGTTTATTAGATTTGCCGAGGAACATAGGAAACAACCTGGAGATAGGATCTACTGTGAGATTTAGAATTTGAGCTTTAGAATTTGAGTTACTTTACAAGGTGCCCGCCCTGCCTTCTTCTTCTTCCTCTGCTAGAACTTTACAATGTGAGCTTTAGAATTTGAATTACTTTACAATGTGAACTTTACAATTTGAATTACTTTACAATGTGAGCTTAACAATTTGAATGTGAATTTTAACTTTACAATGTGAGCTTTACAATTTGAATTACTTTACAATGTGAGTTTTACAATTTGAATTACTTTACAATGTGAGCTTTACACTTTGAATTACTACTTTACAATGTGAACTTTACAATTTAAATGTGAATTTGTAGATGGCTGACCATTCTCCTGATGACCATGCTGATGACTACCGTGAGGGTGAGGACATCAATGCGCTGCCTCACAATGTAAGTTTTAAAAATATATCATATATTTATATCTATATGTCCATTTATAGTTATATCTTGTAATTGTGAATTATTTTGTCAAATTTTAGGTTGATGATGCACAGGTACCATCTGAAGCACTTGAGGCACTTGATCAACAGCACCAAAAAGGTGACAAGAGAAGGGGCATCACTATGATGAAGAAGTTAATTGTGCAAAAGGGCAATGGACCCAAACTTGTTGTGGATTTTGATAATGCAGGAAATGCATGTGGTGTGAATCGCAATTCATTTATTTCATATCTTGGGTTTGTTACTCGTAGCCATTGCGGTTGTCGCTTAGATTCTTGGCATAACATTTCTAAGGAGAAGAAAGATTTAATATGGAGGGATTTATGCGTGAGTTATTATTAATTTGCAATTCTATTTTGTAGATTACTAAATTTTTGGATACTAGTTAATAGCAATTCTATTTTGCTGAGTATATTTGAATTGGATGAAAAGCTACATCATAATTGCGTGATGCAACGCTGTGGGAGAGTCCTAAGGAACTATAAGACAAATCTCACCAGAGAATACATAAAAGAAGCTGACAAGAGGAAGAAGACAACCACTGAACAGTGGAACTTCCTGGACAAAGAAGAATGGGACGCGTTTGTCGCTTCAAGACAAACTGATGAATTCAAGGTATTAGGCGTCAGTCTCAATCTCATTAATTAATATATGTTGTATTCACTTATTCAAGATTAACATTTAGTGTTACTAACCAAATCATTAATTTCCATACTAACTAGGCCCTCAGTGAGGCGCAAAGATCAAGGCGTGCACTGAATGTGCATGACCACACAATGGGTCCAAAGGGGTATGCAGGCGTTCGCCAAAGACTACAGGCTGAGGCTACTACTGCTCAGTCTACTGCTACTCAGGAGTCCTCTATATAGGTAGCACACCCCTGCCTCGCCATGATATCTGGATAGTTGGGAGGTAAAATAAGAAGAGAGAATTAACTAAGGCCGCAACTGCTGAGGCGGCTGCAAAAATGGTAAAATACAACTCTTACAACAATCATTCGAATATTGATTATTTGTGTTGTTTACTTAAGTACAAATTTTTATTTTGGCGATTAGCGGGAGCTGCACGAGCTGAGGAAACAAGGAAAGTTCATCCCTAAGGGCACAAGGGATGAATTGACAGTTGCTCTGGGTAACCCAGAGCATCCTGGACGTGTTAGGGCTGCAGGCGCTGGTGTGGGCATCAAAGCTTTTTTTGGGCCATCCCAGCGCAAACATGTCCCAAAAGCAAGACTTTCACAAGAAGAGGTAACATATTTTTCCCTTGTAGATGTTACTGTAAAAGAGAATTCAAAAATTAGAATTTGACGTTTCTTTTATCCATGTATAGGTGGATAAGCTATTTGACAGGAAACTCGAAGAAAAACTCAAAGAAGCAATGAAAAAGTGGCAGGCATCTCAGACTGCCACTTACCAGACAATACCTACTGCAGACTCTACTCCTACTCCTACTGCAGAGGTTGGGAGTAATCCTGTAGAACCACCACCTAGAACATCCACTGTAAGTATTTTTATGACATAGTAACTAGTTTTTTAATTCAAGATGATACGTATATATGAAATTATAGTCGTTTCAAAAAAAGATGATATGTATATATGTATATAACATTCTTTACACAAAAATTTGTAGGGGTTGAAGCCATGCCGTCTAAAAAGTAAAGAATGTGTCATGGCAGAGGCGTCGGCTTACCCATCCCTACCAGGGGAAACGTGTCATGGGTCTCCAGTACCAGCTGGTTGGATTCGGGTGAGCCCGATACATATATTCCCCCAGTGGATGGATCTTCCACTACCATATGCCCACCCAGATTGTGAAACGCTTGGTGAGGCAGTAGGCGGAGTGATATTGTTGGAAAAAGCGTATGTCTTCTTTACTGAAAAGGTGTGGTAAATTTACATTACGTTCAATTGTTAGTGTGTGTATATGCTGGCAGTTGATCTGAAATTATTATATATATACAGGTTAAAAAGAAGACACCCACATCATCTAGGACTCCACTTCCACCTCTTGCATTACCTAGTTGGGTTCCACAGGACCTACCTGTCCCGTTTGGTCCTAACTGTAGGAGTATGGCAGTATGGTTAGGGGAACATGATATAAACTCTCCTATAACTGTTTCTTCTGATTCAGATTCTATAGGTCAGTCATACGAAACAAAACTATTTATACAAGATATTTTGGAGGTGTTTCGATATGATTGGCTAAATACATCTGTGATAGAGCTATGGATAAGGTGAGATATTCTTTAGACATCCATATACCTTGTGTATGATCTGGTGATCTGGTTTCTTATTTATTAATGCATGCGTAATTAATACATATTTTGCAGCTACTTAGACAACATATGTGCAGATTTTTGATTCGAACATGTAGGGTTTTTTATTCCATCCTTGATTAGTCTAGTAGCTAAAGACCCTACATCAGTTCAACAATACTGCTACGAGGCTTTTTCAAATTTTGCTGTAAAAAATAAGATAGTGATAATGGCTCCATTCAATGTAGAGTAAGTTTACTTTGCTTATTATAATTTGGACTTAAGAAAATTACATTTTATTGTAGATTTTGAGTTATTAATTTTTAACTTTTTTCCCTCTAGGGGTAGGCATTGGGAGTTATTGGTTATTGCCCCCGAGACGTTCACTGTGTATTATCTAGATCCTAAGGGGGGTAAATTGAATACAAGATTTGGACACATAATGAAAATGGCAATATTTTGGTGAGAAATATTTCATTTTTCATATCCGTTAACATATGTTATTACATTACTATTTAATTGCAATGTTCTGTGTTACATTAACATGTAGGGGTTTTGAGGAGTAAAAAATGGCTGGAGGAAAGGTCCCCACAAAAAAGAACCAGCCAATAATTTGGAAGAACGTGAAAGTAAGTTCCCGACTGCAATATATGTATATATTATTTATGTGAACAATGCTTAATTAGTTGTACTTTTTAATATTTTGTATGTTTGAATTTATAGTGTGCTACATAAGACAACGGATGGGCATGTGGATACTATGTCATGCGATATATGCACATGATTATCAAACATACCGTACTGGATATCGAATGTATTGCTCAGGTATTATATAGTCTCATTAGATAATATGATCGAAATATATCAATCTTATTTATAGCTCATTAATTATATATATATATACATCATTCTCTTTACATGTGTTTAAAGCTGACCCCATTATAGGAAAGGACTTACCAAATGTTAATGCTCCCTATACGATGGGAGAATTAAATGAAGTAGTAGAAGAATGGGCAACAACCATACAATTAGTGGGGGCTTTAAAATATAATTGGGATCCTGATAGCGAATAATGACTAAACAATGATACTTTGTAAATGAATTTCTGAATTATAATATATGTGTGAATGTTTCTACATGTTTGGATGTTTCTACGTGTGTCTGAGTGAAAATTAATGAAAGTGTTGGTTGCTATATGAATGTTTCTACATGTGTGAATGTGAATGAATGGAACTACAGATTGCTAGCATGTGTGAATGTTTATAAATGTGTGAAAATAAAATGGAACTGCAGGTTGCATTGCTAAATGCATGTGCTACTTTTTTATTGTTAATTTTGCAGGTTTGCGGCCTGTTGTCGGCTGATATCAATGGATGTCGTAAAACCTGCAGTTCATAACTGAACTGAACAGGTTTCTCATCCTGCGACCAGCCACAGCAGGTCTGCAGACTGACAGAAAAAAAAAACCAATAGGCCTGGGTTATTTGTAAATAACCGACACATAATGTTATAGTGTCGGTTTTTTACAAATAACCGGCGTCTATTTTGTGTGGCGCGAAGATATATGGTGTCGGTTATTTGTAAATAACTGACACTGAGAGTGCCCAAGATGGCGCCGTTTCTGTGGCACGAAGGGTTTGGGCATCGATTTCTTACCTAATAACCGACGTCTATAGTCCCATGATGGCGCGTTTTCGGTGGCGCGCGAAGTGTTTGGGCGTCGGTTTTGGAACCGACGCCTAATGGGTGGACTTTTAGTGTCGCCCACATAGGTGTCGCTTAGAAACCGACACTAAAGGCTTTAAATAACCGACACTAAAGGTAGGTTCTGTAGTAGTGCGGTCATTCCAAAGGAGGAAAAAGGTACATCCCACTGGCCTCCAAAAAGTAAAAGTGCTAAGATTTTAATATAAAAATGCCATGGCCGTCGCAGAGGGTTAAGACTACATATGCCCACCTACAACACCATAAAGTAACGATATTATTAAAACTCGATGTTGTTAGTTCTGTTTATAGATTTCTGAATATGTTTTTGTCCCCATCCAGTTAAATCTAAATCCTATATTTTTAGGAGTTCTGCCCTGTAGGACTATGCTACTCCACAGTCCAAGGTTTAAAACCCACACCCAAGTAAAATATACCGCCAACGCATAGCCAAAGACCGCCCCTTGCCGTTAAGTTTACTGCTGCCCCTCCAGTGTAGCTAATTATGCCACTGAAAGACCAAGGTGACAAAGAGGAGGGAAGGATCCTGACGACATACACCAAGTCGATTGAGATTCCTGTCGTCAACACTGTAAATATAATTGTCAAGATTATAGGAGAAACACATTGGTGTTGCTCCCCCTGCAACTTATACGGAGAAGGTCACGGTGGTAGGGATGGCCAATTACCCCATGATATATACATTGAATCAGCTTTGTGAGGTATTCGTGCATTGATAATGTTTACAATTGGTAGTTTGACATAATTATAAAAGTAAATATGATTTTTGTGTCCAACTTCCTTATATCCATTACAACTCTCATTTTTGTTTATTTCACAAGGCTATCATCGTTGTCATCGTTTATAATATACTATTTACTCATTGTCTATGGTAACATTTATGTTTGAGTCAACATTCCTATCTGATGTTAGATGACATAGTTTGACGAGGTCAATTTTCTTGATTGAATAATTATTCATGGTTGTACTCTACTATTGTCATTGTTGAAGGGGTGTTCAATCACATTCTATCCCAAAAATCCATCACTACTATCTAGTTTGGCCACCCCATGAAGAGTTTGTATTGGTCATTTGACGAAGAACAAGATTGTTGGTCGTTATATTTCTTTATGTTCCATGTCTACTTCTCTTTCTTCTCTATCCATCTAGATATTATAACTGGAGATTTACACTAATAATAATTTTTTTGTTTACTTGTTAATATGTATACATAGAAAACATACATTCTGAATCAATGAAAAAAAATTCTAGAAAGAAATCATGATTTCCACATTGTCACAACTTTCAAGGATAATAAAGTAATGCACTCTTTCAAATGAAAATGATTGCATTACCATTAATAAATAATATTACAAATTGGATATGGTTTATCTTCTATATATAAAGTGATGATATTTCAAAAAAAGTAAAAAAACATAATGTCTTTATCTTTACTACTATAAAAAGAACACTATGTGGTTTAAATTACATTAGATTAAAAAATCTAGCCAATTAGTGGTAAGGATTCAAAATTTATGTGTCCTCCTTAACCCTCAATCTTCTCACTTTTTCCTCCTTCTTTTCATTGTTTAATCCTAATTTTTTTGTCCTTCTAAGAACTGCTTTTTCAACTCTAGACACATACTCCCTTCTCAAAACTCAAAACTAAATATTTTGTTCTCTTTATACCAAATGAGACTTCTATAACCATTTTCAACTGCTCAGTCATTGAATGCCCATCACGACCATCTATTGTAACTAACAATCTTTATTAATATACCAATCACTCTCTCCATGGCAAATGGGATATAATCATAATTTTGCAACCCTAGTCAAACAAAACTGTTGAAACATCCTAACAAACTGCCCCTGAATTTTACTTCGCACACTCTCCATCTCTCGGCTTGCTCTCCCAATTTATCATCTCTGTAAAGATGGTATATGTGCTTAATTGGATAATTTAGGGTTTTGCATGTATAAAGTGTACTAATGGGCTTAGAAACCCTAATCTAGGTGTTTATGACTTTTAATGAGTTATATTTTGAGAAACCAATGTATGAAACAGAGTTTGAATGATCCTAATCATAATTAGGGATAAAGAGGATTTAATATGAATAGATGAGTAAGTAGGGCTTAGAACATAGAAATGTTGTTTTAGGGTATTGTTGACATAAAAAGGAAAAGTTGAGAAATAGATCTAAAGAACACTAAAAAAACCCTAATTCAACTTAGAAAACCCTAAGAGGGATTCACAAGTCAATAAAGTGAGTTCATGATGAGTATGTAGTAATTAGGTTATACATGCTTTTCAGGATTCAGTTGTACTTGTGTGTGCCTGCTTGATTGGTTGCTTGGATCACCTGGTTGGAATGGACTGTGCTTGATTCCTTTGAGATCTCCAAATTTGGTATGTGGTTATTTATGATTACTCACTTTAGTTTCATGACATTTTCTGATGTTTCATCGATTTCATGGTAATAATTGTTTGGATGAATTTACTTTTGCAATCTTTAAAGTGAATATGATTATCACAATTTAAGTATACATATGACATTCCCGAACCTACATACCAGTTCTAGATGTAATATTGGAGTATACCAAGCCCTGGAAAGAAGGTCAGAGGTGGTCAAGACCCAGAGGGAAGACCACAGGGTACCCAGAGAGGTGACCCATAAGGTACTAAGCTCGAGATGGAGAAGATAGCCTAAAGTCCCTTGCAAGGACTAAACCCTAAGAGAGGGTATCCCAGAGGATGAGTAAAAAGTAGTTGGGAAGTTATATTGAAAATGTAATATTGGATTGTTAAAAACTATTTGATGTAGTTAGGTTGTTATGAAATATGTGAGAGATATTGGTTGCCACCACATACCAATATATTCTTTATACTGACCGACAATTTATTTGTCGGTGTTTTAGGAATACTTGAAAAAGGACAAATAGTAAAGTGATATTTAAAGAATAAAACCAATTAAAGAAAGGAGAATTTAGTAAGATATAACTCTAAGTTGGGTGAAGTTCCAATCTCCTATGTTTGAAAGGTATGTAAAAAGTTTATTTTTGTCCTGCATTAAGGCTTAGTCTTTGGTAGAATTTAATAATTATTTTTTATTATTTGCAAAACCATTGATCTTATTTTGGGATAGCATCTCTTTCTTCTTAGTCTTCCTTAATTGGTGGTTATTTTCATCTCCAGCATCCACCAACAGCAGGAAGCAGTGGCCATGAAAGTCGAACGCATCGACGACCACCTGCAATAACTGCCACAATTGGTGCTTGGGGTGAAATGCCAGCAAGGCGATCTGGCCAAGCAAGTTGACAGGATTGCTGCGCAAAATCAACCATTGCCAGACACCCTGCGCGAGCTTAAGCAGCAACAAACTGCTTTAAGCACGTGCTTGGATGACATCAACACCACCCTCACACAACTCAATAACCGCCAAGAGGAGTCATCCACCAATTAAATCAACCAATTAAGAGCTCAAGTGATGGACCTCTCTGCACGACTCCTCTCCGCCAAGGCTCATTATTCAGATCTCAAAGAAACCCACGACGCACTGCTTGAAACACATGAGTATGTGCAAGTGGCTTTCGACAAACTACAAGCACTCCACCGACAGTGCAAGAAGCCTCCACCAAAGAAGACCACAGATAAGGCAGTAAACGAAGAAGATGATGCAGAAGAAGATGAAGATGAGGATTTTGACTCCTCAGCTGACTCCAATAATAGCACCTCCTTAGACGATAAATCTAATGACCCAGACAATGCTGGGGAGGGCCCCAGCTGAGGAGCTACACCAGAATAACCGAAAGACCACCAAGAAGGAGATAACGATCCCAAATCCCCTACTCACAATGACAACGTTAACATGTCATATGGGGATCAATTTCTTGACTATTCAGCATTGGGATCTCTGGGGGAAACCGCCAAAGAAGCAACTTTTGCTGAGTTCCAACAATGCTTATTCGGAACCAATACGAGTCAACCACAACCACAACACTCTGCCCTGGAGCAATCTTCACCCCTTCCCCCAGAACAAGAAGAATTAGAAAGAGTCAGTTTAGATACAGATGAAGATCTCGACTCTGCTTCTGATTCGGAGAAAGACAACGATCTGCAGCACTACATAGAAGATTTGGAGCAGGCTTCTTCCCACCCTCCGTAAGAGCTTCCCCCGCCGCCACCTCTACCTCACAAGATGCACGATTTAGACATGGCGGCCATCTCTACCCTATATTCTCAAGACATCTTCATCCTAAACACTATCGTAGATGATGCCAACGAAGGGGGAGATGTTATCTACCAAAATACAAAGACTCAGTGCAAGTTGACACGTGAAGACTTCCACACCATCCTTCGACCACAGTCAGTAGTGAAGATGGCAATCTTCTGTGTCCTCCTTGCCAATTCTATCGAAATCTACAGAAGCTCTAAATGGTACCAACCAGTACTTAACGCTTCACCTGCTCTGGCCATGAGTCTATTATATAAAGATTTACAAAGGAAATCTATCGAGCGATTGCAGAGGGGGATTTCCAGAAAGGCACACTATATTACCGTGCCCTTTCAAGTTTCTGGCCACTGGCTGCTAATGATCGTGGACACCGCAGCTCGAGATGCCAAGGTGTACAATTTCTGCACCAGTGAACTAAAGGCCGATATAATTAATTTTGCTGGTATTGAAGTCGGGGAGGCCAGATGCATCCCTTTTTGGCTTCTGAAACGAATATGGGTTGCATGCCCATCCCTCCGAAACGGTTGGAACCAACCCTGATTCCAAATCATAAACCCACAAGTCCAAACTCAAGAAGGATCTAGGGATTGCACTTTCTACACTATACGCCACATCCAAGATCTCAATCAACAAATCCCTTTCAATGAGCTGGCCACAGAGGATTTTCATTCTCTACAAGGACGTTATGCCATGGATCTAATATGCGATAGAAGGTTCTTCAAGGACCCAACTATGGCACCTGAAGATATCCCTCATTACCTCTACTCGGCCATCCAACGTCCTCAAAAGCAGCCATTCCGGCAAACAATAAAGGAGTTGGAGAAACAACAACCTGCCACGGTCCCTGAGAAGAAACAATGGGACCCTTACTCTTTTGATCTGGAAAAGGATAAAGGGGACATCGAATTGCTAACAGGGGCTACCATCAACAGACCATCTTCACAAAAGGTGCCCCTATCTGCCATTGAACCGACGTTCCCTAATTTTGACCTCACATCCTACAACAGTCTTTCCGACAATGAACTTCGGCTCATCATGTCTAGGCTTTAGGTCGAGAAAGATGATCTCATTTTTCTAGCCGGAGATATTCTGGTTATGGCAGATGCGCTACTAGAAATTGTACAGTTCAAAGGGTCTCTATCCGTGAGTTTGATGGCCGCCTATCAATATCTCCTCGGACATAATCACCCTACGATCTATATGGCATCAGCATATATGAAGGATGATCTCCTAAATCTAAAGAACTTTAGAACAACTGAAGCACTCATTTCTTTCCTTCAACATACGACTCTGAAGTTTATCATGCTTCCTTTCCTTCATACAGAGCACTGGATGTTACTGGCGACAAATCTTCATGACTGAACAACAATCATATATACCAGTTCCGACAGCCAGTACAACCCAGATCAGAAACAATATGCTACAACACCAGGAATGCCCACGGAGGAGGTGGTGAAGGAGTGTGCTGACAAACTACATGACCTTCTCAGCAAGCACACATAGGCATACGGTAAAGAACACTGTCATTGCCCTGCCTTCATCCACATATGCCCCCAACAACTCCACGAGTCAAACGACTGTGGCTTCCACGTCCTCTACTGGATGTACACCATCATTGTCCTTGGAAGACCAGTAGAGGACATGACAAACGTGGATTATAATGCCCTACGTGGAAAGTTCGCAGCTAATCTTCTCCGAACGCCTGGAGCTAACAAAGGACTAACAGAAGCCTAACGCCCTTGCCCATGTACTTCTCAACCTACCGCTTTGACACTCTGAGGACAGAGTGGGTGATAAGTTAGGGGGGAGTACACTAGACAAGGGCGAGGTATCATTTTTAAAACCCTTCCCTCTCTACCTTCTCTTTCAATTCTGTACAAAATCTTTAGCCTTCTTTGCACATTTAGATTTTGTTTTAAGTAATTCCCTTGTTAAAATAAATCCTGCACATAAGAATAACATCCCTCTTGGAAAAGCTCATCCCTAGCTAAATTTAGAATCCAGTCAGTCCTCAAAAGCAATAATAAGAATAGTATATAGGCATGTAATGGTGAACTAATAATTTACCATCACACTAGATTTTCATGTCTTTGTTTCAATTCTATATCTGACTCTCTGTAGGTCAAATTTAGGGCCGAAACAAGACAAACACTCTCATGGACGGGAGGGATATTAGGTGACATCCAAATCAAGAAACCTCACAAGTGGACCACCAAGTAGAAACCAAATAAGTGCATGTCGAGAAACTCTAAGAACAGCTTTCTTCTCATCAATAAAAGAGGCTTGGCCGCCCAATCAAAACCCCTAAAATCATGAATCCTAAGCCTGTGAGTTTATGAATAAAAGCCAGAGTGTTGAATAAAAAATATGAGAGTTGTGCCACGCATAAGGATCTATATGAAGAGCCAATAAAGGTATCGCTCGGCCGGTACATTCAGCTACCCTCACAAAGGCAGATGTGTCGTGCCCGGTAGTGAGAACCTAAGGTATCCAAATATATGAAAAGGTTGATTACAGACTTTCCCGGCCGGTACATTCAGCTGCCCTCACAAAGGCAGATGTATTGTGCCTGGTAGTGAGATCCTAAACGCATAGACAAACCCTCCCCCACTTGAAGGGGGAATTACACAATAGCCTTTAGCCAACCTTCATACCCACTCTAGCTTCCGGCAGGATTTTTGGAGAAGTATAAAACTGATTAGAGTCGACGACATGCATAGAATAAAATCAAAAGGTGGTCCCAATGCGAGCTACGTGATATGGAAGAAACCTGAGATCCAAGAAACTCTCAACACCTGAAAGAGTTAAGGCAAACAAAAGCCCCGATACGACCTTAGGAGATCTCTGATTTAGAATTAAAGCAAGAGTATGGAAATCTTAACTAAATAAAATCACCTCGCCACTACGTGCCTTAGCTCTATCCATCTTGAGGACAAGCTAGACTCTAAGTTAGGGGGGTGATAACCTCCCATTTTGCGATGTTATCTTATTGATTTTTCTCAGTTTTCCATACTCTTTCTTAGATAAATTAGATAAAATCTTTAACTTTCCACTTTATTGCAAATATACCATTAAAATAACTTTTCCTTTTATTTCTTACAGAAAAGCACAAAAAAATTACAAAAGCACCAAACGGTCCCAAGACCGAATGGACACCAAACGGTCCCAACACCGAATGGATATCAACCGGTCCCAAGACCGCATAAAGCTACACGGTCCCAAGACCGAATAAAGGCAAATGGTTTCAAGACCATAAGGACTCAAACGGTTTTCAAACCAGGAGAATCCAAATGGTTTCAAAATCGAGAGAGTCCAAACGGTCTCAGAACCCAAATGGTTTTCATGACCGTTTGGGCTCAAAACTGCCCAAACCATTTGGACTTCACTCAAAGCCTATAAATAAGACCCAAAGGGTCCTCAGAAGGCATGAAGTTTTTCATACGTCCAAAGGCTACCTCTGCTATTCCAGAGTTGTTCCATCCTTCATCCACCGCCCTGAGGCTGCCGGTCTGAGATCCACACTCCATCCAGAAGCTACTTTTTCTCTCATCACCAAAGAAGGTGGGAAGAGGAGGATTCATCATCAAGCAACCTTCGAAGTGTGAAGAACGTCACTCTCTCTCTCCAAGGGGTCTACCTTCCTCCCTCCTTCGTGGAGATGACGTTCTCTCTGTCTCTTCCCACCTCCTTCTTTGTCCTTGCCATGAGCGAGTAGTCTTATACACTAGGGTGCGAGGAGTAGCCCCGTTACCCATGTTTTCATTTCATGCAATGTAATCCTTAAGTTTGCAATAGAGATATACTTTATTTTCAGTTCAACATCAATCATTTAATGAATGTTTGTTGCTTGATCACCAACTTGTGTTACCTTTTATCTTTTAGTATGAATTGTCTACGTTTGTACTATTAGATTCGAATCTCGAATGAATGTTGGTTCTTGATGCATGTAATCACCATGCATCTGTTTCAGTATCTAGGAGTATCTTTCAAGAAGTGGAGTAAACTCACTTCCATCGTCGTACTTTCATACTATGAAATGGAATCAATTGACGTATGAAAGTAAAACCTTGATAAGTCGAGGAACACACTTTGCGAAGGGAATGATGCAAAGCAGGTGACCATTCATTTGGGAATGGCTGGCATTGCAACATTCCCGCACTTCTTGTAATTAGTTCTCCAAAAGGAAGCTAAATCTACAAAGATACTAACTGGTTAGACTCTTATTGCAGGTTATATTTTTTATGTTGCATGTTTTAATCTATGCATAGTGGTGGTGAAAGCCGATCACATCCTAGTGGTTTCCTAACATTTTTTACAACCTTAAATTTACTTTCTTGATTTTGTTTTATTTGCACTTAGTTTAATCAATCAAATTAACTCTTTGATCTAAATAACAACTGTTAAGGAGCTAAATGAAATTCTAACATTTTCTATCTTGTTGATCCTAACAAGACCGTTGTCATGTGGATTCAACCCTTAACTATACTACGATAAGGCTTCCACGTATCCTAGCATACGTGGGTGGAGTTTTAATCTAGTATAAGCAAGGAAAAACCTAAAGACTTACTATCTTTAGGATTTTTAGAGGTGCACGCAATTCCATGCAAGTGGAAGCTCCATCAGTATCACACATCTTGTCACCTCTCACTAGGCAACAATTTATTCCCATGGCTCCCATAAAGATTTCATGTGACATAAACATTCACTGAATAAAGACTACTATCAACAAATCATATAAAATCAATATATTTATGAAACCTTGGAACTGAGCTGAATTTGGGTTTCCATGCCATTCACTTGGATATCATGCATCAATAATAACATTGAATAAATAAAGTCTATTATGTCAAGGAAATCCCTTCAAATGGATTTCATGATATCTATTCGCAAATATCCAACTTTCCTCGCATCTAGGGTTTCACCCTCTTCACTAAGATACCAAACAAACACTGCTCAATTTAAACAAAATCTAAGATAGTATTTGACATATATGTACTATGAATTTAGATAAACAATCATTCAAAACCAACGGGATCTAGATAAGTAACTTTCTCTATTTACTTATACAACAAATTTCAGTCATAGACAAATTCCCTATATTTCAATTTACTCTTATAACCTCTACGAATAGTTCGGGAATTATCATTAGAATGGATTATATATATTTATAATATGATTTTATCATCTGAAATTCATTCAAACAAAGGAAGAATCCATTTCATATCATTTTGCAACAACTTAGAACAAATAGACAATTCAGGGTTTGTAGTCACATACTAAGCAATTAAAGATTTTGGTTGATTTAACCAATTTTTGTGCAATATATTGTTTAAAGGAAGTTCCCAGTCATCCTAAGGTGTGAAAACACCTTAAAAACATATCCAATATCTGATAATCTCAAATCCATATCAAAGCCCTAGCAATTCACCCAATTCTTCTTCCTTTCAACTCAGAAACCCTAAAAATGAGGGATTATGAAGAAAGAGTGAGAAAAGGGGAAGTTTTGATACCATTTTGGATGAAACAAGAGGAGGGATGGAATTTTGACATGTGAGATAAGATTCACCATGAAACTATATCCAAAGAAGCTAAACTTACATGATTTCATCATTCCTCAGACCGCAAAACTCAAGGTCAGCATCTCCAGCAATTTCTCCTCTCAAACCCTAACTCTCTCTCTCTCTCTCTCTAGGATTTCATTTCTCTATATTGAATCATGAATTATGAGATCTCCTTGTGTGTTAGGTTGACCATATAGACAAATTGAGCTGCTGAGGCTAATTGCACATTCACCCCTCACTAAACTTTTACATATTTTAGCAGATTTTTTTGTCATAAAAAGGTTTCTGTGAATTCGTGTATTTATGAGTTCAAAAATTCTCCAAACATTATTAGAATTTATAATGTAGTGTATAATTTAGTTATAAAGCTTCAGTTAAAATTTGAGATCATTCCATGCTTCCATTAAATAAATAAAAATCGAATAGTACATTGTTATCTAGAATTCTGCAAAAATGTTAGTTACTATAATTTGTCTATTGATAAGGTCTAAACACATCCAAAAATTATGAAAATTTTACTTGTTGGTTATGATTTAGTTTCAGATATTCAATTAAAATTTCATATTATTTTTTGTTACCAATAAATAAATAAAAATAAAACACTACACTACTAAAAAGCACTCTGTCAGCATTTTGGTCGAAGTGTAGTTCGACCGAGAACCACATTCAACGAATACTCAAATATTCTGAAATTTTCTCCAATATGAATGATTGAGTTATCCATATCATATCCAAAATTCAACTAAATAAAAATTTGTATAAAATATGAAAAATCATTTACCACATTGTTATCCTGATCAAATTACATACTCATGTACCATCAAAACCCTAATTTCAGCCAACTAGGGTTTATATTTCTCACAATGAACACTTAACATTCTTATTAGGTTTATAACATCATATTTGAATTATTAAGAAATGATCAACCCAATTAAGCATATAATCATCCATTTAAACCCTAGTTTACCAATTAAGCTCAGATGCGGTCATAACAATTCTCCCCCCTTAAAAAGGTTTCGTCCCCGAAACATAAATATGCAAATAAAGTACATTCAAGGTTTATTTTAAGCTTCTGAAATCTTACATATCATTATATTCTTGTATTTCATACTTGAATGTAGTTTTCAACATTAAGTTGTTTATTCCTTTTCTAAATCACAACATGTTTGAAATAGTTCTCAATGATAACAAACAAATTCTCTATGCCACAATCAATCATAGGATAGAGAGAGAAACAACCATTTCAATATTTTCATACTCTTTAGGTGTTACCTCAACATTGATAATCTGATCCAACTATCTCAATTCATACTACCAAATATGTACTATTGTTATGCATTACCTCTAAATCACGAAAGAGAGTTCACCATGTTCTTTAGAATTTTACTATTATGCTACTCAAATAGCAAAATAGTCTTGAGTTAAAAGACTAGATCCAACAACAATTGTACATTACTACTCATGGGATCATGGATGCATAAGGTGAAGCATTACCATCACATTCCATACTATTATCAAGTATGAACCCACACATAATTCAAGGTGTAACCATCGAGTTATAGCATACTAGGGTTTCAACAATAGTAACAGAGTACTCCATAATTATATTAGTCATTCAAGGACTATTCATACCCAATTACCATCACTTCATTATATTAAAGCTAGGTATAATAAGCTACACCTCATTAGGGTTACATATCAATACAATATGGTTATCATCCCTTCTATTCATATGAGTGAATAGGCAAGACTACCTTATTCAGGGCAACCCTCCATTTGTTCCATAATCATTCAACCCATATCACCATACCACAATTGTACAATACTAAGATGGATTACTGATATGAACGACTTAAACTATCAGACACCTTTAATTAACATATTGCTTGCACATGTACAATGAAATCATACGTAGAACCAATTTACATCCCTTAATATACCTTCAAAAAATTATACTTCTAAAAACAAATTCACATATTACTAAAAGCCATTGTTTTCTCTTATTTCTCTCCTCATTCATTACTACTTACTTTTTGCTACTTATCCTTCTCATTTTAATCATGTAGATTAAACATCCCTATATTGAAACATACAAGGTATGAATAGATTATTCATCATTCTTGCTATTACTGCAAAAATTTATTTCATATCACACTTCACTCATATTGTATTTCTCCTTTTGTTCAAAACACACCTCTTATATTTCAAATATATTTCTTATCCATTGCTCTGAATCATTTCCATATTGGTTATCTACCTTTCAGATTAGCTAGGATTACTATCAGTGATAGTTTACTTCTCATAGTGCAAATTTCATGATCTTGTTTTATAGAGATGCTAGTATTCAAGGTCAAATCACTAGTGACAACCATTGAACTACTACAACTCTAAAAATTCTAGGGGTTTGGCAATTTACCCTTCTAGGGTTTCATCATCATATTGTGTGTCATTATTATATTCACTATATGCCTCTACCATGGTGGTTATGTATCATATTTGATTCATTTTCTTATCACTTCATTCCCACATTTATCTCATAAAGTAATATATGGAAGAGAAGACGGTTCTGAGACTCAGAATTCTTATCTTCAAACATCCCATTAATACATTTGTCGTATGTAGGTTTAATTAGTTATCAACAAGGATACTTGAATAACTAGCACTTGATTGAATCTCGTAACCTCTTTCTTTTATAATCTATATTACTCCACTATGTTTCAAACCTTTCCTTACTTTCCATTATCCTCTTACCATATACTACTCTTCCACCTGTTCTCTTTAACTTCTACTTTTCTCTTATGATCATGTTGCTTATTCATGTGTATGATCATATATACCATGTTGCACATATTTTTTTTATCCTTCTACTAATGCGAAGTTGAAATTCTAAATCAATAATCTCTCTACTAGTTTCAACTCCTGTTTAATACATTACATATCCTTCATTTTAAATCAAATGATTCATGCATGGGTGAAACATAGTTTCTCTTATATCAAGTTTTCCTTCCTGAGTATAGTCTACCTTTGTATAACTTATTCATTTTGTTAAGCTACACTTTTCTTCTTCTTTTTTTAGAAACTAGTTTGTTGTTCTATAGAGACTTGGAATCCAAAGGTAGTAAGGATGAATGTATTAAACTTATTAATAAAGGTATACTTTACATGCTCTCAATTATATCATAACCCTCATTCCTTAATCAAGCTCATCATTTCCAACATTTATCTTTGTTTTAACTTAGTTTCTTATCTTAGTCTTATGATTTACATATTTATCTAATTCTCTTTACTTTAACTCTTCTGAAGACTCTTCACTTATATTTACTTGTCGTATACTTAACTCTTTTCTTCTATTTTTCCTTTGCTTTGGAGTACATAAAATCATTGTACTCGGTTATATAATCCATTCCTCATGATTGATTCTTACTACCTTGGCCCTTACATACTTTTCTCATATCTTTTCCATATTTCATATTTGGAGTTCATATAGTATTAATCATTAAACTTAATCTAAACCTTATGTCGTGTTCCTTTATTCCCAATTAAGGATTTCTTATATGAGACCCCAAAGCGGAGTCTCAGATATCAGTTCCAAATGATTCTTAGCTATTCTAATCTTTCCCGTATGTTTCAACATCTTAGTGTATGCACATTCTCACTATGATGTGGGTCTAATTTATCCAGAGTCTACTCTTATCATATTGTTAATAGGAGTCATTAGATCCCAGTAATGCATCCTTCCAGCCGGACCAGGCCGAACCTGCAGTCCTGAAGCCAAGAGATACTTAAGATTAATCAACTCCAATCAATCTCAAACATTTGGAAAGAATATCCACTTAGGAAAGTTCATTCAAAGATCATTTCTAGTCTACTTGATACAAAGAATGTAATCAATAAATTCTACAACTGTATAGTGTACAACAAATCTTAAAGACCCATATATATTTCAAAATACTGAATATCTAAATTCAAACATATAAGAGAATTTCTATCCGTCTCTAATAAAACAACAATATGAAATGAAAGTTCTATCTCATTTTATATTTATGCTCTTAATTCATGTTACTTATCTTGTTTCTAACCCTAATATTTCTAGGGTTCCTCTCTAACCCATCCTTCCACTGTATACCTAGCCACGGTATACATGAAAGAATAGATGGAGTAGCTTGATATTGGTTGATACAAGTACTCAGATACCAGGCTAGGATATCCAAATACTCAAATCCCCAGAGCTAACATCATAACATCTCCTATCTGCCACACTTATGACTCTAACTTACTAACTGGATGGTCCCTGACAACTCAGCCTAAGCTCTAATACCAAGTTGTTACATCTCGATCTCACAATTTCCACTAATCATGAGATTAGGGCATAAATTGAGGATTTAACGTAATACAAAGATCACCCTTAACTTTTTATTCTCTTTTAAAACTCTTTGTTTTCTCGTATTGAACCACATAAACCAACTTTACAAGGGAATCTAACATTGATTTCTCTAATCTTATTTCAACAGTAAAAATGCATGTATGAACATTCATTATGTGCTTAAAAGTATGAGCAACATAATGAATGTTCATGCATGCATTTTTACTGTCGAAATCAGATTAGAGAAATCAATGTTAGTTTCCCTTGTAAAGTTGGTTTATGTGGTTCAATGCAAGAAAACAAAGAGTTTTGAAAGAGAAGAAAAAGTTAAGGGTGATCTTTGTATTACGTTAAATCCTCAATTTATGCCCTAATCTCATGATTAGTGGAAATTGTGAGATCGGGGTGTAACAGATAGAGTTTCAGGTGAGGATTCAAGGATGAGATGTGCTTGAGTACGAACAAAGTAGCTACGAGCTATGATGGAATCCTAAGTCAATACTAAGGTAGAGGAGGGATAAGATCGATGAAGTAGGAGTTGTATGTTCCCTGAATGCACAAGACCATAGGGTCGGGAGGCGACAACTACCTTTTCTCGAGGACCATGGGTTAGGAGGTTGGCCACCTTCATGAGTTCATGGGGTCTAAGGCGTAAATGTGAAAAGATCACCCAAAGGTACTGGCACCTTAGAGACCTTGTGGGAATGACTAAGGATTGTACGTGAGAAGTGATGTTAAGACGCAAAGGTGATGGTAAAAGCCTTTCCATGGAGGTAAATATAGATTCGAGATATTCATGGTGTGGAGACATGTGAAGTATGTTTCAGCTTAGACTGGAAACAGTAATGGAAAGTTGTGATGCACCATCTATACTCTTGGAATAGGATGAACTCTGTATTTGGGTTGCAGCCAAATGTTTATTTCATCTTGTTATGGGTGTGAGAGACAGGACAAAATGCATGCCATATACTAAGGATAAAGGCGATATGAGTTGAAACCCTTCTATGATGATTGAGGATGGAAGAAGTACCACACCGTTTTGAGAGTATATTGGGTAGATGGCATGAAAGCATAAGGAGAACAAGCGTAATATGAGGACGTACCTATATAGAGTAGTTTGGAATCTATGAGTTACAAATTTCGGTTTGATAACTGAGATGATGGAAGCAAGAGCTCAAAGTTTTCTTAACTCAGATAGACCTAAACCTGAGACAAGTATGATGAGTGGAGTATATGAAGGATATGTTTTCACTAGCACATAATAAAGCTAATAAGGTAACAAGATGTTCTCGGTTAGAAATAGCTTAGGTGTACAGTTGTCTTATTTAGCCAGTAGAGAGGCTGAGAGAGGTTTCTAGGTGAACCCTACAATTGTTAGAAGATGAAACCTGGTGGATAACATCCAGATACAACCAGACCTATTGGTTGAGTTGGTGGTTTCCCAGTTAGCAAGCCCAGAGCTTGATGAGATAAAATTTTTGTTAGAAGAACCCCCAATGCACCTCTCAGGAAATGTAGGTGGTGAAATCCAATACTAGAGTGTTTTGGGTTTCTGAGGATTCACCTTTGAAGAATCATGTCATGCAAGGGGCTCATGATTATAAGTACATTGTGCACCCTAGTACTACCAAGATGGTTAAGACTTGTAGTGTTACCTTAAAGGCCTGGATGTGGAAGAATATAGAGGTGTATGTAGCTAGTGGCCATGCATGCCAGAGTGTGAAGGCTAAACATCAATAACCCAATGGATTGCTACAGATAATGAGGAGTCCCCGAGAGGGAATGGGAGCAGATCACCATGGGTATTGTGGTGGGTCTCCCCTAGACCAAGAGAGGTCGTGATGCAATATGGGTTGTGGTAGATTGCCTTACCAAGTCAACACATTCCCTTATCTAAGAGAGAACTTCTAGTATGATAGATATAGTTGAACTATATATATATGAGAGAGGGATAGTTGAATTACACTGTGATCTCAGTTTCATATCTTGAGAATGACCTCAAGTTCACTTCCATGTTGTGGAAGTAGGTACAAGAAGAACTCGATGCTAGGTTGAATTTTAGTACAACATATCACCTCTGACTGATGGATAGTTAAGGGATTATGATCCATACATTAGCGGGTATGATGAGAGCATATGTGCTCATTCAGGGTGATTCATAGGAGCAGTTCCTGCCGTAGTAGAGTTTGCTTCTTATCTCAGCCACCAAAGCCATTATTGGGAAGTATGAAGCTCTGTAAGGGAGGTTGTGTCGGTCACCACTTCACTAGGATGATGTCGGTGAGAGGACCTTGTGAAGGTCAGAGAAACCACAGTGTATGTAGATGAAGTCACTTTGATCGAGCAATGAGTGAGAAAGCCTAGGATCAACAAGAGTCATGTGTTGATGAGAAGCATACTGAATTGTAGTTCACAATGGATGAACATGTGTTTTTGAAAATCTGACCCTCTGAGATATAGCTAAGAAATTTGAGTCCCCGATACATGGGTCCATTGGTGTTGAAACAGATTGATGGAGCTATTTTTGTTTAAGCCTTACCCCTTAGGATATTATGATGTTTGATGTATTCCATGTATCTGATCTAGAACACTATGTGATGTACTTGAGCCATGAGCTGAGCAATGAACCTATTGAACTCCAAGGGAGGCTAACTTACCTCGAGTCACCTATGAGGGTACGTGATACCAAGGTGAGAAACAGCTCAGGAGTAAATAATAGAACATAATAAAGGTTCTTTAAAAGCACCATGGAGGAGGATGAAGCCACATGGGAGCCAATGATGGACCTAGAAAATTCTTATCCTGAATTGTTTGTATGTTTGGTAGAATTTTGAGGGAAAATTTTATATAAGAGGGGAAGGATGTTACAACCCCAAATTTTGGGATTATATGGTTTAAAATGCAGTTTCTACCATAAAAAGTATGACTATGGGTTTCTTTTGTAATATTTCCCTTGTGCATATGATTTTTTGGATCCTAATCTAATAGTGGGTCCAATATGATAAAAAGGAAAGAAAAGTTGAAAGAAATCAAATAATGCATGTATAGAAAAAAAAATTGAGATAGTAATGAAAATATGAGAAATATGTGGAATTCTAAAAAAAGTTGTATGATTGACCATCAAGGATGAGATTTCAAATCCACAAGGTTTATAATGGTGAAAGGAATCCAAATAAAGAGAATAAAAGAGTAAGAGAGAGAAAATATGAATAAAATATGTCTTATTAAGAGATAAATTGCATGCGAAGAAAAGGCCTTTATCCTTTAGAGTTTGGGACTCAAACTTGGTACACAAGTAGATAATGCTAATACAAGGTTTCCCATAAAATTTGGATGAAAAAGGATAAATGAGGAGAGAGTTATGGTTTTTGCAAGTTCTCCTAAAGAGAAAGGATGACCAATTAATTATATTAAATGTCACAATATTAATTGGATTAGATTTTACTTTTTTCAGAATGTGGGTGATGTGGATCATTGGATCTGAGATCCAACAGTGCTTCTCTAATCCTCATCCCAGCTGGAAGTAAGAACCTAAGACCCGTCCAGGCTGGTTTCCAAGCCGATTTGATTGTGCTTGAGAGCACGAGAAGAGTTGGGATTGGTCCCAACATCTTCGGGAGGTTCTAGGGATCCCATACATACAGGGATTAGGGACCTTTGGTGGTGTAACCAAGATTTCCCCAAATCCAGCGAACCTCGAGACCCTTCCCTATATAAGGGGGGTGTTTTGCGGTACCAGCAAACCCACAAACAATCTTCACGATGCCGGACGGAGTAGGCAAGTTCGTCTGTTCTTTCAATTGCGGCAAAGGGCGTGATCTTCACCTTGGTCCAGTCATGTCTTCTTGTCGAAGAAGAGAAGCATCGTCCTGATGATGGAGAGAAGCAGATGATGAATTGAGGGGATTGTCGAGTTTGAAGGATCGAGGTGAAGCTTTTGATGTTTGCAGTTGATGCGCAGGTGCGACAGAGCATGAAGTCAGCACTCGAGTCGACCATCGGCTCGCTAAGGAGCAAGGAGTAGAGGTTGAAGACGATACTAGAGGAAAAGACCATCTTGCCCCGACGCTCCTTCATTACAGGTAAGGGCAATGCCGTCATTCTATTATGCTTTTGTTTAGTTTAGCGCGCGTCCACGCAGGCAGTCCCAACCGAGTTGGCAAGGCCCGATTGGCCGACCCAGCCGAGGTGGCAGGCTTTCATTGGTCCATAAAAGATTAGTTAGAAAAAATTGTAAGTAATTATAGGTAAACCAGATGAAGATGAATTATATATGAAAGTTTATCAGAAAAATACAGAGATGCAAAAACAATAATATTGAAGCTTGAATCTATTCATAATTTAAAAAGTACATAAAGTTTCTATCTTTAATGCTTTCATGAATAAGAAACCCTAATTTTGATGATTAATGGAATTGAATAAAGTGTTATGAATGTTTTAAGTTGATCTTAACCTGTTATTATTAAAAAGAACATTTTGAATCTAAAAGATGGTTTATGTGCTTAATTGGCTAATTTAGGGTTTCATATGTATAAAGTGTACTAATGGGCTTAGAAACCCTAATCTAGGTATTTTTGACTTTTAATGATTTATATTTTGAAAAACCAATGTATGAGACAGAGTTTGAATGATCCTAATCATAATTAGGGATAAAGAGGATTTAATATGAATAGATGAGTAATCAGGGTTTTGAACATAGAAATGTTGTTTTAGGGTTTTGTTGACATAAAAAGGCAAAGTTGAGAAACAGATATAAAGAACCCTAAGGAAACCCTAATTCAAAGAAAACTCGAAGAGGGATTCACAAGTCAATAAAGTGAGTTAATGATGAGTATGTAGTAATTAGGTTATAGATGCTTTTTAGGATTCAGTTGTACTTGTGTGTGCTTTCTTGATTGGTTGATTGGATTACCTGGTTGGATTGGATTGTGCTTGTTTCCTTTGAGATCTCCAAATCAGGTATGTGGTTATTTATGATTACTCACTTTAGTTTTTTGGCATTTTCTGATGTTGCATTGATTGCATGGAAATAATTGTTTGGATGAATTTATTTATGCAATCTTTAAAGTGAATATGATTATCAAAATTTAAGTATACATATGACTTGCTTGTACCTACATACCATCTCTGGATGTAAGATTTGAGAAGACCAAGCCCTATAGGGAAGTCAGAGGTGGTCAAGCCCTGGAGGGTAGTCCATAGGGCACCCAGAGAGGTGACCCATAAGGTACCAAGCTCAGGATGGAGAAGGTAGCCTGAAGGCCCTTACAAGGACTAAACCCTAAGGTAGGGTATCCCAGAGGATGAGTAGAAGTGGTTGGGAAGTTATATTGAAAATGTAATCTTGGAATGTTAATAACTATTTGATGTAAATAGGTGTGTTATGAATATGTGTGAGATATTGGTTGCCACCACATACCAGTATATTTTTTATACTGACCGATGTTTTATTTGTCGGTGTTTTAGGAATACTTGAAAAAGGACAAAAAGTAAAGTAATATTTGAAGAATAAAGCTAATTAAAGAAAGGAGGATTTAGTTAGATAGAACTCTACATTGGGTAAAGTTCCAATCTCCTATTTTAGGAAGGTATGTGAAAAGTAAAAAAAATTATCCTGCATTAAGCTTAGTCTTTGGTATAATTTAATAATTATTTTTTATTATTTGCAAAACCATTGATCATGTTTAGGGATAGAGGCTCTGTCTTCTTGGTCTTCCTTAATTGGGGGTTACCGGGAAGTGAGGTCGTTACACTAGGTTTCTTTTTTGATGATGGATGTTTTCTTTTGTGTGGTACAAAGACCTTTTTCTCTATTAGCCATCAATTTCTAGGCTATGCAGTAGTTTACAGCTGATTTGTTGACATCATATTTAAATTTTCTAAGGTGTTTCTATGTGTCTATGTTGAGATAATCCGTTCTAGGTCTTCTCTATTTTGAAGCTTGATGAGTTTTCTGATACGTGTATAGAAGTTTGCATATGTTTTTTTATTCTTTTATGAGGGGAGTTCAAGGAATTTGTTGATCTGGGGTCATTTTTCGTCTGGTATTCAATAAGTTTTCTATAGTGTGGTCTAAAGCTTTTTAGTGCTAGCTAGTATCTTCTTCAGGACTATGTTGTGGGTCCGATGTGGTGACTTGTAGATCTTTTTGGCTTGAGCGGATATGTGTCTTTGGTGAACAGATTTGTGTATGATTTGACTCTATTTTGAAACTTGATGATTTATTCTTGGGTGGATAGAAGGTCTTCTATGATTGATTTTGTTCATTTTAAGGAGATGTCAAGGTTATACTGTAAAAGGTTATGTTCTCATAGGTGTCTTTTCACTAGTTGTCGAGTCTTACTCTTTTGGATGTGTGGAAGCTATTCATAGATTAGAAAGTCATATCATTATTCTTTATTCATTATAGATCCTACATGGGATGAATTTGTATAGTTATTTTTGTTTCTCTCATTATGTAATATTTAACAAAAAAAGAACAATTTCTGCTGACCAAAAAATTCATCTAGATTTTTTCCAAATCATATAAATCATATGCTCTTTACCTTGATAGTCTGTTTATGTCTTACCAATATCTTATGTTGGATTTTTAGTCAAAATTCCGCAAGGATGTTCTATCAAGTTCCAAAATGGAAATAGAATTGTAATGGAAACCTAACCACTTCACCATCTAATAGTGCTCAATTTATTGTTTCAGTGTCCCACTCTTCAAGTACAATCATTGGAGGAGTGTCTATGTTCACACTGTCTTCCAAACATCTATGTTAGTGCCTTAAAAGTTGAATTCCATTCTTCTCTTCCACTAGATTCCATTTGATAATTAAAGTTTAGTTTTCTATTGGCGTGAGCACCTTCCAAATTGAGTTGTGATAGAATTTTATACCCCCTCATTCATTTCCAATATAGAATCTTTGAAGTTTTTATCAAATATCCAACAAGAATTCCTAGATGGGTGAAAGAAGACTAGCCTTCATAAAAAATAACTCGTTAGATACAACTTGATAACTTGCTGGGCAATAAAAATTATTTTGCAATTAGAATGTAAATGTTAAGAAATGAAACATGTGAACATAGGGATTTAGGTAGTTTAGGCCCACATCCTACTCTAAAAATGGTTTATTACACCACTAAGATTTGTAATAAACTCCTCATTGATCACTAACAAGTCTTCATCTATCACACAATATCAATTTTACTTCTTTTTGATGGCCTAGAGAGAGATCCAATAACCTTATCCTCTGAGCATAGGCATAGGAGAACACCATGTATCTCATTTGAAATTTGACAAGGTATCTCACCACCTTTCACCTTTGCACCCGATGAGGAATAAAGCACACCTAAAAACTTCTTCCTTAAGATCATTGGAATAAACCTTCTTCTACCTAGAAGATCTTTCAGAATCACAACAACAATGTGAAAGGGGATAGAGTTTGAAATTTATGACACAAAAGGAAAAACAAAGAAAATCTTATACCGTAGAATACATGTAAGGTTTTACTAAGTGAATAAGATCTACTCAAGATGTTATAATTTAATCATATCTAAAAAATAAAGATCATGATCATGCCATAGAGATCGGGTTTTTTTATGTTCTTAGTTGTATCCTCTAGGTTCCGATATTGTTACCATATACACAAAAAGGATAAAATTTATCAAATTATCCCTTATACGGTCTCAAGAGGAAATATAGTCATTGCAGTTAGTGAAGTTAATTTTGTAATGACTTATTGAGCAGTTAATGTACTTTTTTGAGATCTTACTTTGATCGAAGGGTGCATATTGAATGTAAGTGAGTTGATCCCTATATTCTCAATTGAGAAAACATTCAATAAAAAGGTATCTTGGTCAAAAATTATTCTTTGACCAAGCTTTCTTAATTGATCCTATCTTTGGTCAACCAACTCTAGTAAAGTTGATACTTTGATTGACCAAGGTTTTGGGTGTATTCTAGATGAATTATTGATGTATGCATATTAAGGACATCTTGTGGTTGTATTAGGTGACTAAATGTATACTCAGAGACACTTGAGGTTTAAAACTCGTGACTTTTTGTGCTTTACAAGACACATAATGATTCATGTATCCATCCTAATTGTGCAATTTAAGTTTCTTAACAATATGTAGTTCATCAACTTATAAATTGATTCATCTTTGTTATCTTCAATGAACCTAAAACATGTAATAAGCATAAAATGGTATAATTTCAAGAATTTTTTTCCTCAAAATAGGTATTTAGTGTGTCAATTTGCCAACATTCATTTCTTACTTGTATAATAATGAATCTTGATCCTTGTTTGAGAAAAGAACTATGACTTGTTCTAACTTTGTTTCCAGGAAAGACTATACTAAGAAGAAACCAGGACACACTTTGGAAAAAACTATCCCCCCTTTTGGGCCGATCTTCATACATCTACTTTCACTATTTAGAATTCCATTTTTACTCATGCATGCTCCTATACCAACATTAACTATTAAAAGGACTCATGATGTGAGGAAACACTGCCAAATAGTGAGATTACTCAATATGAAGCATGGACTTATCAACTAACAACCACACCATCATATAACATGGTAAATTAAAATCGATCTTATATACCCATATCAAGCGGAAACATAAACATTAAGGTTTACAAATCATGCCACATGTATCACATATCATACCATGATGGTATATACATCATTATACAGTGGCCATCTTGCCACAGCCTGTTATAAAGATATACATGTTCACATATAAAAGCCATACACGTACAACCATGGCATACTGCCAAAAACCTTGTATCAATGTACACCATCTATAAAATTCCCCCAAGGACCTGAGAGTACAGGGACAACACATAGGACTTTACTACAAAGCACACCAGCAACATATCCAACATTCATCCTTCACTAATCTCCTTGTTTATCTTCCTCAACTACATGTTCTCTACCATGACGAGCATGACCACCTAAAATATGTGGAAACCCACAGGGTGAGACCAACGTCCCAACGAGAGATATAACTTTTCACCAACAACTACTATTAACACTAAAAGATTATAAAAGATTAAGCATTACGAGTAGATTCAACTGAATGAATAACTAAAAATGATAACACAAATTAGGCAGATTAAGAACCTACAACTGATCATTAGAAAACATATACTTTTAGAAGGAATATGAAGAACATCTACAACCATTATCAGCTAAAAACATAAGAAACAAGGAAAGGGTAACATCCAATGTGATTAACATTTAGCCCTAAGAAAATTTACTACACGGTTGTATTACATCTTTTATTATGCCCCGTGGAGATGAGGTATACCACTCATACTCCAAATGACCACTGCTAAGTTAAAATCAATGACATACAAGATCTAGGAGAGCTGAAATCCTATGATATCCCACACCCTTGATCAATTCAAGTTTGCCACAGTGAGATATAGGGTTCAACTACAAAGTAGCCTAGTCTTCCTTGGTATAGAGGCATGACACTAGTAAACATGGTTTACAAACCCAATCATCTAAGTTACAACCACAATTGTCCTCTATCACATCATATACTGAGATAAGACCAAAACCATTCTCCTACTGAGGCATGACCGCAGTCATCATCCATAACCTGTGATTGTGGATGCAAGGATCTACCTGTTGGTATGTATGCCCAGAGATTCAGAGACAATCATATGATAATTGGAATATGGCATTAGATACCTAATATGATAATAATAAAAGGTAATTATGTTTATTATGTTTGTCTTAGTCATGAGATGATGATACAAACATAAATAGATGTCTAAAGAATGATATTACTCAATCATGTATGTTTTCCAAGTACATGACTTGAATGATGAGATCATACGGATGTTAAGAGTATACATATACATTCTTGTTATGTCCCTAGTTGGATATTACTCTGAAAAAAAATAGATGAAAATAATACATAAGACTAGAGTGTGTGTTGATTGATCACAAAATCACATTAGTCATGATATATGATATCAAGTCACTCACATAGATAAATGTTAGAGAACAATGTATCAGATAGACCCACCATGAGACTAATACATGGAGACCATGGAATGGTAGTCAGAATCATCTCTCAATGTGATAGTGGTGATTTTGATTCTTAGACCTAAAGTCACTACACTCATCACATCCCATTGGGTAGCCTTGACACAGGGGGACTGAGTGTGAGTAATGTAGATGGTATTTATCCCTCCTATAGGATTTTGATATCCAAGGCCTCTTGATAAGCGATACTAAGCAATATACATATGTATTCATGTGATTCAATATGTGATAAGTGAACTCACATGCATCTCAGACATGTTGCTCTAGTTCAAGGAACATGGATTGAACGTTAAGAGGATGAACATTTTAATGCCTTGAGTTCAATCCAAATATCAGAGACAAAGGAACTATACAATCACGGTAATACTAATCATAGATTGTAGGTTGAAGTTGTTCTCCAATTTTTTGAATTACTTGGGTAGAAATGGTGTGTGACTTGGCACCACTCTTTTCTTGTGATGTCATAAGTTGTTATGGACATTCACTGCCAATGTAATTCTGGACCTATAGGGTCACACACATAGGATACACTTGTATTAAAGCACTATATTCATTAATTATGTTTAGATTAAATGCTAAAGGTGTTTAAGTATTCAATTAAAAAATGGATCAACTGACTAGAGTCAAAATCATCATGTTCAAGTATTGGACTGGTTGTTTGGAGTGCCAAGTTGATTAGAAACTGAATTGGCTGAGTTCCTCCAGAACTGGGGCACAAGATGACTGGCTCGCATGAGAAAAATGACCGGTTCGTGGTCATGACATGATCAAATCATGTGAGCGAGATGCCCGTTTTGTGGGGAAACTTGATTGCATCAAATATTTTCTATGGGATCTCAAAACCACCAACCACCATGATGATTAGTGGCAACGTCATGTTGTGCATTAATTGGATTCGAATTGTCAATTTGATTCAGAATAGGAAACTGCACGAGATGACCATCTCATTCATGAGATGACCTTTTCACTATGTGATATGAGCATATCATAGTTCACAAGTTCTAGAACATTCATGATTTTGGACCCTTCTACTCCCACGCTAATTGGGAACGCTGACCCTATCCTCTAGTATAAATAGAGGGGTACTTGGGCTTACCAAGACACACAATTGAGAATCATTTGCTCTGAAAATTATTGTCCTTTTTTGTTGTCATAACCAATAGAGAGCCCAAACAGGTCCTACCCGTTAAAGGGAGGGGTAGAAATGGAGAGAACAACTAACGCTCAGTTGTGGGACAACATGTCGACGACTAGTACCCTGATTGAAGGGGCCTACTCCTTCCCATTGTCTATGGTAGCACAATATGGTGTTCTCAATGATCCGTGTGGACTACTATAGAGGTAGGAAACCATCTTATGCCATTGAGAGGACAACATAAGCCCACAGTCTGGGAGAGACCGCAGAAGCTGCTGCAGATGTTGTTCCAGTCTGTTGTCTGTGTTGAAGACCAGGAGCTCCATATACATCATCCAAGAGCAAATAAAAGATAGTTGCATATCTAAAACAATGAGGAGTATGTCGTTGAACTTTCTATAGGACTAGGTATATTTTTAAAATCATCCTTTCCATTATATATTTGTTGACACGATGTGCTAGTTTATGGGAAATATGACAATATTTTTTGTTTCTACTGCCAATATCTACACCCTATTTTCCTATAGTGGTATCAGAGTCATGTCAATCTACTATATTTTGGGATAGTCAATATGATCAGATTTTGGTTTTATCATTTAATTATTGCATGGAATGTGAATAATTTCTTATCCAATCAAATACCATGATAATACCAAACTAATATGTATATATGATATATATGTGCAATTTACATGTGTCACCCTAAAATCAAGTTTTGATGGTGGATGTGTAGTATGGTTATGGACTATAACCCATATTATTTGTTCATGATTGTGTAGTTAGTTAATCCTATTTGATCCTGATCTGCGTACTGAGCCTCCATCTTATCTTCCCAATATTAAGTTAATTCTTTCCTACGCTTGCTCCCCTTGAATGTAACTCGAGATTTCTCTATAATCATGTCATATTAGGATAGTTTACTTTCTTGTTATTACCAAAAAGAAATGTGTTATGATGATGCCAATTGACCATCTTAGACATAGGTCGATCGAAAGACCAGAAGGATGAACCAAACCAATCACCAGGTGGACCCTACCAATCGACTAGAGGAGCCAACAGATGATGGACAGAAGAACCAGACGGCTGATGAGATGAGCAAACGACCGGCTAGGAGGCGAGCCGATCAGTTTAAAGATTGAATCTATCAAGATGGATTAGCAAGCACGATCTTCATCAACAATAGGTTTCTTCATGTGATGTAGACCTAGGTTGTGCTAATTCCTTGTGGCTCTGAGAAATTATATTAGTCTGGCCATAACCATCACTTTTTGTTTATTGCATGGTTTTATTGTGGGTTATAGCATGTATATGATACGTACTATATATGTGGTGATTGGATAAAGTGTATGTATTTATAAATACAAACTCCATCAAGTAAAATATTAAGTATGACATGCTTTCCAAAAGTGGCACATAAGAAAAGCTTGATCGACCAAGCATAGGTTACACCATAGCATGGTGCATCGTCTATCTCGTGGAAGTGTGATGGTAGTAATGTAGATTTTTCCATAACAGGGTGCATTATTATCGTGTCAGCTTTTGGTTCAGGCTTAACTGGTGATTCTTTAGCATCTAGGCTCAGAAGTATATAGATGATTATGGGCAACGAGTTTTGCATATCATATATCTGATAATTGCATATGATACAACTGGCAAGTCGCCTACTTTATTGACTATTTATGTTGATGTTGATCGGGTCATAGTTGAATCTTGGCCCACTTGAATATTGTACGCTACAATATTCTGAATTGATATGTGAGGGCTATCAATTTAAATAAAATAGTGGGGGTGATAGTTAATTAAAAACCTAATTAGTACCATAAAATTTATCAAATCAAACTAAATCAAAAATATTTTGAAAAGTTGCAATATTTCTTTTTAGAATCTAATGTCAAATACAAACACGTTCAAATTGCAATCAGTCCTTAAGAAGGACAAAAAGGGATAAAGTTTCATGATTGGTTAAGGATTTTGAGAAATGTTCTCATCAATGAGCGAAACCTCTATGTACTTGATAGACCAAAGCCAGAGGAACCCACTCCAAATGCACCTAAGGCTAAAATGGTTGCTTAATTGAAGCATGTAAAAGATGCCATAGAGATTGAGAACTTTATGCTATGTTGTATGAACTATGATTTGCATGAACAACATGATAAGATGTACATTCTCTAGATGGTAACACATCTTAAGAATCATGTAAAGCAATCACGGTATAATGTCTCCAAAGTGTTGTATGAGTGCAAACTAAAAAAGGGAGATCCAGTAAAAGCCCCATGTGCTAGATATGATTGTGCATGTGGAGTGACTAGGATTTCTCTTAGGTCAAAAGTTGACCATGGATATGATTCTAGAAAATGTAGCAGGAATCATATAGTCAGTATATCAGATTTTTTACATGTTGATGCCAAAGCATGACAGAAGAAAGGACAAATATGTGATGGTAATCAATAGAAGTGAGTCTAAGGGCAAAGGGACAAGGCCAAGAAGTGTTCTGAGACTAAGCTAAAGTCCAAGTCTTAAACACTCAAGTTATGGATAAGGGTAAGGGCAATGGAATTTGACCTTTTCACTTAAAGGAACAAAGCAAGAAGAAAGAGATTAAGATCTCTACTTCATAACTAGATAAGAAATAAGACATAACTATAAGAAGCAAGAGTTGTTTCCATCATAGTTGGAATATTTCATTCATGGGAACATAATAGAATTAATGAATTTCTATAACGTACTTTCCAACATAATATGTCTTGTATGACAAGAACATTATGTTTTATTTTAAAAGATATGAACTTTTATGGAAATGCCCTATGTCTCACAAACTATATATGATAGTTCTAAAGACAAATATATGTATGACACATATATTAAATGACTTGATGACTCAAACATTGAATGCCTATAGCATTGTCATCTACCACGCATAAATAAGAAACACATTTCTAGAATCTATACAATGGTTATCTAGACTCTTTTGGTTATCGAACCAATAGAGACATGCATATCTTATTTTTGTATGAAAAAAGTATCTTCAGTAGATGTAGTACAAGAACATGTATTCTATCAGAGCCAGTACATATTGATGTACATAAGACCTTTTTGATTAAATGCTAAAGGTAGTTGCAAGTAATTCATTATATATTTACAGATGATTGCCAGTAGATATGGAAATTGGTATTTAATGAAATACATATATGAATCTCTTGAAGTGTTCAAGGAGATTGTGAATGAAGTACGTAACTAACTTGGTAAAAGTATTAAGATACTTCAATGTGATCTATGTTGAAATATTTTAAACTAAGAGTTTGAGAACCTTCTAGAGGGATCATGATAATGTATCATGACAAACTCCACCTCAAACATAATGATAGTGTATCACAAAAGTGTATCAATAAGAAGGAATCACACCTTATTAGTCACGGTGAATAAAATCTAGTTGATCTTCCAATTTCTTTTGGGCACATGCTTAACACTAAAACAATGTACCGTCAAAATGGTTCAAAAGACACCATATGAGATAATGCATGGGACGTGTCCCAATGTGCCTTTTAATGTGATTAGGGAGAACACCTATATAAGAAAATAGTTTCTTAAAAGGCTTTATCCACAATCACATAAAGGTTATTTTGTTAATTACTACTCATATCCCAATCTGGCAACAAAGTTTTTGTCGGTCAGGATGATTATATTCCTAAAGGGGAACTTAGTTCTTAATAAATCAATGGGAGTAAAAGTAGAACTCAAAATGTTCGAGACAAATAAGAAAACATTGAAACTGTAGAGGTACAGAGGGAACAAAGAGAATCACAAATTGTTGTGTAATCTCGAATTCCTTATGAAAGACACATAACTCATAGTTCTAGTATAACACGCCTTGAATTTGAAAAATGATGATATCATACAACTCAAAAGGGCAGTAAGTTGATCATAGATGATGAGTCAACAACCTACCTAGAAATTATTGAGGGACCAGAACCTAAGAAATGGCTTGAGGCCATGAGATCCAGGAGGGACTCCATGTACACCAACATGGCATGAACTTGGTGGATCCACCTGCAGGGGTAAAACCCAAAGGTGCGTTTGGGTCTATGTAAGAAAACCAACATGGAAGGGTAAATTGGTTGAAAAGAGTTTCAAACTAGTTCAAGGTGTTAAAAATGATGAAGTCTTTTACTAGTTACCATGGTTAAATCCATTTGGACCATGCTTGCTATTGTAGCTTAATATTACTATGGGATTTGGCATATGGATGTTAAAATCATATTCCTTAATTGGAATAATTATAAGGATGTGTACATGACACAACCTAGTGGTTTTATAAATCAATTATTACAAATAAAGTCTATAAACTACAAAGGTCAATCTGTGGATTGAAGCAAGCATCTCAGAGTGGGAAACTTCTATTTGACAAGACAGTCAAAGAGTTTGACTTGAGTCAAAATGAAGATGCAATCTATGATTACAAAATATTTAGTGGGAGCATATTTATACTCCACATTGTGATGGGGAATAATGTCCCTAATCATGAATATGTTAAAACATGTCAAAGAAAGTACATTCTATATAAAGGTCTTCAGTAAGACAACCTATTTGATAGGAATTGAGATATGTAGAAATAGATTTGGAAAGATTCTTGACCTAAGTAAGAGAACATATATTGTCAAGATGTTGTAGGGTTCAACATGCAAGACTTGATGAGAGAAAAATTGTCCATGTTCCATGGAGTTAGTCTCTCAGAAGCCTAGTGTCTTAGTACATATGAAGAACAAGAACACATGGAATAGATGTCATATGCATTCGCTATTAGATCTATCTTGAATGGAATGTTATGTACTTATCCCATTATCTCGTCGTATGAATTGGACATGATGAGATCATATCCAAATTTGTCATATGAATTAGACATGATGAGAGGATATCAAGTCATCTTATATGTATTGGACATGATGAGAGGACATATATTTACCTACCTAGTAATCTTGTATGTATTAGACATGACAAGAGGGTATATGTCAGATGCCAGTGAGAGTCACTGGAATACCATAAAGAATGTCTTTAGGTGCTTGTGAAGCACTAAAAGGATTCGTTCCTTGGTTATGGTAATCAGGAAGAGTTGGGTGTAAATGGTTACACCGATGCAAGCTTCCAAACTAACAAAATTAATTATCACAATCTAGATTTATGTTTGACATTAAATGAGAACTGTAAGCTAGAAAAGGTTGTAAGCTAATGACAATCTTTCATATCTACAAAACAAGTCGAGTAACTCTGTATTATGAGAACAACAGAAGATATTGTATGGATAAAGAAGTTCATATGGGTGAATTTGTGGGAGGTTCCATCTATTGATGACATGGTAGAAATATGACAACAATGGAGCTATTGGGTAGGCATGGAATATTAGATAGCATACTACAACACTTCCATCTTATGCAAAAGGTCACACAGTGATGAGATGCAAAAATTTCAAAATACTGACTTTAAGCAAATGTTGCTAAGTTAGCTATAAAAGTGCTTGCATTGTAGAAAAATGATGTACATGTTGAAGAACCATTTGGAATACAATTTGTGGGTGATTGGATCTAAGTGCAAGTGGGAGTAGATTGGTATGTATGTACATAAAGATAATCATTTGATGATTGGAATGTGGCATTAGCTACCTGATTTGATAATAATAAAAGGTAACTATGTCTATTATCTTTGTCTCAATCTTGGGATGATGATAAAAATGTAAATATATGTTTAAAGAATAATATCACACAAGGACATATGTTTTCAAGAACTTGACTTGAACAATGAGACCATACGGATGTTAAGAGTATACATTTACATTCTTATTATGTCCCTAGTCGGATATTACTATGGAAGAAAAATAGATGACAATAATACATAGGACTAGGGTGTGTGTTGACTGATGACAAAATCTCATTAGTCATTATATATGATATCAAGTCACTCACACAGATACATGTTACAGAATAGTGTGTCGGACATACCCACCATGATAGTGATACATGTAGACCATGGATTGGTAGTCAGAATCATCTCTTATAGTGATAGTGGTGATTGTGGTTCTTAGACCTAAAGTCACTACACTCATCACATGTTGTTGGGTATACTTTGACATCATCAAACATAATCTTAAGGGGTTGCCATAAAGGTGATGATTGGGTAGCTTGACACATGGGGACTAAGTGTGAGAAATGTAGATGGGATTTGTACCTCCTATAGGAGTTTGATATCCAAGGCCTCTTGGTAAGTGAGACAGAGAAATATACTACCATATTTATTTTATTCAATATGTGATATGTGAACTCACATACATCTCAAACAGTCTGCTCTAGTTCAAGGAACATGGATTGAACATTGAGATGATGACGATTCCATGCATTGAGTTCACTCCAGATATAAAATAAAAAGGAACTATACGATCACAATAACACTAATCACAGATTGTAGGTTGAAGTTGTTCCTCAACTTTTTGAATTACCTAGGCAACAATGATGTGTGACTAGTCACCACCCTTAGCTTGTGATGACATACGTTGTTATAGACAATCATTACCAATGTAAATATGGACCTATAGGGTCACGCACATAGTATATTCATGAATGATGTTTAGATTGAATGGTAAAGGTGTTTATTTATTCAATCAAATAATAGATCAACTGACTGGACTCAGAATCGTCAAGTTCAAGTGTTAGACTGACTGTTTGAAGTGTTAAGTTGATGAAACAAAATTGGTTGAGTTATGCTAGAATTGGGGAACAAGACGAGCGTCTTGTGTGAGCGAGATGACCGATTCGTGGTCATGAGATGACCGGATCATGTGATCGAGACGCTTGGTTCATGGGGAAATTTGATTGCATCAAGGATTAGTGTTAATTTCATATTGTGCATTAATTGTATTCAGATTACTAATTTATTTAGAACAAGAAACTACATGAGACAACGATCTCACTATGAGAGACAACTGTCTCAATCACGATATGACTATTTCACTATGTGAGATGACCGTCTCACATTTTACAGGTTCTAGAACATTCATGATTCCAGACCCTTATACTCCCACACTGATCAGGAACCCTGACCCTGACCTCTACTATAAATAGTTGGGTATTGGGGGCTTACCAAGTTGCACAATTGAGAATAAATTTCTCTGACAATTGTTTTCCTCTCTTGTTGTGGTAACCAATAGAGAGACCAAGAAGTCCTACCCCTTAATGGGAGGGATAGCAAGGGAGAAAACAACTAACAATCAGTTGTGGGAGAGCATGTCAGTGACTATTATGCTAATAGATGGGGACAACTCCTTCCCATGGGATCTAGCAATGCAATGTGGAGTTCCTGGTGGTCTACTCTAGACACAGGAGGCTGTCGTCTGTTGCTGAGAGGACAACATAAGCCTGCATTCTTTGGCAAGTTTGCAGGAGTCGTTGTATACGTTGTTCCATCCTGCTGTTTGTGTTGAAGATTAGGAGCTACACATACACCATCCAAGAGAAACTAGAAGATGTTCATGTATCTACAACAACGAGGAGTATGTCTCTAGACTTGCTCCATGACTAGGTATATTCTTGAAACCATCCTTTCCATTATATAATTGTTGACGCAATCCGCAAGTATATGTGGAATATGGCCATAATTTTTTTGTTTTTTTGCTTATATCTACACCCTATTTCCCTACAATACCCTCAACTCACACCCCCACGTATTTAAAAATATGCACTCTAAGTTTCCTTTAGGAATTACTCATTTCACCATCCAACAAGTCCTGACACTAGAATGGATCTATGGTAGAGGGAAACTACATGATTAACATTTCACTTTATTAATTAATCCAAATGGGTATCTTTTAAGGCATCAATAAAGTTACAATGTACGAACCCTAAATAAATTCTACAAATATAAGGGTAGATTGAAACGTCATAAGATATAAAATGTATTAAGAATAAACTTGATCACATCACCACATGATACTGACTCAGTTCCATACACAAGGCCATTACTGTTATCACATCATCGTGGGATAACCATCCCTCAACATGTCACTAGAGGATATCACCTCAAAATTAGCCATTGGGCACTAAATCTCTACCAAGGTCACAAGACCTAGTCACACCATCAATATCTTACCATGCCTCATCAAGGCTCATAATCATCACGATATGTGATATAAGAGATACCTTAGCAATCACAAACTATGATGTTCATTCAACCTGCAACATTAGGGTTGCACAAGTAGGCAAGAGAAATTACTTCATTATATTCAAATCTTTCAAGAAAGTAGGCATTATGACCATGTATATGAACACTAGGGTTAGGGCTTCTCATAATTAGCCAATTATGTTTTAAAACAACATTTAATATCAAACCATAAGGTATATATCTTCCCACATTTATGGAACACATACTAATGTCAACCATATAAGGAAACATATGTCTACAAAAACCTCATTGGTCATAGAGGAAACAATGTCACCGATCTTCTGTGACTGAAGAGAAACAACTATAGGGTTTTAGGGGAGACAGAGAAGGCAGCGGAAACAAAAATTTCTTCTCCCAAACCTAGAATAAAGGAATCACGTCAACATCTATACAATAGGAAGGATGGTTTGTAGAGGCGTACCTTGTCCCGAGGCTTGCTCGGCGATGTTACCTCACAGCTAGTGCGGTCTTCACCTCTGGTCTTGGATGGTGTCTGAGCAGCTCGTGGTCTCACCAAAACTGTCAGGATTGACAACTGTCCTCTCAGCGGTAGAAATCTCCCACCTCTGAAGTGGTCCACACGAACCACCTGGAACTCCGATCTCCTTGTCCCGTAAGGAATCGGAAGGAGTCGCACCCTCTTATCGACGTACTAGTCACCGACACACTCTCCTGCAACCAGTTGCCTTTCTGTAGTTGTCTTTCCCTTGTTGTGCCTCCCTTATCAGGTAGCACTAGCTCAGGCTCTCTCAGTTACCAAAACCAGAGAGAACGACAACTTTGCAGAGAAACTGGTGTTCTGAGTTGTTGTTCCTAAAAATCCCCCACTACCCCTATATATAGGAGGGTCATGGGATATGTTTCTCTACCCTAGGTAATGCGGGATTTAAGCAGGAGTAGAAGGATTCAAGATTTTCCACAAAAACAACCAACTTCACCAGTTTAACCGATCGGTTCACACCCTGAAACGATCATTTCAGGCCCTGAGCCGATCGTTTGGGACCTGAGCCAATCGTCTGGGGCTCTGATCCAATCGGCTGGTGCTCTAAGCTGATCGGTTCATGGTCCTAATCCAACTCAAATTGACTTTCATATTTATTTCTGATTAATCAAATATTAATCCTTGTACAAATCGAATTTATAGAAGTGAAACAAATTGTATTTGCAAAATAGTCTTCTGACTTTCCAAACTTGCTCGGATGGACCAGTTAATCTGATCGGTTCAACCCTTGAACTAGTCGGTTCATCTTGTCCTGAGCCGATCGGTTCATCTCATGAGCCGATCGGTTCATCTCATGAGCCGATCGATTCACCAAGCTGAGCCGATCGGTTCACCATATGAGCTAATCGGTTGGGAGTGCAGACTTGTGCAAAATCAATCAATTGCAGTTTCAATATCAATCTGATACTCTAATCAATTGGTCCAACACCTTAAACACTATGATACTGAGCTATCAATTGATTGAGTGGTTAATTGAACTACTAAAATCCTTTAGTAATCAATCTAAACATCATTTGTGGATAAACTCCTCTTCCAGGTTAAATCATGTGTGTGAGACCTTGCAGGTCCATTTCATGTTGGCAGTGAAAGTCCATAACACTTATGACTTCACAAACAAAGAGCGGTGCCTAGTCACACATCAGTGCTACCCAAGTGAAATAGAAAGTTGGAGAACAAATTTCAATCCTACAATCTATGAATGGTGTTACAGCGAATTTAGAATTCCTTTGTCACTGATATCCTGAATGAACTCAAGGCGTTGAACATTCATTCTGTCAACGTTCATTCACTTTCTTGAACTCAAAGTAGATTGGAGGAGATATGTATGACATCAATATCACATATTGATTCACAGATGTGTGTGCACGCCTATCTCAATCCTACTCATCAAGTGGCCATGGATATCAAACTCCCTCAGGAGGGAGAAATCACATATCTATCACTCACCCCTCAAAAGCCCCATGTATCAAAGCCACCCAATCATCACCTTTATAACAACCCATGTTTCAAGACTGTGTTTGATGATGTCAAAGTGTACCCAACGACATGTGTTGAGTGTAGTGATTTCAGGTCAAAGAATCACAATCACCACCATCACTGTGAGAACTGACTGTGACTACCATGTCATGGTTCCATGTGTCAAACTCACGGTGGGTCTGTATGGTAAACTTGTTCTCTAACAAGTACCTATGTGTTTGGTTTGATATCTCCATATCATGACTAATGAGATTCTGTTATCAACCAACACCACAATCTAGTCTTGTGTGTCATTGTTGTCTATCTACCTTCCATAATTACATCCGACTAGGGACATAATAAGAATGTACAAACTCTTAGCATCTGTATGATCTCATCGTTCAGGTCTTGAACCTAAAGGCATACGTCATTGAGTACTATCATTCTCTAGACATTCATTTTGTTCTATCATTATCTCATATGACTGAACCAGAAAGAATTGGAAGCTTGCCTTTGATGTTTATCAAATCAATCTTAATGTATCCCATCAATCATCCCATGATTGTCTCTCAGGGCATACATACCAACAGACTCCCACTTGCACTGTGAACCAATCACCCTTGAATCATATTCATAGTGATCTTCAAACATGTCCCACATGTTACTGTGCTCTAGTTCTAACATAGTGAGTTATGGCAACACCTTGCCAAAGTTGGTATTAACTACATGTCTCTCATCTCTTCACTGTACGTCACACGTATGAGATGGAGTTTCCGTAATATACGATCTAGTATTCATTTGCTGACCTTTAGCCACATTTCATGACCAAGCACTCCTAACTTGTCATCAATGAACGAAATATCTATTAGTTCATCTCATGAACTTTCAGATCCATATAGTACCCACTAATATTCTCTAACACACAGATACTCAACATTTCCTTTTAAAATAGCTTTATTGGAACATTTCCATTTATCAACAAACATTCAGTTTTATATATCTCATATATATTTTGTGATCAATTTTCTATCTTTTTTGGAAGTTCACATCAGTGTAAATCTTTACAGTGAATCCTTCCTTATTTCCATAGAACTAGTACTTCTCAAGTACTTATCAAGTTCTTATGGTATTCCAGTAACCCTTACTAGAACTAGACATACATCCACTTGTCATGTCCCACATATGATTTATCAGGATGAGCATATCATATTGTCATGTCCTACATACAAGATGATAAATGCATTTTATTCTTGCTATTTCCATACATGCAAGATAATGGGATGATTACATACATGATAGATCCATATCTATTCTTAGTGTTCCCATTCTTCATAAGAATTGGACACTTGGCCTTGGGATACTAATTCCCATGTAACATGGACAAGTTTTCTCCCACTGAATCTGTGCACACTGAACCCTTCAGTATAGATTGCCAATGTATGCTCTCCTTTTTCAGTTCAAGAGGTTTTCAAGGATTATCTCTATAGATCTCTATTCCTATCACATAGGAAACGTCTCTATCTTCCTAAATATAATTTCCACTTTGGATTTCCATTTCACATCAACATGTGGAATGTGAATACGCTCCCACTAATCACAGATCCCTCTTTATCTTTGACATATCAGTCAAACCCTTTGACTATATTATCAAAATAAAGATCACAGTTCTGAGTTACTTGTACTCAATCAATCACATTGATTAGTCCATTATAACTCATAGACTTCATTTGCATCAATGGATTCATAAACCTTATAGGTTGTGTCACATACACATCCTTGTCTTATTCCTTGTAGGAATGCAGTTTTAGTATCCGTATGCCAAATTTCTTAGTCAGTAAGTTGCAATCAACAAGCACCATCCTTCTCAAAATGTCATCCATGTGTCTTAACACTTAAAACTTATTCGCACTTATGGATTTCATCCCAATGGGTGATACCATCAAGGTCATACTTTATGGTTCACATGGAAGTCATTTAGGATGTAATGGCCATAAACCATAACTCAAAATCCGGTTCCTCAATATCATCTAGATTGTTGACTCATCACATGACCAAATCATCATATAGATAGTCGAGGTGTTATCTGTCAAGGATATGAGAACTCACAACTCTTTGTGATTCTTAATGTCCGCTATTAGTGTAGGGTATTCTAAGAAGAATTTAGTTATTTGATAATCATCCTCTAACTCCTTAGAGTATGACTCCTTCTTGATTTAGACATCACCATGCCTTAATCATGAGTTCACTATGATATGCTATCATAATCACTCATAAGGATTTCAAACATTTGGTCCAAGTATTTCATTCATTAATCTCATCAAGAATTAACACTTTACCAAATTCGTACTTCATCTATGATGTTCTTGAATACTTCAAGATATTCATATTGGTATTTCTCTAAACACCATTTGAAGTATTAGCATTTGTACCAATAGGTATGTAAATACATCACATGTATTATACCTAATAGGATAATCATTCTCCCACTACCACTAGTGAAGATTGCTTAATCATGTCTAAGAGATTCATGTCTCTTACTGGTTCTTTAACCAAAAGAGTCTAGATTTATCCATCATATGGAAACTAGAAATGAACTTCTCATGATTTATGCTAATTTGATTGTTTGAGTTATCAATAACTCTTAGGTATCATTTTATCTTTTGCATACCAAGTACCACAAGATAAATAAGGCATTGCTACAAAGATTGAAACATCAACTTTATTAATTGCTATCATTGTCATACAATATACAAAAATAATGTGTTTCTATCCATTGACAAATATGAAATAGCAGTTCATAACTCTATTACATGCCTTTAAGGCTGAAAATAAACTAAAGTACTCCTATCTATGGAGGAAAAACTTGCCCCATTTATTGAGTGCTTTACATTTTATATCTTGGTATCATATACCTCAAAAATGTTACAAATTTGTTTCATGACACCTTCAGGTGGAGACGTCTGTCGCCTCCTTCTTTAGTTCTTCTAGATAGAGTGGACAATTCCTTTTCCAATGTTCTGGCTTTTGACAATGGTGGCAGTTGCCTTTCTTGGTCATGACTCCTTTGGCCTTGAGAGTTGAAGACGACTTGGGCTACTGGCTAGCATCAGAACCTTTCTTAGCCTTATCTTTGCCCTTGCGCTTGGACTTGCCTTTCTTGTCATTGATCATCATCATAGACTTAGTATTGTCCTTCTTCATCTGTGTCTTGGCTGTCCTCAACATGCCCAATAACTCTGTCAATGGCTTGTCAAAGTTGTTCATGTTGTACTTCATCACAAACTGACTATAGGATTCTGGCAATGATTGTAGTATCACGTCAGTAGCCAACTCTTGGCTCAGGGGAAATCCCAGTCTCATCAGGTTCTCCACATACCCAATCATCTTGAGCGTGTGAGGACCAACTGGATCTCCTTCTGTCATGAAACACTTAAACAGTGCCCTGGAGACATCATATCTCTCTTGACGTGCTTGATCTTCATGCATGTTCTTGATATGTTGAATCATCTCAATGAAGCCCATGTTCTCATGTTGTCTCTATAACTCATGGTTCTTGGAGCACAACATCAAGCACTTTGCATCAATGGCATCATCAGAATGCTTCTTATAAGCATCCCTTTCTTCCTTTGGTGCGGTAGGAGTAGGTTCCTCTGGAACTGGAGTATCCAGGACATAGAGCTTTCGCTCTTGGGTGAGAACAATTCTCAACATCCTAAACCAGTCGTGAAATTTAGTCCCATTCAGCTTGTCCTTTTCAAGGACCGATCACAATGAAAAGTGATTGTTGTTTGTTATCATTTATACTACAAAAGGAAAACATATACAGTTTTAGTCCAAAACTCAATTTTGACTTATTTGATTGATTTGAAAGGTGGATGATATAATTAGGAGTTTAATTAATTATCACTCCCACTATTTTTGTTCAAATTGATAGCCCTCACCATCAATTCGGAAGATTGCAGCGTACAATCTTCTAGTGGGCAAGATCCTGAAATCCTCTAAGTCATGGACCAGCTAGGGCTGTCACCCATAACTTAGATCTTTTAGGTAGGAAACTTTTGTCAATTGCGGCATATGTAACTCTTGAGAGATGGCATATGCAACTCTTTGCCATGATCACCTCCATGCCTCAAGGCACTAGATCCTATCTAGGTCACCTTGTTAAGTCCGACCCAAAGCCAACACGATAAATATGCACCCTACTAGGGTAGACCCACATATCCATCCTTCACACTTCCATGAGATAGACGGTGCACCATGCTAGGGCATGCCCACACTTGGCCGATCAAGCTTTTCACATGTGTCGCATTTGGCAGGCATTTAAAACTTCAATATTTAATGAGGGATTTGGTTTTATAGGTACATATACATATCCAATCACCACAATACACAGTATGTATCATATATATGCTATATCCCACAAAAAACATGTGAAATGATAAAAGTGATGATTATGGCCATCCTAATGTGATTCCTCGAGCCAAGAGGAATCACAGTCATCGAGGTCTACATCACATGCAACCTTTCCATGATGAAGTGCTATAGCCGTCCGAGTTGATCAACTCATCACATGAATGACCTGCTCGCTCTGGCCGGTCGTCTGGATGCCACCAACCGATCGGTTGGCTCCTCCTAACCGATCGGTTCACCTGGTCGTCGTGCATCTCCTCAGGTCACCACCCACTCATATTGCTCCTTGAACCGGTCATCTGGATCACCAACTGATCGGTTCATGCCTTGAACCGATCATCTTAGTCGTCGTCAGATTGTCTGCCATTCTTCGACATAACAAGAAATAAAAGTTCTATCCTATTTACATTTGAATTGGGAAACCCCAAGTTACATTCGGGGGGGGAGAAAAGGTAGGAAAGAAATCTCAAGTTATCTCTAGTTACATCAAGAATAAGGAGATAGGGAATCGGTGCACAGACCGAGATGCAAGCAACCACATACAACCAAGCACACATACATAGGGTTTATTGGCCATAACCATGCTATACATCCACCACAAAACTTGTTTAAGGGCGACGCTTATCGAGTGCATTCATATATATATATATATATATATATATATATATATATATATATATATATATATATATATATATATATATAGGGATTTGTGGATTTAGGATTGGACATGCATAAAGCCAATTTTATTTGCATCATATGCAATAAATAAAGGTGATAAAACAAAATCGATCACATCGATAATCCTAAAGTATAGAGCAGTTGACGTGGCTCTGATACCACTATTAGGTTTTAGGGGAGACAGAGAAGGCAGCGGAAACAAAAATTTCTTTTCCCAAACCCAAAATAAAGGAATCACGTCAATGTCTATACAATAGGAAGGATGGTTTGTAGAGGCGTACCTTGTCCCGAGGCTTGCTCGGCGATGTTACCTCGCAGCTAGTGCAGTCTTCACCTTTGGTCTTGGACGGTGTCTGAGCAGCTCCTGGTCTCACCGGAACTATCGGGATTGACAACTATCCTCTGAGTGGCAGAAATCTCCCTCCTCTGAAGTGGTCCACACAGACCACCTAGAACTCCGGTCTCCTTGTCCTACAAGGAATCAGAAGGAGTCGCACCCTCCTATCGGCGTACTAGTCACCGACACACTCTCCTGCAACTAGTTGCCTTTCTACAGTTGTCTTTCCCTTGTTGTGCCTCCCTTATCGGGTAGCACTAGCTTGAGCTCTCTCGGTTACCAAAACCAAAGAGAACGACAACTTTGCAGAGCAACTGGTGTTTTGAGTTGTTGTTCCTAAGAAGCCCCCACTACCCCTATATATATAGGAGGGTCATGGGACATGAATCTCTACCCCGGGTAATGCGGGATTAAAGTAGGAGTAGAAGGATTCGAGATTTTCCACAAAAATAACCAACTGTGCCAGCTGAACCGATCGGTTCACACCCTGAAATGATCGTTTCAGGCCCTGAGCCGATCGTTTGGGACCTGAGTCGATCGTTTGGGGATATGAGCCGATCGACTGGTGCTCTGAGCCGATCGGTTTGTGGTCCTGATCCAACTAAAATTGACTTTCATATTTGTTTTTGATTAATCAAATATTAATCCTTGTTCAAATCGAATTTGTACAAGTGAAACAAATTGTATTTGCAAAATAGTCTTATTACTTTCTAAACTTGCTCAGTTGGACCAGTTGAGCTGATCAGTTCAACCCTTGAACTGGTCGGTTCATCCTGTCTTGAGCCGATCGGTTCATCTCATGAGCCGATCGGTTCATCTCAGAGTCGATCAATTCACCATATGAGCCAGTCGGTTGGGAGTGCGGACTTGTGCAAAATCAGTCAATTGTAGATTTAATCAATCTGATACTCTAATCAATTGGTCCAACACCTTGCACACTATGATACTGAGCTATCAATTGATTGAGTGTTTAATTGAACTACTAAACTCCTTTAGTAATCAATCTAAACATCATTTGTGGATAAACTCCTCTTCCAGGTTAAATCCTATGTGTGTGACCTTATAGGTCCATTTCACATTGGCAGTGAAAGTCCATAACACTTATGACTTCACAAGCAAAGAGCGGTGCCTAGGCGCACATCAGTGCTACCCAAGTAAAATAGAAAGTTGGAGAACAACTTTCAATCCTACAATCCGTGAATGATGTTACAGCTAATGTATAATTCCTTTATCACTGATATCCTGAATGAATTCAAGGCATGGAACAATCATCCTGTCAATGTTCATTCACTTTCTTGATCTCAGAGTAGATTGGAGGAGATATGTATGACATCAATATTGCATACTGATTCACACATGTGTGCGCACGCCTATATCAATCCTACTCATCAAGTGGCCATGGATATCAAACTCCCTCAGGAGGGATAAATACCATATCTATCACTCATCCCTCAAAAGCCCCATGTGTCAAAGCCACCCAATCAACACCTTTATAACAACCCATGTTTCAGGACTGTGTTTGATGATGTCAAATTGTACCCAACGACATGTGTTGAGTGTAGTGATTTCAGGTCAAAGAATCACAATCACCACCATCACTATGAAAACTGACTGTGACTACCATGTCATGGTTCCATGTGTCAAACTCATGGTGGGTCTGTCTAGTAAACTTGTTCTCTAACAAGTACCTATGTGTTTGGTTTGATATCTCCATATCATGACTAATGAGATTCTGTCATCAACCAACACCACAATCTAGTCTTGTGTGTCATTGTTGTCTATCTACCTTCCACAATGACATCTGACTAGGGACATAATAAGAATGTACAAACTCTTAGCATCTGTATGATCTCATCATTCAGGTCCTGAACCTGAAGGCATACGTCATTGAGTATTGTCATTCTCTAGACATTCATTTTGTTCTATCATTATCTCATATGAATAAACCAGAAAGAATTGGAAGCTTGCCTTTTATCTTTATCATATCAATCTTAATGTATCCCACCAATCATCCCATGATTGGCTCTCAGGGCATACATACCAACAACAACCTACATGGTCGAAGACAAACAATCACCCTTGTGACCGAAGAGAGAGGAGTCACACCATCGACAAAAAGAAAACCCTAGGTCAAAGAAAACTAGGTCAAGTGACCAAAGAGATCCTCCACCACTTCAGTGACCGAAGGGGAGTTCCACTCATCATCAAACACATGGATCAAGAATGGTGACTGAAGGAAACTATGCAAAAAACTTAACGACCGAAGAAAACATGGTCACCTCTTCAACTAGACAAGGAAGACAACCTTAGTGACCAAAAACCATCTTGAAACCTTCGACCACTTAGACCATAACATGAAGAACATCATAGAGAGATAACCACATGTCAAAACATGATCAAAGCATATGGGTTACCAACATGAAACCATTGTTCTGAAAAGCGGTAATCAGTGTACGGGCGGAGAGGGTACCGAATAGAGTATATACGGTATGCGGGAGTATAAGCGAGAGAATATTCGATTTTAATCAATTTTGATTTTTTTAATATTAATCATAAATATATGTAAATTATATATTGACCATATAATAATACCAATGATAAGTAATTAGAAACATTTATAGGTACTAGACTAATATTGCATTCATAAGTAGTTAGAAACATTGATGAAATTAGAGAAGAAACTTGATAAGTAATTACAAACATTGATAAGTCATAGACTAATATCACATTAATAATTAATTAGAAACATTGTTAAGTAATAGACTAATATTGCAATAATAAGTAATTAGAAACATTGATAAGTCATAGACTAATATCACATTAATAAGTAATTAGAAACATTGATAAGTAATAAACTAATATTGCATTTATAAATAACTAGAAACATTAATGAAATTCGAGAAGAAACATTGATAAGTAATTAGAAACATTGATAAGTCATAGACTAATATTGCATTAATAAGTAATTAGAAACATTGATAAAATTAGAGAAGAAAACATCAACAATAAGGATCAGTTCAATAAACATTAACTATAAACTTGTTGAGAAAACATGGGGAGAAGACCAAATATGTAAAGTGGAAGAAGAGAATGTAATTGTAATGACCAATAGTAGTATTAGAAATAGTTAATGTAAAAAAAATTATTACTATCATTTGATTTTGAAAATTGCCAATTAATCGGCCGATTATACCCCCGAACGACCGATTAATCGGTCCTGGACTGATTATAGGCTGATTATTCATATGCGGAGCGCTAGACCTCCAAAACCGATTATTTGGCTGATTAGACCGATTTTCTGAGCACTGCATGAAACCGAACCTCATGGAGTGAGGTATTTCAAGGAAAACATCATCCAAAACCCTAAAATTCAATCACCAAAATATCGAAAACCCAAGCCATGACGTGAGAGATCATACTATACGTCAACCACATGAAATTGAGAATAAAAAACCTCCATCTTCCACAACATAGACGAACCATGACTATGGAGATAAAACATAGGAGGCACATCTAACATGTGATAAATTGCAAGATTCACCCTCAACATAAGAAATTACAACATGGTCCAAAACAAGCACACATATAGCATAACTAGCTCAAGCATCATGCAAATTGGACCAAACTAAAAGCATAAACACGTCACATGTTATTAAAACATCTCAAGAGATTAGATTAAGGTTTTTAAGCATCTTATTGTGCTAAGCAAACAAGGTTAGCAAAAAGGTAGGTCAGGGTTCTTACACCTGATACCCTTTTGGCCTTCTTTGTAACCTCTCTTGTGAACTTCGAATCCTAAAAGAGTATATCTCTTTTGATGTTTACAAAGGCATAGATTCAACGAATTAAATTGTCTACTGTCATATACCAACCTTTCAGTTGATGATCTCAGTCATTATGTTCACTCCATTAATGCATGTTATTTGCAACCTCTTCCTAGAAACAATCTCCTTCTTTTAAAATTGTTAATATCTACAATTTCTCCATAGATATCAGGATGATTGACTTTCTTGGCCCGCGTCTTTAGAAAATTTAATACTCAACCTCTATAACTATCTTTCTTTGGCTTCTTGCTTACTCAAATCTTCTCTTCAAATTTCATTGGTCGTCTAGAGGTTTCTATGGACCTTACAAATGTTTGTTCTACTTCAACTGGGATGGTAACATTCATCACATTTTTTTTATTTTTATTTTTTGAAAAAATGTTTGAAAATATCTTTTATTTGGGTGTTTTAATTTTACTAAAATAAGTGTTTGTTGCATTCAATCTTATATATTACGTTCTTATGCTCTAAATCCAGACTTTGGCTTTGTTATTGACACTTTGAGTTGTGTTGATCTATGGAATGTTTGGTTGTAGCTTTACAATATATTTTATAATAACTCATTGACTAATTTTGGCTCTCTTGTTAACTCCATCCCTCGCAATGTGCACTCTGGTTGCTTCTTTCAAGTGATTATCGTGTTGATTTGGTGAAGAAGGCTAAGTTGAAGGACAAGGGTGACATCGTACTCTCTCATGTCTTCATCCCATAAGAGGTGGTTGGCTCTTTTAAAGGATTGTTTACATTTGAGTATCTCGAGAGGACTCTAATGAGGAAGAGTAGACCTTCATGGTGTGTGTTTCTTGTTGTTGACCGCTGTTGTTGTTGATGTCCCTCGTTGTGGCTCTTCTTTTTATTTCTTTTTAATGCTTTTGCGGGGGGTGTTATGCGTCTTGTTTTTTGCTCTCTAGGTACTCCTGGTACCTAGCATAGGCTCGTTGTGTTCTCTACATGTTATCACGGTTCACAATGATCTGTTTTTTGTTATCAATACAATTAATATGACGATTATAAAACAAATGAATTCATTACCTACTTGAAATACAACTCATAATTTCAATAATGGTGAACAGTAGAAAGTTTAATCACATAAGTTTGGATTTATAAGAAACTCATTTATGTAACCTTCATGTCATTATAAGCCCATCTAGTCGATTCATAACGGGCACATATGCTTCAATGACATTGTTGCAACCTCCCCACTTCTGCTTGGCGCTCATCCACAACAGCAGACAGCGACTGCCGGTGAGTGCAGGAGAACGCAACATGCCATGTGGAATCTGACGAGGCTTTCACTGCCGCAGCGCTAGAAAATATATGCTGGCTACAGCTTTTTCATTCTTTGTGTATGCCCGTTGGTAGTTTGCTAGATTTGCATCATTTTTAATTTGCACCGATCCAAGGCACTTTGGGATATGATTGTTTATCGCGCTTGTCACCAGCTGCTAATGGTAGAAACGCCGGGCAACAGATAACAAGATTGAGCAGATCATGCGCAGTGCGGGAAGAGATTGCCTTCGTGAGGGGAATCCGTTTGGTTGATTGTCTTGGTGTACACTAGATTAAAATACAGGAAATAATGGTGCAGAAGAGCAAGGATAGCGGCATGATTGAGTTTGGTCCATCGTCCCTTCCTTATTCTTGCTGGGTTTGGATTTGTTTTGTTGCGCGTATCTGCTAATTTAATAAGAAAAATCACTCATCCAATTCGTGGCCAGGAAGTACGGGCAACCGACTCTATTCTGTGCTGTGTATCTTCACCTGACTTATTTTATTACTAAATCTCAATGCTCGTGCACCAGCTAATTCTACCCAAACGATAAGAAAATCTGTTTGCGGAAGAGAATTTCTCTATATAAAATTATAAAGGAGTATAAACTAAAATAGCACGGTTTAATAAAAATATTGACATATATAGCATGATTACAAACTTATTTCCCTTAATAGCCCAGTTTGGTACAAAAGCGCCAGAACTGTTGGCGTTTTAATGTGTCAAGAACCAAAAGCGCCAAGAATTGGACGTTTTAATGTGCCAGGAACCAAAAGCGTCAAGAATTGGGTGTTTTATATGGAAAGCGCCAAAAATTGGGCGCTTTAGCCCGAAAGCGCCAGGAAGATGGCGTTTTTAAGCGAACACGCCAGTTCCTCACCGGTTGTTGTCAACGGGCTTCTAGTGGGTATCTTGTTCCTGTACATCCTCGAACCGACGAGGAACACCGGTACAGACAAGAGCACCGCGAGTGTAGATACTCCGAACCCCCACTGCCACCATTTGTTGTCTTCCACCCACACAACTAACGTCACGGCCACAAGACCACCAGCTGACAAGCAGAACACGAAGTAGTTGAAGAAAGTCGACCTCCCTTTCCTCCTTTGCTGTGTGGACTCATCGAACTGTTCGGCACCGTGAGAAGGCAACGACCCCTTGATCCCTCCCACGCCCAGTGCGACGAGGTAGAGTCCGGCGTAGAGCACGGCGGCTTTGGTACCTCAGACTTGTGGGCATGGGGATGTGGTGCATGTCCCTGGTGGTTTTAGGGATGGCGTCCGGGCTTGGATTGTGAGGATCACGAGGCCGGCGAACTCGACGGCGACGCTGATCAGGTAGACGGCGTAGGTTGTCAAGAAGGCGTCCGAGAGGAACCCGCCGAGGAGTGCGAGGAGGAAGGATGTGCCCATGAAGTTTGTCACGCCATTGGAGGCCCTTGATGGGGTCAGGTGCATGAAGCGTGTTAGGTAGAGGACTAAGTTGCTTTCGGGCTAAAGTGCCCAATTTTTGGCGCTTTCCATATAAAATGCTCAATTCTTGGCGCTTTTGGTTCCTGGCACATTAAAAGGATAAAAAACCAAAATAGCACACTTTCATAAAAAAATGTACTGAAATAGCACGAAACACATCTTAATTCCCGAAATAGCCCACTTTCAAGAGAAAGCGCCAATACTTTTGGCGTTTTACTGTTTCCAGGACCAAAAGCGCAAAAAAATGGCGTTTTACTATTTCCAGCAGCAAAAGCGCCAAAAAAATGACGTTTTCAACTGAAAGCGCCAAAAAAATGGCGTTTTCTGTTGAAAAACGCCAAAAAGTAGGCTTTTGTTTTACGGTTTTACATGAAAAACACCTAACTTTTGGCGTTTTCAGGTGAAAACGCCATTTTTTTTGCGCTTTCAATTGAAAACGCCATTTTTTTGGCGCTTTAGGTCATGGAAATAGTAAAACGTCATTTTTTTTTTGCGCTTTTGGTCCTGGAAATAGTAAAACTCCAAAAGTGTTAGCGCTTTCTCTTGAAAGTGGGCTATTTCGGGAATTAAGATGAGTTTGGTGCTATTTCAGTACATATTTTTATCAAAGTGTGCTATTTTGGTTTTTTATCCACATTAAAACGTCTAATTCTTGGCGCTTTTGGTTCCTGACACATTAAAACGCCAACAATTCTGGCGTTTTTGTACCGAACTGGGCTATTAAGAAAAATAAGTTTGTAATCATACTATGTATGTCAATATTTTTATTAAATCGTGCTATTTTAGTTTATACTCCAATTATAAATTTTCAAGAAGCACCATTCCGTTCCATCGGCGCGTCTGCAGACAGTGTTGTGCCCGTTAGAGTCACTACCTCTCACCGGCTTCGACAACGTGAAGCGAGACCGTTCGATTAATGGAACTTTCCACGCTGTCCACGCTGCCCAAGCGCAAAGCCTGTAGGACTATGCAATGTTTCTAGAGAAGAAGATATACAACAAGCAACCCCTCCTCCTTATATGGGTTCTATATCTCACTCTTGTTTCTCTTTGGCGATTAGGCAGCCTAGATACTTCAAGTACCTGCATAGAGTCTACTGTTGCATAATGTCCATCTATGCAGCCCATCATGAGCTGCTCGTGGGTGGGAGTGATCTCTTGATGGCCAATATTCTTCTGCATTCTCTCCCCGTTTTCTCTTCCCACTTCCCGTTTTAGCAGCACTGCAGCGACAGAATTGCAAGTCTGTTGCATACTTGCATCGCACCTTTACGGCTATCCAGTTCTCTATTTGTGGGCTCCAAAAGAGGCATATAAACCATGGTTCCACGAAAAAGGTGTGCACAATGCCCGAGATCACATACACTAATAAATATTTTAGGATTTGTTAGTTCTGTGTGAACACGGAGTAGCCTACACCCCTACCAGATCAAGATTACGTGTCATGTCCAATTAATCCTATGCAACCATTATAATTGCAGTGCACACGTCAATAGATAAACAAAAACATAGCTTAGTAAACACTTATAAAAGAATCATTAGTTACACTAATTTCGATCCATCTTTCAACCCACGCAGTCCGATGCAAAATTTTCCATATTACTTATACAGACTGACCAAAATGTTGATTTTGCATAGGTTTAGATTGTGCCAAGGTAGAAACCGATACAAATACCCAACTATGGAATACTTAAAAAAAGTTGTACCTCTCTTATGATAAATTTAAAAAGCCTCAAAATATTAGGAGTGTCTATTTTGTTTGGTTCAAGACCTAGTTGGGATCAATTTCTGTTTTTTTGCGTCATGTAGGTGAAAATTCAGATCAACTCAGTCAGAGTGTTGTAATATTTTGTTTGACAAAAATTGAACTAACGGTTCCGTTATGAATCGGTAATCCAACTATTAAGACCAATTCAGTTTGACTTTTAGTAGGATTACAAATTTTGATTTAGTTATGTTTTTATGAAAAACTCAAAAGGAGACCGGTCCAATTTGGATGTCAATTAGATTGACAATAAAATTTGACTAGATTCAAATACGATAAAGTTGGATATTTTGAGTGACGCAATCCTGAACATGTAATCCCGATCTTAAAGCAAACAAGGACTTGGTGTTCCATAGACTAAAATAGAAGAAATATATGGCATGCTTGTTTGGATTTGGTCCATCGTCTTTGGCCACCCGTGCGCCTATCCAATCCTTGGGGGAAGACGAAAAACCACTCAAAGGAGATAGCATCCACGTCATGCGACATATCCACCAATGTTGTAGAGATTATGCATGATATACCATACAAAGACCATGCAAAAAATGGATGTTTCACATAAAAATCAAAATCCACTTGTTTTTAAAATTCTCTCTAATGATTCCCTCTTCTTTTTTCGAATCTCAGATTTTAAAGACTCATTGCCTCACTTCCAATTTTGTTGTCCTTTTTTGTCACAACGCTTCTTTGTTGTCATTGCAGATGAATTAATGACATCATTTTTTAGACGGATTCACACTTGTCAGATTGATTAATTGTTCTCTATTAATTTAGGATTTTTCACTTCGTTCGTTAATGTTGTATTTTTTTTATGTCAAATGGTTTAATGTTGTACAATTTTCCCCCCCAGATATAATCATTTTAAATATTAGAGTCACCACAACACCAGCCTCAATATTTGGTAGTGTAATGCTCCACAAATTTATTTATTATTACTTACGTATAGTAAAATTATATTACATAATTATACTAACATCTACCTCTATCATTACATTAGTCATTTTATGGATCATACAACAACAAACCACAACAAGAAGATGCAAAATTACCTTATATGTACAATACATATATATAACGACGTATAATACTAAGGCAGATTATATATCTTATATCAAGCAGATCCAAAATTACTTCATACATACAGTACTCACATCAAGCAAATCCACAATTAAACCATGTGTGCAGTACCGATATGTTTAATTTATAGCCGTAATCATTCCCCATAACATCAAATTCACCACAATTACACATTTTTTTAATCGTACAAAATTACTTCATACATACAATACGTATATTTAATTTTGTATGGTAGTAGACCACAACACACTATCCAAATAACATTCAAAATTAATTTTTTTTTATAACGAGGAACCCCTCTTGGGATCGGGCACTATTGGACCCCACCCAGCCAAGGGTAAACCTGAGAACCGGCCGTGTACATGCGGGCACCGCGGCGTGCTCAGTAACGTGGGGTCTTATTGCACCCCGAGGGTTTTTGTCGCATAGATTCAATATTAATTCAATATTACTAAATGAATATTAACTCATCATTTTATACATATGGATTTCAAGGATTGTAACAATTATTCTTACATACCGAATGAAGTTATTACCCTAGTACAAGTAGTTGTTTTCGATGATCTGGATGTTGTAATAATTTTTACGACGTACAATACTAATATACACAACAATACTATACTTATTATGTATATTCTCTAATTTTTTACTAACTTATACAGATTGATTCGAGCCCTAATGAAGATAATTCTCACTTTGTCCCTAAAGACATAGGGGTTTCCTTAAAACCAGAAATTGGTTTGTCACTTGATCTATACCAGAAGCTAGAGATTTTTAAACCAATTATGCCGACAAATGGGGCTTTGGTGTTATAACAACGCATTCTGTCAAAGAACGGGGTGATAAATTTATTAGAAGAATAGCATTTTCTTGTGCCAAGTCAGGTCAACCCCCAAAAGACCTGAAAGATTCTTTGTATAATTATAAGCCAACTGCAAATACAAATTATCCAACTCATATTAGACCTTGTCGTAATTATGTTGGCAAATATTGTAGTTGCAAGTTTATAGAAAAACATAACCATAAACTTCTAGAGCCTCATTTGATCAGCTTTTACCATCCAAAAAGAAGATTCCTAATGACATCCAAAGATGCATAGACTTAAAAAACATTGCATGTACAAACATTTTTCCCACTTAAACTCTTATACAGTATTTTCCATATTGTACTTTATACCCAGTACAAGTGTTGACAACTACTTCGTTTGTACACGATAAATTTACTTCTCGTAGGTCCAGTAAAATTACTTCTCAAACTGTACTTTGTACACGCTACTAACGTTGACAAAAATTTACCCCACATAAACTCTTATACCGTATGTCTCGTATTGCACTGTGTACACAATACCGATGTTGACAATTTAGAGGTATCTGTCCTGCTAAATCTATGTCTAATTTTGTTGTTGAAGTTGGATTTTTTGATAATCTTTCATTTACTCATAAGGATTTGAGGAATTATGTTGCATCATCTATAAACCTCTGTCTCGAAAATGACAATGCTCAAGCAATTCGGAAGTATTTTATTACAATGCAAAAGAAAAACAACAATTTCTTCTATGTACTTGATATAGTTGAATACATCTTCCTCTGGACATTGAAGAATGCAAATATTTAATAAGTTCACTCTTACATAATCACTTCTAGTACAATATTTATTCACAACTTACCTTTAGAAAATAATACATTTACTTCTCGTAGGTCCAGTACAATTACTTCTCAAACTGTACTTTGTACACGCTACTAATGTTGACAAAAATTTACCCCACGTAAACTCTTATACCGTATGTCTCGTACTGCACTATGTACATAGTACCGACGTTGACAATTTAGAGGTATCTGTCCTGCTAAATCTATATCTAATTTTTTGTTGAAGTTGGATTTTTTGATAATCTTTCATTTACTCAGAAGGATTTGAGGAATTATGTTACATCGTCTATAAACCTCCGTCTCAGAAATGACAATGCTCAAGTAATTCAGAAGTATTTCATTACAATGCAAAAGCAAAACAACAATTTCTTCTTTATACTTGATATAGTTGAATACATCTTCTTCTGGACATTGAAGAATGCAAATATTTAATAAGTTCACTCTTACATAACCACTTCTAGTATAGTATTTATTCACAACTTACCTTTAGAAAATAATTTAAATATATCAAATACACAGTACCGATGTTGACAATTTAGAGGTATCTGTCCTGCTAAATCTATGTCTAATTTTGTTGTTAAAGTTGGATTTTTTGATAATCTTTCATTTACTCAGAAGGATTTGAGGAATTATGTTGCATCGTCTATAAACCTCCATCTCAGAAATGGCAATGCTCAAGCAATTCAGAAGTATTTCATTAAAATGCAAAAGCAAAACAAAAATTTCTTCTTTGTACTTGATATAGTTGAATACATCTTCTTCTGGACATTGAAGAATGAAAATATTTAATAAGTTCACTCTTACATAACCACTTCTAGTACAATACTTATTCACAACTTACCTTTAGAAAATAATTTAAATATATCAAATACATAATCAGACTTTAACTTCACCACCACATTTGTTATAAGGACCCTGACCTCCGTTTATGGCTTATCCTGTTTGTTTTGCTTAACCCTGATGCTTAGTTGGTTGCTAATCACCTTTAGTAGGTGATTAGGGTTGGTTGGTGCTTTGTTGAGAGCTAGAGGTGCTACTTGCAATTAACCCAATTCTAGGGTTTGTGGGCAAGTTTGTCACCTTGAGAGGTGTTCCTCCCTCTCCTTGCTTCCTCTAGTGTTGAGAGGAAGGGTTGGGCTCGTTGCTTATGTTGCCTTGGGCTTGGTTGAGCTTGTTGTGCCTTATTATGCCTTGCCTTTGCCTTGTTGGACCTTTGTGTCGGGAAAGTGAGCCTTGTGTCGGGCAGGAGTGCTTTGTGTCGGCCTGTGGTATGTCGGCCTAGGGAGTGTGTCGGCCATGGTGTGGGTGTGTGTTGCCCATGGACCCTTTGACCTTCTTTGACCTCGTTTGTGTCACCACTAGTGGACACTTGGAGCTTGATGCTTGCATGTGGCAGTGGCCTTGGACATGTGTTTAGGACATGTTAGAGTGGTGGCTTTGCGCATGGACAAGTGTCCCTAGGTGGGTGACACCTTGCCTTGTCTTTCCTTGGTTTCTCCTCCATCCTTTCCTATATATGTGTTTCCTTTCTCTTTCTAAGGATCACTTTAGTTCCTTATTTTCCTCTCTCCCTTGGTGCACGACACCCCTCTTCCTTTGCAAGCTTGGTGGCCGATCCTTGTCTAGGAGTCTCCTTCTTCCTCTAGTGGTGGCTGAACCCTAGAGTACCTTGCTCTCCTTCTTGTGGTGGTGCTTGGAGCTAGGAGCTTGGAGCTTGCTTAAGGCGGGTTACATAACTCCTAACCCTAACTACATTACCATCTTCTATGTTCTTATTTGTATGTTGATTATGATCGGCTATGTTTGTTGCTAGTTTGGTTTCTTGCTTGGTTGCATCTAGTTGGCCGAACCATGTTCTAGGGTTTCTTGGTGAGCAACACCCCTCTCCCTCCTTGGTCTTGAGAAGCGAGCTTAAACTCTAGTGATATGAGCAATACTCCTCTCTCGTTTTAGTTGAGAGGTGAGCTTGTGTTATAGTTTCTTGAGCAACACCCATCTCTCACGATGGATTCGAGAGGTGAGCTTTGTGGAGGATGTAGACCTTGTTAGGGTTGATCCATGGGTTGCCCGATTGGTGATAAGAAGCTAGGCAAGACCCCACTCTCTTGGTTGTTGAGAGGTGAGCCTTCTTCTCGATCCATTAGGGTTTTGGTGCCCTTATGCTTGAGGCTGATGATGACCTTGTTGGGTTGCATCTTGCCCGATATGGGGTTGGTGGTGATGCTGCCCGATATCCCTATTTGGCCTAGAGATTTGGACGTTACGTTGTGGCTGTGTTGGGCGTCACACACCTGGTTCCTACCTTGTTGTGTCGGGCATCACACCATGATAAGTACCCTGCCCGACACCCTTAACCTCAGTATACCTTGATGTTGTGAAGCTTTGCTAGCTAATTCTATGGAGGGTGTCTCCCCTGGCCCTAGCCTTGTGTGTTGGCCGATAGATGAGGTTAGCTAGCTAGACGACATGCTTTCCTTGCTGTCATTTGAGGTTGTGCCGTGGTTGTTATACCTAGATGAGTAGAATGTTGGTCATTACCCTTGTGTGTCGGGCGTCACACATGGTTATGTCCTTCGCCCGACATGCTTGGTTCAGGTGGTAGCCTTGTGTTCATACCTTGAACGTTATGGAGTCTGTGGCTAGCTGGTGTTGGGCGTCATGGCATTGTGGTGATGCCTGACAGAGTGTCACCTAGTATCCCTACCCATTGCATATGGATGCCCGTTGCACCTGATGAGCGACATACCCATAAGATCAGTTGCCTGATAGGATTTGTGGTTGTTGTACCCTTGATACCCAATGCAGCGTTGCACGACTTGTGGTGCATGACACACGTTGCACGATACACATGAGTGCACGAGATGGTTTGGTTCCTTGTTGCCCGATATATGTGGTAGCCTGATACCTTGCTGTGTGCTTGGCCGTTATGTGGCTAACTTGTTTGGCCGATATGTGGGAGAAGTGTTTGGATGATATGAGGAAGTACCATGTCGATATCTCTTCTAGTTAGGGTAATGGATGCTTCTAGTGAGGGTCTTGTCCTTCTGGAAAACCTATGTGCTAGATCTTGTCCTATGATGTCACGTTTGGTTGATGTTGATGACCCTTGTTAAGCTTGATGATAGTAAGATAATTAATATGGTTGATCACACCTTGACATGACATCCCATGCGTTTATGACCATCTTGAATTACATGTATAATGCTGAGTAAATGGTAAGCATATAAGATGCTTTGCATGATGATACGACCTATGTCTATGATCACAGGTTGAGGCATGCATAATAAAGCATATGATCATCAATGTCACCCTATGTTGGATAATATGATTCTTCTGTCAATCCATGATGATTGTGCATACTAACCATGCAGGTGTTTCATGCAGATGTATAGCCAGGTAAAGGGCTATGAGGTAAATACATTTGAGTAACATTGTTCTGATGGTTACTCTTGATGATGAGAAAACATGCATGATGTGTTTTGGTCTGAGGACCTGAGTTTGGCTAAGTGCCTAGTTGAGGTGTTATCCTCTGATGATGATATGGGATTATTATCCCAAGTGATGAGAATGCCTTATGAGGTAGTGGTTTCCTGTGATGAGGGATGAAGATCCCAGGACTTTGTGATGATGGAAACAATAAGGTAGATTTATGTTATGAATGTTTTACTACCTTAGATGCCTCAAAAATCCACTTAAAATATATTAACTAATCACAGTGGAACATATCATGTAGTTTGCCCTGGCCATAGATCCATCATTGCCAGGAGTTGGTGATGGTGAAATGGGTTCTCCTGCGGGTTAACCCGGAGCGCATATTGTTGAGTATGTGAGGTTGCTCCTAGCCTAAAGTGAGGAAGTAAGAGTGCAACTTCAGTTGTAGACTCCAGAGTGCGGATTTAGACCCGTAGCTCAATATGTTAAGAGCATGGTGAACAGGCCCATAGCTCAGGATGTGTGATATGGGAGCATGAATGTGTTTATGGCTCAGAGCATGGTGAACAGGCCCGTGGCTCAGTTTCACTAGCGTTGATACCTCTACTGAGGTGGGATAGGCAAAGGGTAGCTTGACCATGTGGCTGAGGCCACTTAAGCATGAGACTGCGGTCCTGCTTGTGTTGTACTCGTGCACTAACCACAAGGTGGGAGGTCATGGAGTCCAGCTCTTCCATTGACCTTGTATGGCACTGGCTTGGGTTTTGCAACCGAAGGTTGGATTTAAGTGGTACGTCTCACTTCCTCAGGGCATAATAATAATATGTAATACGACCGAATATTATTTATTGCTTAAGGCAAAATACGAAACATTGATTGAGGCCTTGCTTGTGTAGTTAATTTTGTTATACTTGCAGGTACTTATACGTTCCTTATTTTATATGGTAAGATATTATAAATCTTATCTTGTTAATCATGTTCCATAATGAAATATTTGGGTACATGCCTTACGTACATCTTGGTAAGCTTGATGGTATGAATAGCTTTACTTTATAAACTGCTCTTGTTATACCTTCTATCCGTTAGCTGCTGCTTTTACTTTAATCTTCCTTTGGTTTTATGGTTTCGGAGGGGAGTTATGTTTCTCGCTGGGACTGTGTGTCACACCCAGCTGGTTTACACCCTTTTTAGGTGTTCGAGCTAGACGTGGTGGTGGTCACGGAGTTGCGGCTGAGCAACAAGAAGAGCAGTACAAGGCAAGAGATGGGCATGTTGCTGTTTTGGTCATTTTGTAGTAGAGTCTTAGAGTCATCCCTGTACTCTCAGGTCCTTGGAGGCGTTTTGACGTTATTTCACGACGTATAGCTGATGATGTTTTGTATATCCTGCTGCTGGACGGATATGGGCCGTTATGTACATATAAATATGTGTTGAACTCATGTGATGGCTAGACAGCTGATCTCCTAAGTTGTGGACATGTATCCAGCTTGTAAATGTTTATATAACATGTTTTCTTACAAGATGAGGATCTGAATGTAATAGTTTCTTAGTTTATCTGCTTTTTGAAATTGGTTTTAATTAACTCGTGTTTTTGGTAATCTATGGTTTATGGTATTTTCCGCACGTTTTCGCGTAACACCTCACCATCTGTGTGATAGCGGGATGTGTTGCCACAAGTTTTGGTATCAGAGCTCTAGTTTCGCTGAGTCTACAGGGATTTAGGACTAGGTTGTTTCTGTTCTTGTGCATTTTCCAGATTTTCTTACAATCATCTTCTGCCCTCAGCGGAAGAAAAGCCAAGATGTCTGGAAACCATGAAGAACATGCTACCGAGAACAGTGATGTTGCATCAGTTGATGGAGCTATAGGGCAGGCACATGAAGATCGGGTGCCTGAGGTCCCCCAACCTGACCCAACCATTCTTGAACACCCTGCCTATCACTAGTTTATGGGGAAGATGATGGCTACAATGAATCTCATGGTAGAGAGATTGCCAGTGCCTCCACTGAGAGCACATGCTCCACATGGTGAAACATCGGGTATTGGGAAGACCTTTGAGCAGCTTCGCCGAGTTAGAGCTTCAGATTATGCTAGAACGGCTGATCCAACGGATGCAGATCTGTGGATGACAAGTCTTGAGAAGGCTTTCTGGATCCTCGACATCCCCGAAGCAGACAAAGTAAAGCACGTTGTCTACCTTTTGAAGGGTAGTGTTGGTCACTGGTGGACTATCGAGGAGGAGAAGCGACCTGGTGAGGTGATCAGTTGGGAGGTTTTTCGGTGCGAGTTCATCAGCAGATACTTTTCTAAGACGTATCTGGATGAGAAGATCAGTCAGTTCGAGCACCGGTGCCAAGGAACGATGAACAGCACCGAGTATGAAGCCAAGTTCATGGACTTGTTGAGATTTTGTCCTCACATGGCCACGACAGATGATGAACGGATCAGCCGTTTTGAGAAGGGCATGAGTGCTGAGCTGACAACACCTGATTCTGTGTTGGAGAACCGAGAGCGATTTGCTACGTTTGTGGAATCTGTCTGTAGGATCGAACGGTCAGTTAGGGAGAAAAGAGAGTCCATAGCTAAGAAAAGGCCTGCTCAGTTCTAGGGATAGAGATTTAGTGGCTTCAAGAAGTTAAGGTTTTTAGCACCTTCTGTGATGAGAGGTTCCAGTGCACCATCGCAGTGGTCTCTGAGTAAGGGAAGAGGATATGTTTCTTCACCGTCAAAGGCACATAGTACAACTTCAGTGGAAGTGACAGTGCCATCTAGGCCACGGTTTGAATATAGGTCATTCCATCTTTGTGGTCAAATCATGCATTGGAGGTCAAACTGCCCAAGTAGAGATGTTGAAGTGATGCAGCAGCTGAGACAGAATCAACAAGGGTCTGATAAATAGCAGCCCAGTAGTAGCGGAGGGAAAAGACACGGTCAAACATCGCAAGCGGGATCGTTTGCTTAAGGAAGTAGAGGACGTGGACAACAAGCAACGGATCGATTCTATGCTATGAGTCAGCCAGAGGCAATAGTCAACCCGCGAGTGGTGGCAGGTCAGATGATGTTATTTCATTCTGATATGTCTTCTTCTTTCTTTATATCTTTTCTGGTTGACCCGGGTGCTACACACTCTTTTATTGCCTATAGTATGCTTGAGAACTGTCGTTTACCTGTTAGTTGTAAAAAGGATAGCTTATTATTAGAAACCCCTCTTGATGGTTCCTCGATGCTTCGAGAAGAGTGTCCATCTTGTGTCTTATCTTTTTCGGGACACAGTATACGAGTGGGTCTTATACCACTTGATATGCATGGTTTCGATGTGATCCTTGGGATAGATACCTTAGAGAAGTATAAGGTTGTTTTGGAGTGTGGTTCCAAGAAAGCTATGTTTGATGATTACGGTAAGAAGTAGATTTTCCAAGGGAGATAGGAAGATTCTTCCGATATGTCTAGTATCGGCTATGGTGGCAGAGAAGTTGTTACTGCAAGGATGTAAGGCGTTCTTAGCTCATGTTGTAGATACCAAGGTGAAAGGTCCTAGCCTTGAGGAGGTGTCGGTTGTCCGAGAGTTTGCAGATGTGTTTCCTGATGAGTTTCTCGGTGTTCCTCCACCCCGAGAGATTGATTTCAAGATCAATCTGGTTCCAGGAACACATCCAGTTGCACAGACACCGTATAGGATGGCTCCAGTGGAGATGGCAGAGCTTAAGAAGCAGTTACAAGATTTGTTGGAGAAAGGTTTCATCCGACCAAGTACGTCGCCTTGGGGTGCTCCAGTGCTGTTCGTTAAGAAGAAGGATGGATCGATGCGGTTATGTATAGACTACCGACAGTTGAACAAGGTCACGATCAAGAACAAGTACCCATTGCCGAGGATAGATGATCTGTTCGATCAGTTGCGTGGTGCTACAATGTTTTCAAAGATCGATCTACGATCCGGATATCATCAGTTGAGGATTAAGGCGGATGACATACCAAAATCAGCTTTTAGGACGAGGTATGGTCACTACGAGTTTGTGGTTATGCCGTTTGGGCTAACCAATGCGCCTGCTTCTTTCATGGATTTGATGAACAGAGTGTTCTGTCCGTTTCTAGATCAGTTTGTTGTAGTCTTTATAGATGACATCTTGATCTATAGTCGGGACAGGCAAGAGCATGAGCGACATCTTCGACTAGCGTTGACTCTTCTTCGCCAACATTAGTTGTATGCCAAATTCAGTAAGTGTGAGTTCTGGTTGGAAGAAGTGACTTTCTTGGGCCACATAATATCTACAGAAGGAGTTAAGGTGGACCCTAAGAAGGTGGAGTCTGTTGCAGAGTGGGAGTAGCCGTAGACGCCGACAGAAGTTCGTAGTTTCCTGGGTCTAGTAGGTTACTACAGGAGGTTTATTAAGCACTTCAGTACGATTGCGCTGCCGATGACAAAGTTGACTAGAAAGGATGTACCTTTTGTCTGGAATGACCGTTGCCAGCAAGCTTTCCAAAGTTTGAAGGAGAAGCTGACTAGTGCTCCAGTACTAGTGTTGCCAGAGCCTGGAAAGGGCTATGTTGTTTTCTGTGATGCTTCCAAGAAAGGTTTAGGTTGTGTGCTGATGCAGAAGATCATGTGGTTCCTTTTGCTTCACGATAGCTTAAGAAACACGAGGAGAACTATCTGACTCATGATTTGGAGTTGGCAGTAATGGTTCATGCGTTAAAGATTTGGAGACACTATCTTTACGGGGAAGTGTGTCAGATCTTCACAGATCATAAGAACCTGAAGTACATCTTTTCGTAGAATGAGCTAAACATGCGACAGTGTCGATGGATGGAGCTAATCAATGATTACTACTGCACCATCGAGTATCATCCTGGTAAGGTGAATGTGGTAGCTGATGCGCTTAGCTGAAAGTCTTCTTCTTTTCCTACAAAGAAGGCACAGTTGAGTTCCTTGGTATGCTATAGGCGAGATATGTTTGTTTCCCTGCAACAGATGAATGTGCAGATGGAAGTTTCCTTGTTAGGAGGACTTTTAGCACATATGCAATTCAAGCCTACACTGAGACGGCAGATCAAAGATGCACAACAAACAGATGATATAATACAATTAATCAGATCAGAGTTTGGCAGTGAAAAGCGTGATGGGTTCCATCAGTCCGAGGATGGACTAGTTTGCTATCATGATAGGATGGTGGTCCCCGATGAGATGATCTAAGGAAGCTAGTGCTAGAGGAAGCACACACGTCGATGTATGCTATGCACCCAGGTGTCACCAAGATGTATCATAATCTAAAGGACTTGTATTGGTGGCCCGGCTTGAAGAAAGATGTAGCTGAGTTTGTGGCTAGGTGTGCGGTATGCCAGCAAGTCAAGGCTGAGCATCAGAAGCCGACAGGTACATTGCAACCCCTGCCGATACCATAGTGGAAATGGGATCATATAACCATAGATTTCGTAGTTGGTCTGCCCAAGACAACTAGGAATCATGAGTCCATTTGGGTAATAGTGGAAAGGTTGACGAAGTCTGCCCATTTCATACCTGTAAAGACAATGTATACAGTCGAGAAGCTTGCTTGAGTATATGTAGATGAGATAGTGTGGTTGCACGGTGTGCCAGTAATGATAGTTTCCAACAGAGGTCCGTAGTTCACGAGTCATTTTTGGGAACAGTTGCACAAAGCGTTGGGAACCCAGTTGAGGTTCAACACTGCCTTCCACCCGCAAACAGATGGACAGTCTGAGAGGACTATTTAGACTTTGGAGGATCTCCTTCGAGCTTGTGTTTTGCAGTTCCTAGGCTGTTGGGACATGCATCTCAGTCTGATAGAGTTCTCCTACAACAATAGTTATCAGCACAGCATTGACATGGCTCCTTATGAGGCCTTATATGGCAGGAAGTGCAGATCTCCGTTGTGTTGGTATGAGTCTGGTGAATATCAGCTTTTGGGTCCTGAGTTAGTACAACAGACAACAGAAAAGATCAAGGTGATACAACAACAGTTGAAAGCGGCACAGGACAGGCAGAAGTCTTACGCAGACAATCGTTGATGACCTTTGGAGTTCTAGGTAGGAGACAAAGTATATCTTAAAGTTTCATCGTGGAAAGGTGTGTTGAGGTTTGGCCGAAAGGGTAAGTTAGCACCCAGATAGATGGGGCCATACCCGGTCATAGCACGAGTTGGCAACGTAGCTTACAAGTTAGAGCTGCCGCCAGAGTTGCACAGGTTACATCCAGTGTTCCATGTCAGTATGATGAAGAAAATTTATCTGAATACAGGAACATAGATACAGCCAGTCGAAGTTGAGCTTGATAAAGATGTGACCTACGAGGAAGGTCCTGTGATGATCTTGGACAGAATGGTTAAGAAGCTGAAGAGGAAGGACCTGGTTCTTGTGAAGGTTCTTTGTCATCATTGTGGCGTTGAGGAAACCACGTGGGATCTTGAGGAAGAGATGAGGAGGAAGTATCCCTCACTTTTCTCTTCGGATTTCGAGGATGAAATCCCTTTGTAGGGGGTTATAGCTTGTAAGGACCCTGACCTCCGTTTAGGGCTTATCCTGTTTGTTTTGCTTAACCCTGATGCTTAGTTGGTTGCTAATCACCTTTAGCAGGTGATTAGGGTTGGTTGGTGCTTTGTTGAGATTTGGAGGTGCTACTTGCAATTAACCCAAGTCTAGGGTTTGTGGGCAAGTTTGTCACCTTGATAGGTGTTCCTCCCTCTCCTTGCTTCCTCTAGTGTTGAGAGGAAGGGTTCGGATCGTTACTTGTGTTGCCTTGGGCTTGGTTGAGCTTGTTGGGCCTTGCCTTTGCCTTATTGGACCTTTGTGTCGGGCAAGTGAGCCTTGTGTCGGGCAGGAGTGCTTTGTGTCCTGTGGTGTGTCAGCCTAGGGAGTGTGTCGGCCTAGGGAGTGTGTCGGCCATGGTGTGGGTGTGTGTCGCCCATGGACCCTTTGACCTTCTTTGACCTCATTTGTGTAACCACTAGTGGACACATGGAGCTTGATGCTTGCATGTGGCAGTGGCCTTGGACATGTGTTTAGGACATGTTAGAGTGGTAGCTTTGCACATGGACAAGTGTCCTTAGGTGGGTGACACCTTGCCTTGTCTTTCCTTGGTTTCTCCTCCATCCTTTCCTATATATGTGTTTCCTTTCTCTTGCTAAGGATCCCTTTATTTCCTTAGTTTCCTCTCTCCCTTGGTGCACGACACCCCTCTTCCTTTGCAAGCTTGGTGGCCGATCCTTGTCTAGGAGCCTCCTTCTTCCTCTAGTGGTGGCCGAACCCTAGAGTACCTTGCTCTCCTTCTTGTGGTGGTGCTTGGAGCTAGGAGCTTGGAGCTTACTTAAGGCGGGTTACATAACTCCTAACCCTAACTACATTACCATCTTCTATGTTCTTGTTTGTATGTTGCTTATGATCGGCCATGTTTGTTGCTAGTTTGGCTTCTTGCTTGGTTGCATCTAGTTGGCTGAACCATGTTCTAGGGTTTCTTGTTGAGCAACACCCCTATCCCTCCTTGGTCTTGAGAAGTGAGCTTAAACTCTAGTGATATGAGCAATACTCCTCTCTCATTTGAGTTGAGAGGTGAGCTTGTGTTCTAGTTGCTTGAGCAACACCCTTCTCTCACCATGGATTCGAGAGGTGAGCTTTGTGGAGGATGTAGACCTTGTTAGGGTTGATCCTTGGGTTGCCCGATTGGTGATAAGAAGCTAGGCAAGACCCCTCTCTCTTGGTTGTTGAGAGGTGAGCCTTCTTCTCGATCCATTAGGGTTTTGGTGCCCTTGTGCTTGAGGCTGATGATGACCTTGTTGGGTTGCATCTTGCCCGATATGGGGTTGGTGGTGATGCTGCCTGATATCCCTCTTTGGCCTAGAGCTTTGGACGTTACGTTGTGGCTGTGTTGGGCGTCACACACCTGGTTCCTGCCATGTTGTGTCGGGCATCACACCATAAGTACCCTGCCCGACACCCTTAACCTCGTTATACCTTGATGTTGTGAAGCTTTGCTAGCTAGTTCTGTGGTGGGCATCTCCCCTGGCCCTAGCCTTGTGTGTTGGCCGATAGATGAGGTTTGCTAGCTAGACGACATGCTTTCCTTTCTGTCATTTGAGGTTGTGCCTTGGTCGTTATACCTAGATGAGTAGAATGGTGGTCGTTACCCTTGTGTGTTGGGCGTCACACATGGTTCTGTCCTCTTCCCGACACGCATGGTTCAGGTGGTAGCCTTGTGTCTGTACCTTGGATGTTATGGAGTCTGTGGCTAGCTGGTGTCAGGCATCATGGCGCTGTGGTGATTCCCGGCAGAGTGTCACCTAGTATCCCTAGCTGTTGCATATGGATGCCTGTTGCACCTGATGAGCGACACACCCATAAGCTCAGTTGTCCGATAGGCTTTGTGGCACCCTTGATACCTGACGCAGCATTGCACGAGTTGAGGTGCACGACACACGTTGCATGATACACATGAGTGTATGAGATGGCTTGGTTCCTTGTTGCCCGATATATGTAGCAGCCCGATACCTTGCTGTGTGCTTGGCCGTTATGTGGCTAACTTGTTTGGCCGATATGTGGGAGAAGTGTTTGGATGATATGAGGAAGTACCCTTTCGATATCTCTTCTGGTTAGGGTAATGGATGCTTCTAGTGAGGGTCTTGTCCTTCTGGAAAACCTATGTGCTAGATCTTGTCCTATGATGTCACGTTTGGTTGATGTTGATGACCCTTGTTAAGCTTGATGATAGTATGATAATTAATATGGTTGATCACACCTTGACATGACATCCCATGCTTTTATGACCATCTTCAATTACATGTATAATGTTGAGTAAATGGTAAGCATATAAGATGCTTTGCATGATGATATGACCTATGTCTATGATCACAGGTTGAGGCATGTATAATAAATCATATGATCATCAATGTCACCCTATGTTGGATAATATGATTCTTCTGTCAATCCATGATGATTGTGCATACTAACCATGCAGGTGTTTCATGCAGATGTATAGCCAGGTAAAGGGCTATGAGGTAAATACGTTTGAGTAACATTGTTCTGATGGTTACTCTTGATGATGAGAAACCATGCATGATGTGTTTTGGTCTAAGGACCTGAGTTTGGCTAAGTGCCTAGTTGAGGTGTTATCCTCTAATGATGATCTGGGATTGTTATCCCAAGTGATGAGAATGCCTTATGAAACAGTGGTTTCATGTGATGAGGGATGAAGATCCCAGGACTTTGTGATGATGGAAACAATAAGCTAGATTTATGTTATGAATGTGTTACTACCTTGGATGCCTCAACAATCTACTTAATATATATTAACTAATCACAGTGGAACATATCATGTACTTTGCTTTGGCTATAGATCCATCATCGTCAGGAGCTGGTGATGGTGAAACGGGTTCTCCTGCGGGTTAACCCAGAGCGCATATTGTTGAGTATGCGAGGTTTCTCCTAGCCTAAAGTGAGGAGGTAAGAGTGAAACTTCGGTTGTAGACTCCAGAGTGCGGATTCAGGCCCGTAGCTCAATATGTTAAGAGCATGGTGAACATTCCCATAGCTCAGGATGTGTGATATGGGAGCATGAATGCGTTCATGGCTCAGAGCACGGTGAACAGGCTCGTGGCTCAGTTTCACTAGCGCCGATACCTGTACCGAAGCGGGCTAGGCAGAGGGTAGCCTGACCCTATGGCTGAGGCCACTTAAGCATGAGACTGCGGTCCTGCTTGTGTTGTACTCGTGCACTGACCACAAGGTGGGAGGTCATGGAGTCCGACTCTTCCATTGACCTTGTATGGCACCGGCTTGGGTTTCGCAACCGAAGGTTGGATTTGAGCGGTACGACTCACTTCCTCAGGGCATAATAATAATATGTAATACAACCGAATAGTATTTATTGCTTAAGGAAAAATACGAAACATTGATTGAAGCCTTGCTTGTGTAGTTAATTTTGTTATACTTGTAGTTACTTATACATTCCTTATGTTATATGGTAAGATCTTATAAATCTTATCTTGTTAATAATGTTCCATAATGAAATACTTGGGTACATGCCTTACGTACATCTTGGTAAGCTTGATAGTATGAATAGCTTTACTTTATAAACTTCTCTTGTTATACCTTCTATCTGTTATCTGCTGCTTTTACTTTAATCTTCCTTTGGTTTTATGATTTTGGCGGGGTGTTATGTTTCTCGCTGGGACTGTGTGTCTCACCCCCCTAGTTTACACCCTTTTTAGGTGTTCGAGCTAGACGTGGTGGTGGTCGCGGAGTTGCGGCCGAGTAGCAAGAAGAGCAGTAGAAGGCAAGAGATGGACATGCTGCTGTTTTGGTCGTTTTGTAGTAGAGTCTTAGAGTCATCCCTGTACTCACGACATATAGCTAATGATGTTTTGTATATCCTGCTGCTGGCCGGATATGATCCGTTATGTACATATAAACAGGTGTTGAACTCATGTGATGGCTAGACAGTTGATCTCCGAAGTTGTGGACACGTATCCAGCTTGAAAATGTTTATATAACCTATTTTCTTGCAGGATGATGATCTGAATGTAATAGTTTCTTAGTTTATCCACTTTCCGAAATCGGTTTTAATTAACTCATATTTTTGATAATATGTGGTTTATGGTGTTTTCCGCACGTTTTCGCGTAACACCTCGTCGTATGTGTGATAGCGGGATGTGTTGCTACATTTGTAATCATTTTTTTTTGAGTTAGAAGGAGACTTAGGCTCTCCCCCTCCCTCAAACAGGTGTCAGAGTTCGGATGACCTAATGGATTATAAATACAATGCGCAACAGGAGGTTTCGAACCCGGGTCCCCCGGAGAGGACAGGCCAGGCCGAACCATCTACGCTATACTGACCGGGTCATTGACAATCATTAATTTTCTTTCTTTTACATCATAACCGCGGACAAGATCTTCTATCAGTTCAAAGACCCAAAGTAAACAAATACTTCATGTCCGAAAAGCTACCAAAAACACCCTTCTTGAATTGTTTTATTGAGCGTATATGCTAATTTAATAAAGAAAAATCAATCATGACAAGAAAGTATGGGCAACCGATTCCATTCTGTGCTGTGTATCTTCAGCTTACTTATTTTACTACTAAATCTCAATGATCGTGCACTAGTTAATCCAACCCATCGGGGGAAGGGAATTCTCCATATAAAATTACAAGAAGCATCATTCCATTCCAAAGGCGCGTCTACAGGTAGTGTTGTGTCGGTGAAGTGGGACTGTTTGATTAATCGAACTTTCCACGCTGCCCAAGCGCAAAGCCTGTATGGCTCTCCCATGTCTCTAGAAGGAGAAGATAGCAAGCAGCTCCTCCCTCTCATTATGCACAAGACTGGGATTCTGGAATCTGCACTGGGTTAGTTAGAGTTAGTCTGGATTCTGATATTGGGGGTAGTCAGGATGCAGTCTGGTTTTGTTTAGCAACGCAGTCTGATTCTGGTCAGCTGCTCTGATTTGAGTCTGTGCGTAGTCTGAATCTGTTTGGCTGCAAGTCTAATTCTATTTGACAGCGTAGTCAGTATCTGCTTATTCTATCATGTTCTTGTAGAACTGTTTGAACAAATATGCAGAATGTATATTTGTAATGTCACTTCAACCTAAGTTTAGAATATATTAAAAATATTTTATTTGTGTTGTGTGGGTGTTATTTTGTATATTTAGAAAAGTACAAATAGGATATGATAATGCTAATTTTTACGTGGTGATTAAAAATTAATGAAACGCTACTGTCGTCTGGAATGACATTTGCATGTGGTATATGTGTAATGTTGAACATATTCGACACAGTAATTGTCAAGTAACATGAAATATGAAATTAGCCTAATATATTTTGTTCATAACATAAACAAATAACATTATTGTCACTAACTACAACTGATAATAATGATATTATCGTCATTCGTTAAACATAAATTGTCACTGATAATAAAATAATTATTTACGGGTGAACTACGTCAGGGAGACGGACAAAAAAAGGGATGCATACCATAGCACTAAACAACCAAATAGAAGCTAAGATTTTGACAAGCCACTTTGGGGGACATGGTTGGATGTGGATCTTTATTTAAATTAGCCAACATTATGGTCTCATCATACTCGTCCCATAACACTGGGAATGGTTCCTGCACCGACTGCTTGTTTTTTTGTTTGATGTCGTCTTCTGGCCAATCAAACAACAACGGTAAATGAGGAACATGCTGACTGACCCGGCCCTTGACTTGTTCATCGGTTCCAATTTTGCCCTCCTCCTCCTTTGTGTGATTGCAATATGGTTTTTTTTGCATAAAAGGTTATCTTCAACATATTTTTGAATTTTTGCCAGAGACATCAACAATTTTTCGAATTTTGCCCTTGCCCTTGCCTTTGCACGTGATGTCGACATCTAAAAACAAAGGTATGAATAAATAACAGAAATCGTGAAGTAACTGTGCCGATAAGTTTTACAAATAAATAATACAACCTAACTTAGCTGATACTAAGTTTGAAGGTGATATAATTTTTGTAAACATAATAATGAAGTAGAAAATTTGATCACATTATGGTAGCAACATATAATATTGTAACACATAAGTAGAGCATGTAAAATGTTGCGACACAAACACAAACAACTACAACATTTAGCACATATGTTACAAGTTCATTTGTTTATTTCAATCGTCAGTGATAAAGAATGTAGAAATCCCTGGTGCGTAAGTGTGACATGTCCTCAAAAAGTTGCGTTCAATACCTTGTTGCGCGGCCAATGTGGGGGAGGCAATAAATCTCACAATATGAAAAGATTGTCTCTTACAAACTCTCTCTTGATGTATTGCCATCACATTTGTAACTCAGCCAATGAAATGTAAGGGCCTCCTGTTATGTATAGGAACTGGTGCCATGCCTCCATCCAAGCTTGTGTAGAGTATACTCCATTTACACATCTACCCATGTGATATTGGGTTCTCATCAAACCCCTGAGAACCATATCAAGCTCGGTAGACCAGATAAAAGACGGTGTCGGCGGTTGGTCAGCCATATAATAGATTTTGTAAGTAATATATTTCAAAAGTAAGGGTGTATATCACGATTAATTATATTATTTGGCTTTACATAACGTTAAGTAAAATTTCAATTAATAACATACATCATTAATAAAACATTCACCAACATGAAGAAAAAATTCATAACACTTATAATGTAATACGACATTTATAAAAGTGCCTAAATTAAACAGTGTATGATGTTCATAACATCCATTGATAGTCATTCTAAATAGAGAAGACAATATAAATGTATTTGCCATTCAACGTTATGGAGTCATTTGAGGTGAAGGGACGTCTACAAGCAGATGACAATCTTCCTCCAGACTGCAACGTTGCATTCTAAAACCTCATGCTCATACTTTTTGTTAGTGTATAATTCATCGTAGTTGTGATGAATTTCAACGAAGTCATTCATGTTCATCGCCTAACCCCACACTGACTTGCACTCAACAGTTAGTAACATAATCTCCTCTTTCAATGAAGTAGTTGTTGGGGGGAGATCGACTGCCCAATGGAAGTATCTGCATCGATCTTTTCCCTAAAATGTAGTACCAAGTTCAAGTTAATGGCAAAGAATGTGGAGCCTCGACAAGGGCAGTCTATTATTTATTGGTGTACTATCGCACCTCACGAGTAGGGCATATGTAATACATTTTTCCCGACCTTGGACTCAGAATGGCAAACTCATATAAGTTTTTGTTCAAGATGTCAGTGGTAGTATGAGGCCCATCCAAGTTTTCGTCCATCATAGGATCACCATCATTTTGGCGCCAGATAAAATTGTGAATGATACAACAAGCCATTACAATCCGAGACTGAGACTGCACGGGAAAAGTCGTTCCTTTACAAAAGTAGGAAAACCCCTTCTTCAACACACCAAAGGATCACTCAACAACATTACGTAGTTGGGCATGTCGGTGGTTGAACATTTCCTTTTTGCTGGTGTATGAGCTTCTATTACCCCGATACTCTGTTATATGGTAAGCAACGTTTCAATATGGTGCAAGAAATTGGTTGGTGTTGGTATACCCTGCATCAACAAGATAGTACTTCCCAACGGGTACTTTGAACCCGCCTGTGATTGTAGCTGCGTGAAGTACCCTTTGGTCAGCAACATATCCCTCCCAACCAGTCATGATATATGTAAACTCCATTGAGAAGTCTACTACAACCATGACATTCATGGAAACATTCCCTTTTCTATTCCTATATCGGTTCTTCTTATCGTGCTTCACCAAAACGAGGATGTGTGTCCCGTCAATTGCCCCAATGGCATCCTAAGACAAGTATATAAGAAATACGCAAGTAAATACCAAACTCAACGATGACGATAGTGGTTATATTAACAACATAATGGACAATGGTCAACTAAGTGATGGTCATACCTTGAAGTAAGGGTAAAATCTTGAACTCTCGGTGATGCGGCGATGCAGAGTTGTGGATGCAGTTGGCATGACAATATATTCGTTGCACAAAGCACACACTGCATCCAACACCTCGTTAAACTTTGTGCTTATGGTCTTACCACTGTGAATGTAGTCCTCAGCCAGAACATGGGTGGTATGGTCATGACCAACTATTTGAAGGAAGTAGCAAACTGCCTCCACTGATGACACACCTCTGGTACTTTTCAACAAACATCGGTCCTCGAGTTTTTCAACAAAGGCTAAACATGTGTTGGGTAGCATACGGTATAGATCGTACACCCTCCTTTCATGGCCGCTTATTATTTTTAAAACCTTTTGATGGCCGCTCCTAATACTAATCGATCTCGGTATTGGTTGGTGTTTGGTTGCGGAGTCTGAATTTTGCATGATACTGTGAGATATTTGGTCAGCTATTTACTAGGATATTGCGTTTGCAATGTCATTAGCCAGACAAGATATAAGATCCAGTAGTTGTAGAATGTCATCAGTTGTTTCATATGGATGAATACCGACCATCACGTCTAGAATTAAACATGATTACTCTCATAAGAAAAATATTGAGATATTACCGAAATGAAATTAGGGCTATTGTGAAAAATAGCAAATACTGACCAAATAGCAAATAACAAGATAAACCATTATGTAGTACCATAGTTCAGAGATTGTTCCCAATGGAATTAAATAGTACAACAATAACTTTTGAGAAAGTTCATAAAATAAAAGGTAGGATACTGATATAGTTCTTAAATTAGACAACCTCAAAAGTACGGCCGTGGGGCAGGACCTCTACTATTGTAACCACTTGTTCTAGAAAATGGGGATGGTGGAGATTGTGGATATGGTGGTGGCGTGAAGGGTGATTGTGATGCAAAAGCTCCAGAAGTCGTGTTCTTCAATTCCCACAAGTCTTGCAACCAAATGGTATTTTTTTGGGGGGTGTCCATAAGGCTTAGGTAAATGTTACAGTTAGCTGGATCTTTTATGGCGTGCATAAGAGTGGTAAAAACTGGGACAGGGGTGTCACGACACCCACCATCATTTAAGATAACAAGTGTCATTAACAATAATAAAATATGCGGAAGCAAATCAGTTGCAGCGGATTAGCAAAAATCAGTGAAAATTAAAACCATTTGCAAAGAGATCCATTCACAGGAAAACTCTTTCATTCAGAACCAAAGTAAAACCTTACATCCTGGTTCATATATACATCTCATGTACTATTACTTCTCAAGGAATACAAACATCAACTACTCTGTCTTAACTGTACACAGGTAGTATAAAACCCTCGAGGCTTAAATCCAAAATCTCAGATCGATCCATCAAAACATTACTCCTAGGACCCGAGAGTACAGAGACGACTCATAGGACTTTCTATATACAACTTGACAGCTCATATCCTCACTTGGGATTTACTGCTGTCCCTGCTACTGCTGCTGCTGCTCTTCCTCTGTAATAGGTTCCTTGCCTTTTCGTCGGCGGTTACCTAAAAATTTAATCCCACGGGGGTAAAACAATTATAAAAATTGTCCCAGCGAGAGATATAACTCTCCGCCAGAAACATTGTTATTGCCAATAATAGAATAACACTGAGCAGTAGAATTATATTTACTCAACAGCAGGTAAATCATTGAATAAGATATGCAGAGTAGTATTCTCTATGCAATCATTTCAATTATAACTTGATTAAGAAGCAAGTCATTCATTTAAGAAGGACTATGAAGAACATGTATATCATTTATCCAACTATGATATAATAGACCATGTATCATCAACCATTAATTCTCGCAATTCAACCCTAAGCAAATATGCTACACGGCTGATTACGTTTTACAATCATACTTATGCCCTGAGGAGATGAGGTATACCGCTCATACTCCAACCGACCACGGTTACGTAAAGCATCAGTACCACACATAGGTCAATGGACGAGCCGGATTCCCATGACCTCAACTATCTCGGTTAGTACGAGATAAAATGCAGGACATCTTGTGTCTCTGCTAGATAGCTTTCCAGGGTATACTGGCAACATCACTATTAGAGTTATAGCCCATAGCATATACTCTCTTTAGGATATGGCCCGTAGCCAATGCCCGGTATTATTTTGTGGAGTCATGGCCCGTAGCCATGCTCTTATTGGGGTATGGTCCGTAACCAATCCCGTTCATAGGACATAGCCTGTAGCAATGCCTATGGGGCATAAGGATATAATTGCCCAATTACCCCCACATATTCAAAAATATGCGTTCCGAGTAAACTCGTTTCACCATTCAGCTAATTTTGATGCTGATGGATCTGTGATCAGGGCAACTACATTATATGGTATCACTTGATTAATTAAGTACATTATCATATTCTTTTAGCATCAGCCAAGTTTCCAAACATAACTTAATAAGACAAATGCTATAAAGAAAACATGTACTATTTCCATTAATCACTTCTCAGTCTTTATAAGACATGGGGATCTCAGTCCCTTATTTCAATACTGGGAATTTTCATTCCTTTGCAACTCAATGCCATAATCATATGGTTCTGGGTATTCAAACCCTTAGCTCATCATTGAGCATTATTACCACTTTTTCAGGTAATTATCACCTTCAGGTCACCTGACCAAGGTAAATATGATGCTTATTACATAAACATCTTCTCATGGCACTTAAGGCCCATTACTTCTCTTATTACCTCACACTAGGCAATAAGGTATAGCATGGCACATAAGGCCTAATAAACAATGTCAATACATAAAATGTCATAGCTCATACCTGGCTATGTTCATCATCACATCATACCTGCATGGTTAGTACAGATGATAATACATCAATTTCATATCAGCACCATGTAAAACAATATATAACATCATTATTCAAGGGTAACACTACTATTCCCTTACCAGGGTTAGGGTTTCCCATTTCTCATTAATTCAGACCCTCTTGAGTTAACCAACTTTATCTTGTATTAAGGTATTTCCCCTCTTAATACATTCCATCACAGAATACTCACCCTTAGCATATAATGCATAGGCCACACATTAGAATTGTCCAGCTATCTCACATGATATGGACTTATCTTAGTTTAAGGCATAACTTTATTATAAAGTTGCCTATAAACAATCGCAATGATACACCCTCAACTAGGGTTTCACAAGGATACACCCTCAACCAGGGTTCACAATGATACACCCTCCACTAGGGTTTCACAAGGTTACACCCTCAACCAGGGTTCACAATGATACACCCTCCACTAGGGTTTCACAAGGATACACCCTCAACTAGGGTTTACTAACATCCTAATTAGTGATTTCACATGTAGACAACTTCTTATTAAGGTTATACATTGAATCAGCCTCAATTAGGGTTTACATCATGTATTGAGTCCATGCATTTGTTATGCATTAATGACTAGTACCATTAAAGGTATCTCCCACCTAATCACATTAGGTTTTCAAAAAGGTTTGATCAATTATACCTTCAATAACATGAGGTAATCAATTGAATTAACCAAATTGAACCACACTCAATTCTAATCAATGAAACTTCAACCAATTGGATCATCAACTCAATCATCATTTGAATCATGGCTCACCCCTCAATTGGGACTTCAATTATGGTCTGATCTCAATGGGATTAGGGTTTATAAACACCAATTAGAGCTTTGAAGTTGATCATCAATCATGCTACTAATTGTGTTTCAATTGATTGCATTGGACCTTCAACCATTGAATTCATGGAACCAATCATCAATTGGACCTATGCTCATACTTCAATTGAGTTTAATAGGTCAACCTTCAACTAATTTGACCCTCAATTGACCCTCAATTGGTCATCAATTAGGGCTTGATTCAATTGAATTAGGCTTTGGAATTGAAGATCCAACAACACTCATCAATGCAAGATTGGTTACTTTGAAACTATTGAACCATTATCCAAATTGGGTATGACCTGACCCCAAACGGTCTTGCGGTCATTTGGATGACCTCCAAACGGTCTTGAGACCGTTTTACCATCATATCACTCAAATCCAAGCCATCCAATTAAGGTTTGGATCATTGGATTGATCACCAAATCAACATTGCATTGTATAACAGCTTGGTACCTTTAGACCTTCAAACACCTAACCATACTCAACCCTGGACCTCCAAATGGTCTTGGGTGACCACCAAACGGTCTTGCGACCTTTTGGATGAGCTCCAAACGGTCTTGAGACCGTTTGGCCCATCCAACCTTTGGATTCTAGTGAAAAATCATCATGGATTGGTCTATCGAGTTGATCAACAGATCAGCACTACATTGCAATATGATTAGTACCTTTGGACCTTAAATTGGTCAACTATACTTGACCCCAGACCTCCAAACGGTCTTGGGGTGATCCCCAAACGGTCTTGAGACCGTTTGGGTGATCCCCAAACGGTCTTGAAACCGTTTGGGCTAATCAACCCAAAATCTCAACTTAACTCATTGGAATTTCAGCACTGTTTTCAATTAGGGTTTTCCTAATTGAATAACCTTCAACTCATGATTCCTTGGGAGTTAATCCCTCAAATTCGGTGAGTCATTATATCACATCATTAGGAACAGTAATCCCAAACGTTCAACGCTTGGTCAACGCACTCAAATGGTCTTGAGACCGTTTTCCCAAAAAGTTCAATTAAATCAGATTGAAAATCAGAACTTAATCCAATTAGGTTTCCCTAATTGATTAGGCTTCAACTCACGATTCCTTTGGAGTTAATCCCTCAAATTTGGAGGGTTATTAATAAACATAATTATGAACAGGAATCCCAAACGGTAAATGCTTGATCAACCATCTCAAACGGTCTTGAAACCGTTTTCTCAACCAGGTCAAGTTAATCAGGTTGAAAATCAGCACATAATTCAATCTGATTGCCTAATTGATTGGCCTTCAACTCTCGATTCCTTTGGAGTTAATCCCTCAAATTTGTAGGTTTATCAGCATACATAATTATGAACATAATTCCCAAACGGTCAACGCTTGGTCAACCATCTCAAACGGTCTTGAAACCGTTTTCTCCCAAACGGTTTCAAACCGTTTGCCCTTAAACGGTTTGCTGAAACCGCATAGCAATCAAATTAAAACGATTTGGAGTAGCTATCAAAACGGTTTTTCTTGGTAATTTTCTTTGTATAAGCATCTAGGATGAGTTCATCATCCCCTTCCTTCGAACAACCAAGAACAGCAACCGTTCTTGATGGAAATTGCAGCAAGAAACAAGAGTGCATCAAATTGAAGAAATCAATCAACAAAGCATAGAGAATTGATGCAATAGCAATGTTTAAGGGTTTAAGTTATAAAACCCACCTCCAATTGAGCTCCAAAGCTCCAAGATCACGCCATTAATGGTGGATGAATCTCTTGCAACTCCCCCTAGGCTCGTCCTGAAGTTTTTGATTGCAAAAGTTGGCTAGGGTTGAAGAGGAGATCGAAATAAGAAGGAATCCATAATTTATTTTCGATTTCCACCATGAAATCAAGGAGAACGAAGGTCAAGAGCTTACCCACAGGTTGGGTTTCGTCCTCCTAGTCCTCCCTAGCTTCCTTGGTCGGTTTCCAAGCTAAGAGAAGAAGTGGGGTCGAAATAGCCTTTCATTTGGCTAGGAAAAGGCCTTTTTATAAAAATTCAATGAAAGAGAAAATGCATTATTAAAATGCATTTAATTCCAAAAATGGTGCCGCCTCTTCCTCCTCAAATTCTCCTCAAAATCCTTAAGGACGAGGCTATATTCATTGCCTCTTATTCCTCTCCATTATCCATGATTTAAAGAAAATCAAATTAAGCACCTTAATGCTTATTATATTAATATCCATATGTGAGTGGGTTTTCTTTTCCTTATAATAATGGTGAGTGGAATTTCACCTACTTAGGATATTTTCGTTCCTTATCTTGGCAAAGGAACGTCCATCCTTATTCAACATCAACCCAAAACATTTGGTTAAAAGCCCTTCAATTATTTTTATTCATTTTTGCCCTAAATCGAATTAGGGTTTCAATTAGGCATTAATCTTGATTATTTAATATCAAGATTCTCTCTCCTCCAACTTAATTCAAATGAAGCACCCCTCTCATTTTATTTGCTCTACATGATTCCAAGAAACATTAGGGACCTTGTTGAAGTGGTAGTTTGCATATTGAGCCCTAGATTTTGGGTAAATTGCACTTTACTCCAAAACTAGGTTTTAATGCACAACATTGTCCAACAAGCTCTATCTTGGTGTCCAGGCTTGTGGAAACCATAATACTACATCATATTCATCCTTATGATGTCTCAACATCAGAGGAACATCTTATCTTATGCAATTTGCAAGTTAACCCCTCAACTTGGGTAATTTGCACTTTAGTCCAAAACAAGCAATCATTGCTTTAACATTGTTCAAACAGGACCAAAATTGAAACATAAGTTCCTCATGAGCCCTAATTACTTTTCATAGGATAAGTACAAGCATATAATCAACTTTGTTAATCAAAACTCCTGGGGTTAGAACATAACCCAGGTCAGGGATGTTACAAGGGGTGTCAGGGTAGTTTGCATGAAAGTGGTGCAAAATGGTTTGGTATTCGTCTTTTTCATTAGACCTAGCAGAAATTCCACTGCCCATCTCATGTACCTTGGAAAATACCTTTGTGAATTCAGAAATGACATCATTAGATAGGACACAAATATCCTGTGAGCTTGACGCTCTCTTCCTGCATCTCATCGTGGTGGGAGTCCTTGCACCAACACCTTGGTTGTGTGATCCGCCATTGGTGTCCTCAATTTGTGTCCCAGAATTACCCATGTCTTCAGTGAAACCGGTTGGACCGATTGTGTAAGGACCATGACCTTCATTTTGGGCTTACCCTGTTTGTTTTACCTAAACCTTGTGCTTGGTTGCTTGCTAATCATCTTTAGTGATAATTAGGGATTGCTTGTGCTTAGTTGAGAGCTAGAGGTGCTACTTGCAAAATAACCTAAGATAGGTTGGAGAGTAGGTTTGTCACCTTAAGAGATGTCTTTCTCTCTCTTTGCTTCCTCTAGGGTTGAGAGGAAGGTTTGGGCTCGTGCGTTGAGTTGTCTTGGGCTTGGTTAAGCTCTCTTGGGCCTTGTTTTCCCTTGTTTGGGCCTTTCCTTGATTGGTTGAGCCCTGTATCAGGCAAGGAAGCTTTGTATCGGCCATGGGGGTGTGTCAACCTTTGACCTTTGTTGACCTCCTTGCCTTGGTTGTGTCACCCTAGCTTGGACATGTGTCCGACCCTTGGGGGAGTAATGGCATGGCATGTGCATGAGTTTTGCAAGGTGGTAAAATGTGTGGACAAGTGTCCCTTGGTAAGGTGACACCTTGCCTTGGTTTAACCTTGACCCCCATCTATATATTCCTTGCTTTTCTCTTCCTTAGGAACCCTTTTAGCTCTTTGTTTCTCCTCTCTTCCTTGTGTGCACGACACACCTCTCCCTTGCAACCTATGGTGTCTGTTCCCTTTGGAGGAGCTAAGATTGGTGGTTGATCCCCTTGAAGGAGTTCTTCTTCTTCTTCCTTTGGCTTGGTGGCCGAACCCTAGGTGGGTCTTGTTCTTTGGTAGCATCTTCTTCTCCATCATGCCTACTCTTTGGCCATGGTGGTTATTCTTCTTGTTCGTTCTCTTGATGTGGCCAAAGTGGTGAGCTTGGAGCTAGGAGCTTGAAGCTTGGAGCGTTGGAGCTTGAGGAGTTTGCTTAAGGCGGGTTACATAACTTCTAACCCTAGCTATACTACCTTCTCTATGTTGCATGTTTCATATATGATGATCGGCCATTGCATGTTATGGTTTTTTCTCTAGTATATGTCATTGATCTTATGGCTATTATGAGCATGATGTTGTTTTTGTTATTGATGGTTTATATGCCTTTACACCTAGTTGGCCGAACCATGGGTTAGGGTTTCCTTGTTGAGCAACACTCTTTTCTCTCCTTGGTCTAGAGAAGTGAGTTTGAGCTCTAGTAATGTGGGCAATACCCCTCTCTCGATTAGGTTGAGAGGTGAGCTTATATTCTAGTTGCTTGAGAAACACCCTCCTCTCACCATGGATTAGAGAGGTGAGCTTTTGGATAGATGATAACCTATGTTGAGGTGGATCCTTGTGGTTGGCCGATTTGTGATAGAGGTTGTGCAAAATCCCTCTCTCTTGGTTGTTGAGAGGTGAGCCGACCTTCTTGATCAATTAGGGTTTGGTGCCCTTGTGCTTGAGGTTGAAGATGATCTTGTGGGGTTGTGCCTTGTACGATATGAAATTGGAGTTGTGCTGCCCGACAACCCTATTTGGAGTTGTACCCTTGGACTACACACCTTGTTGAGATAGTTGACTTGGTGCCTGTTATGCTTTGGCTGATATGGAGCCTAGTAGGCTATCCTTGTGTTGGGCGATAGGGTTTAGTTGTGGTGATGCACGATATGTCCTTGAGGTGTAATCCTTGGTAGATATGCTTGCTTGGGCATTTGGATGATCCTTGCATCCCTGGCCGATATGCCTAGTTGAAGCTTAGTTGGTGCCCGTTATGTTCCCTTAGTCGATACCCATGGTGGAGTTGATGGATGGGTGATACACCTATGAAGAGTGGATGATACACATTGTATAGGTGGTTGCGTGATACATCCATGTAGAGAGGACTCCCGATACACTCCCTTGTCTTAAGGTGGTCTTGGCCGATAGGCTTTGATAGCTTGGTGCCCGACACAGCCTTGATTGTTATCCTTGTTTAGATGAGCTTGGGTGATATGGTATGGTGACCAGGATGGCTTTGGCCGATACCACCATGTCTTAGTTGAGCTTTGACTTATATGAAGTGTTGGACGATATGGCTTCATGCCCGACATGCTAACCCTAGGATGTTGGCCGTTATGATGCTTCATGGCCATGCATGACACCATTCTTGGGCGTCATGGGTTCCCTGGCCGATAGGGTTAACCCTCGGATGATGCTGAGATGGTTGCACAATAGGGGCGCCTTGGGCGACACCCCCTTTAGTCGATATGGCTCATGTTGTAGGTTAGCCTGAAAGTGAAACCTAACCTTAACCCTAGCTTGGTGAACATTTGACCCTTGGCCGATAGCCATGGTAGTGTTGCACGTTATACCTTGGTGATGGCTGCCCGACACCATGAGTGCTAATGGAACCTTGATGCATGTTAGAGGATGTGCTGTGTTTGGTTGATATGGTGGTGAGTTGTTTTAGGGTTTGGAACCCTAGCCGGTACACCCTTTGGTGAGGGTTGGTGATGCTCGCCATACTTTATAGTGAGGTTTGTAGGAGTTTTGGTGAGGGTTCTGATAACCCAGAATGTATATAGTTGATAGTTCCATATTAATAATGATAAAACAAGTGATATGATGTAATCAGCTTGAATCCTACAACTATGATGATGAGATAATATGATAGGTGGTGAACCAGGTATGTTTGGGAGGATATGATGTTGTTACACATGATGGTGTGACACATGCATATGGTTACAAGTATAAGGCATAATATATGCCCATAATTAATAATAATACTATGAATGATAAAGCTTGTGTGATATACTCATGGATGCTTCTTTATACTTGATAGTATAATAATAATCCTGTTAATCCATGATGGCTTCAGTTATCTTTGTGGATGTGTGCACTAACCATGCAGGTATTTCATGTGGATTCATGGCTTGGTCATAGGTATGAGGTATATGTTCTTTGACTAGCACAATGTGATGATAATCCTTGTTAATGAAATAACAAGTTGATAGGTCTGAGGACCTAATATAAGGTTGAGTGCCTAGTTGAGGTGTTATCCTCTGATGATGAGATAAGGGATGCATTCCTAGGATGCTGATGCATGATTGCGATGCCTTGAGAGGCAGTGGTTCATATCATGAGGGATTGAGGTCCCAGGACAGTATGTTTATGGCAATAATGATGTAATGATATAAGGCTATGTTATACTTTGTTTTGCCTCAACAATTGACTTAAAATATACTAATCAATTATAGATGAACCTATCATGTAGTTTTCCCTGGCTATAGATCCATTACCGCCAGTATTTGGTGATGGTGAAACAGGTTTATCCTGCGGGATTACCTGGAGTGCATATTGTTGAATATGTGAGGTTTCTCCTAGCCTAAAATAGGAGGGTTGAGTGCAATTGTGGTTGCAGACTCAGGATATATGGAGCATGGTGAGCATACCCATGGCTCAGGATATGTGATGATGAGCATGATGCGTTCATGGCTCAAATGTATGCACTAGCACCTATGATGAGGTGAGCTAGAGATATGGGTAACTTGCAGAGCTGACCCAGAGGCTGAGGCTCTATAAGCATAAGACTGCGGTCTTGTTTGATGATTTGTGTACTGACCATGAAAAGGTGAGGTCAGGGAGTCTGGATCTCTTTAGACCTTGTATGGCACCAGATTGGGCTTCGCAACCAATGGTTGGACTTGAGCAGGGAAGGCCCACTTCCTCAGGGCATAATAAAATGTAATCTAGCCGAATAAGTATATCTTGCTTAGAACAAAACACAGAACATTGATTGAGGCCTTGCTTATATAGTTGATCTAGTTACACCTTGCAGATATGTGTACGATCCCTATATCTAGTGAGAAGTTCTTATAAAGCTTGTCTTGTCAATCATGTTCTATAAAGAAATACTTGGTTATATGCCTCCCGAATATTTTGGTGAGCTTGATGGTAATAATAACTTGCTCAGTATGCTGCTCTTGTTATACGCTTTATCAATTATCTATTGTTATCTACTTTAACCTTCTGAGGTTTTATAGTTTCGGCATGGAGTTATGTTTCTCGATGGGACTGTGTGTCTCACCCTGCTGGTTTACACCCTTTTTAGGTGATCGCTAAAGACGCGGTGGTGGTCGTGAGGTTGCGGCCGAGCAGCAAGAAGAGCAGTAGAAGGCAAGAGATGGGCATGCTGATGTTTTGGTGGTTTTATAGTAGAGTCTTAGAGTCATCCATGTACTCTCAGGTCCTCAGAGGTGTTTTGATGATGTTTCACGACGTCTTGCAGTTGTAATCTTTGTATAACCTGCTGTTGGCCGTACGTGGCCGTTATGTATGTATAAACAGGTGTTGAACTCTAGTGCAAATGATACAGCTGGTTCCGATAGGCTGTGTACCTATAACAAGGCTTGTGAATGTTTATATAACATGTTTCTCTGTAGGATCTGGATGCAAAAGTACTCTCATGTATGCTTTCCGCAATCGGTTTTAATTAACCTGTGTTTTCGGTAATATGAGGCTCTGCACATTTTCACGTCATCTTGTTGTCGGTGTGATGGCGGGGTGTCACAGTTGGTTTGGTATCAGAGCTTTAGTTCACTAAGTTTACAGGGATCTAGGACTAGGTTTGCGTCTGTTCTTGTGAGTTATCCATATTTTCTTACAAATAACCTTCTGCCCTCAGCGGAAGATAAAGCTTAAATATGTCTAGAAACCATGAAGAACATGCTACCGAGAGCAGTGATGTTGCATCAGTTGATGGAGTAGGAGGGCATGCACATGGAGATCGGGTGCCTGAGGTCCCCCAACTTGACCCAGTCATTCTTGAAAACCCTACCTACCAACAGTTTATGGGGTAGTTAATGGCTACGATAAATCACATGGTGGAAAGGTTTCATGTGCCTCAGCCAAGAGCATAGGCTCCCCCATGGTGAAGCATCGGGTATTGGGAAGACCTTTGAGTAGCTTCACCGAGTCAGAGCTTCGAATTATGCTGGAACGGCTGATCCAGTGGATGCAGATCTGTGGCTGATAGGTCTTGAGAAGGCCTTCTGGATCCTCGACATCCCCGAAGCAGACAAAGTCAAGCACGTTGTCTACCTTATGAAGGGCAGTGCTGGCCATTGGTGGGCCATCGAGGAGGAGAAGCGACCCAGTGAGGAGATCGGTTGGGAGATCTTCCAGTGAGAGTTCATCAACAGATACTTTTCAAAGACGTATCTAGATGAGAAGATCAATCAGTTTGAGCGTCGACGCCAAGGAACAATGAGCATCACCGAGTATGAAGCCAAGTTCATGGACTTGCTGAGGTTTTATCCTCACATGGAAGAGACAGATGATGAGCAGATCAGGAAGTTTGAGAAAGGTTTGAGTGTTGAACTGTCAACACCTACTGCTGCTTTAGAGAATAGGAAGCGGTTTGCCACATTTGTGGAGTCCATCCGCAGGATTGAACGATCTGTTAGGGAGAAAAGGGAGTCCAAGACTAGGAAAAGGCCTGCTCAGTTCTAGGGACAAAGATCTGGTGGCTTCAAGAAGTCAAGGTTTTCAGCACCTTCCATGATGAGAGGTTCTAGTGCACCGTCACAGTGGTCTCTGAGTAAGGGAAGAGGTCATGTTTCTTCGTCATCAAAGGTGCATAGTACAACTTTTGTGGCAGTAACAAAGACATCTAGACCACAGATAGAAGGCAGGTCATGTTATCACTTTGGACAAATGGGCATTTAAAGTCAAATTGCCCAAGAAGAGACGTTGAAGTAACACAACAACCGAGACAGAATCAACAGGGATCAGACAGACAACAACCCAATGCTAGTAGAGGGCTAGGACATGATCAAGCATCACAAGAAGGATCGTCTACTCAAGGAAGCAGAGGACGTGGACAACAAGCAACAACTTTATTCTATGCTATGAGTCAGCCAGAGGCGATAGTCAACCTACGAGTGGTGTCAGGTCAGATGGAGTTATTTCATTCTGATTTGTCTTCTTCTTGATTTATATCTGTTTTGGTTGACCCGGGTGCTACGCACTCTTTTATCGCACATAGTCTGCTTGATAGCTGTCCTTTACCTGTTAGTTGTAAGGAAGATAACCTATTGTTAGAAACCCCTCTTAATGGTTCCTCGATGCTTTGAGAAGAGTGTCCATCTAGTGTCTTATCTTTTTCAGGACACAATATACAAGTGGATCTTATACCATTTGATATGCATGGATTTGATGTGATCCTTGGGATGGATACCTTAGAGAAGTATAAGGTTGTGTTGGACTATGGTTCCAAACAGGCGGTGTTTGATGACAACAGAGAGAAGTGGATCGTCCAAGGAGATAAGAAGATTCTTCTGACATGTCTAGTGTCAACGATGGTGTTAGAAAAGTTGTTGTGACAAGATTGTAAGGCTTTCTTAGCTCACGTCGTGGATACCAAAGTGAAAGGTCCTATCCTTGAGGAGGTGACGGTTGTCTGAGAGTTTGCATATGTATTTCCTGATGAGTTCCCCGGTCTTCCCCCACCTCGAGAGATTGATTTTGAGATCAATCTGGTACCAGGAACACAACCAGTTGCACAGACACTGTATAGGATGGCTCTAGTAGAAATGGCAGAGTTGAAGAAGAAGTTACAAGAGTTGTTGGAAAAAGGTTTCATCCGACCGAGCACATCTCCTTGGGGTGCTCCAGTGTTGTTCGTTAAGAAGAAGGATGGATCGATGCGGCTATGTATAGATTACTGACAGTTGAACAAAGTTACGATCAAGAATAAGTACCCGTTGCCAAGGATAGATGATCTATTCGATCAGTTGCGTGGTGCTACAGTGTTCTCAAAGATCGATCTACGGTCTGGATATCATCAGTTGAGGATTAAAGCGGATGACATACCAAAGTCAACATTTAGGATGAGGTATGGTCACTTTGAGTTTGTGGTTATGCCGTTTGGGCTAACCAATGCACCGTCTGCTTTCATGGACTTGATGAACTGAGTGTTCCGTCCGTTCCTAGATCAATTTGTTGTAGTCTTTATAGACGACATTTTTATCTATAGTCAGGATAGGCAAGAGCATGAGTGACATCTTCGACAAGTGTTGACTCTTCTTCGTCAACATCAGTTGTATGCCAAGTTCAGCAAATGTGAGTTCTAGTTGAAGGAAGTGACTTTCTTAGGTCATGTGATATATACAGAAGGAGTCCGAGTGGACCCTAAGAAGGTGGAGTCAGTGGCAGATTGGGAGCAACCAAAGACGCCGACAGAAGTTTGTAGTTTTCAGGGTTTGGCCGGATACTACCGGAGGTTTATCAAGGACTTCGGTGTAATCGTGTTGCCGATGACAAAGCTGACCAGGAAGGATGTACCTTTTGTTTGGGATGATCGTTGTCAGCAAGCTTTCCAAAGTTTGAAGGAGAAGTTGACTAGTGCTCCAGTGCTAGTGCTGCCAGAGCTTGGGAAGGGCTATGTTGTCTTCTGCGATGCTTCCAAGAAAGGCTTAGGTTGTGTGCTGATGCAAGAAGATCATGTGGTTTCTTTTTCTTTGCGATAGCTTAAGAAACATGAGGAGAACTATCTGACACATGATTTGGAGTTGGCAGCGGTGGTCCATGCGTTAAAGATTTGGAGACACTATCTTTATGGGGAAGTGTGTCAGATCTTTACAGATCATAAGAACTTGAAGTATATCTTTTCGCAGAGTGAGATGAACATGCGACAACGTCGTTGGATGGATCTAATTAACGATTATGATTGAACCATTGAGTATCATCCTGGTAAGGCAAATGTGGTAGCTGATGCACTTAGAAGAAAGTCTTCTTCTCTCCCCACAAAGAAGGCACAGTTCAGTTCCTTGGTATGCCACAGGCGGGATATGTTTGTCTCCTTGCGGCAGATGAATGTGCAGTTGGAAGTTTCCTTGTTGGCAGGAATATTGGCACAGATGCAAGTCAAGCCTACACTGAGACAGTAGGTCAAAGACGCATAGCAGGAAGATGGTACATTGCAGTTAATCAAGTCAGAGCTTGGCAGTGAAAAGCATGATGGGTTCCATGAGTCCGAGGATGGACTAGTTTTCTATCATGGTAGGATGGTGGTCCCCAATGGTGATAATCTAAGAAAGCTAGTGCTCGAGGAAGCACACACATAAATGTATGCTATGCATCTAGGAGTCACCAAGATGTATCATAACCTGAAGGACCTGTATTGGTGGTTTGGCTTGAAGAAGGATGTAGCTGCGTTTGTGGCTAAGTGCGCAGTATGTCAAGAAGTTAAAGTTGAGCATCAAAAGTAGGTAGGAATGTTGCAACCCATGTCGATACCATAATGGAAATGGGATCATATAACCATGGATTTTGTAGTTGGTCTACCAAAGACAGCTAGGAATCATGATTCCATTTGGGTAATAGTGGATAGGTTGACAAAATCTGCTCATTATATACCAGTAAAAACAACGTATACAATAGAGAAGCTTGCTCGGGTGTATGTAGATGAGATAGTGCGGTTGCACGGTGTACCAGCAACAATAGTTTCCGACAGAGGTCCTCAGTTTACAAGTCATTTCTAGGAACAGTTGCACAAAGCGTTGGGAACGCAGTTGAGGTTCAGTACCGCTTTCCACCCACAGACAGATGGACAGTCTGAAAGGACTATTTAGACTTTGGAGGATCTTCTCCGAGCTTGTGTTTTGTAGTTCCTAGGCAGTTGGGACATGCATCTCAATTTGATAGAGTTCGCTTATAACAATTGTTATCAGTGGAGCATTGACATGGCTCCTTATGAGGCTCTATATGGAAGGAAGTGCAAATCCCCTTTATGCTGGTATGATTCTGGTGAAAATCAGCTTTTGGGTCCTGAGTTAGTACAGTAGACACAAAAAAAGATCAGAATGATACAACAAAAGTTAAAAACGGCACAGGACAGACAGAAGTCTTATGCAGACAATCGCCGATGACCTTTAGAGTTCTAGGTGGGAGATAAAGTGTATCTTAAGGTCTCACCTTGGAAAGGCGTGCTAAGGTTTGGCCGGAAAGGTAAACTGGCACCCAGGTATTTGGGAGCATACCCGGTAATAACACGTGTTGGCAATGTAGCTTACAAGTTAGAGCTGCCGCCAGTGTTGCACAGGTTGCATCTAGTTTTCCATGTCAATATGCTGAAGAAAAATCATCTAGACACAAGGACAGTGATAGAGCCAGTTGAGGTTGAGCTTGATGAAGATGTGACCTACGAGGAGGGTCCGGTGGCGATCCTTGACAGAAGAGTAAAGAAGCTGAAGTGGAAGGACCTAGTTCTTGTGAAGGTTCTGTGGCATCATCGTGGTGTTGAAGAAGCCACATGGTAGCTTGAGGAAGAGACGAGGCAGAAGTATCCCTCACTTTTCTCTTTGGATTTCGGGGACGAAATATTTTTGTAGAGGTTTATGGCTTGTAAGGACCCTGACCTTCGTTTTAGGATTACCCTATTTATTTTGCCTAAACCTTGTGCTTGGTTGCTTGCTAATCATCTTTAGTGATGATTAGGGTTTGCTTGTGCTTAGCTGAGAGTTGGAGGTGCTACTTGCAAAATAACCTAAGATAGGGTTGGAGAGCAAGTTTGTCACCTTGAGAGATATCTTTCTCTCTCTTTTCTTCCTCTAGGGTTGAGAGGAAGGTTTGGGCTCGTGCCTTAAGTTGTCTTGGGCTTGGTTAAGCTCTTTTGGTCCTTGTTTTCCCTTATTTGAGCCTTGCCTTGCTTGGTTGAGCCCTGTATCGGGAAAGGAAGCTTTGTATCGGCCATGGGGTATCGCCCATGGGGGTGTGTCATCCTTTGACCGTTGTTGACCTCCTTGCCTTGGTTGTGTCACCCTAGCTTGGACATGTGGCCGACCCTTGGGGGAGTAGTGGCATGGCATGCACATGAGTTTTGCAAGGTGGTAAAATGTGTGGACAAGTGTCCCTTGGTAAGGTAACACCTTGCCTTGGTTTAACATTGACCCCCATCTATATATGCCTTGCCTTTCTCTTCCTTAGGAACCCTTTTAGCTCTTTTTTGCTCCTCTCTTCCTTGTGTGCACGATACACCTCTCCCTTGCAACCTTTGGTGGCTAATACCCTTGGAGGAGATAAGGTAGGTGGCCGATCCCCTTGAAGGAGTTCTTCTTCTTCTTCCTTTGGCTTGGTGGCCGAACCCTAGGTGGGCCTTGTTCTTTGGTAGCATCTTCTTATCCATATTGCCTACTCTTCGGCCATGGTGGTTATGCTTCTTGTTCATTCTCTTGAGGTGGCCAAAGTGGTGAGCTAGGAGCTAGGAGCTTGAAGCTTGGAGCTTTGAAGCTTGAGGAGTTTGCTTAAGGCGGGTTACATAACTTCTAACCCTAGCTATACTACCTTCTCTATGTTTCATGTTTCATATATGATGATGATCGACCATTGCATGTTATGGTTCATGCTCTAGTATATGTTGTTGATCTTATGGCTATTATGAGCATGATGTTATTGTTGTTGTTGATGGTTTATATGCCTTTACACCTAGTTGGCCGAACCATGGGTTAGGGTTTCCTTGTTGAGCAACACTCTTTTCTCTCCTTGGTCTAGAGAAGTGAGTTTGAGTTCTAGTAATGTGGGCAATACCCCTCTCTCGATTAGGTTGAGAGGTGAGATTATATTCTAGTTGCTTGAGAAACACCCTCCTCTCACCATGGATTAGAGAGGTGGGCTTTTGGATAGATGATGACCTATGTTGAAGTGGATCCTTGTGGTTGTCCGATTTGTGATAGAGGTTTTACAAAACCCCTCTCTCTTGGTTGTGGAGAGGTGAGCCGACCTTCTTGATCAATTAGGGTTTGGTGCCCTTGTACTTGAGGTTGAAGATGATCTTGTGGGGTTGTGCCTTGCACAATATAACCTTGGAGTTGTGTTGCCCGATAGCCCTATTTGGAGTTGTACCCTTGGGCGACACACCTTGTTGAGATAGTTGACTTGGTGCCTGTTATGCTTTGGTTGATATGGAGCCTAGTAGGCTATCCTTGGTTTGGGCGATAGGGTTTAGTTGTGGTGATGCGCGATATGTCCTTGAGGTGTAATCCTTGGTAGATATGCTTGCTTGGGTGTTTGGATGATCCTTGCATCCCTGGCTGATATGCCTAGTTGAAGCTTAGTTGGTGCCCGTTATGGTCCCTTGGTCGATACCCTTGGTGGAGTTGATGGATGGGTGATACACCTATGATGAGTGGCTGATACACCTTGTATAGGTGGTTGCCCGATACATCCATGTAGAGAGGACTCCCGATACACTCCCTTGTCTTAAGGTGGTCTTGGCCGATAGGCTTTGATAGCTTGGTGCCCGGCACAACCTTGGCCGTTATCCTTTTTTAGATGAGCTTGGGCGATATGGTATGGTGCCCAGGATGGCTTTGGCCGATACCACCATGTGATAGTTGAGATGTGACTTATATGAAGTGTTGGACGATATGGCTTCATGCCCGACATGCTAACCCTAGGATTTTTGCCATTATGATGCTTCATGGCCATGCACGACACCATTCTTGGGGATCATGGGTACCCTGTCTGATAGGGTTAACCCTCAGATGATGCTGAGATGGTTTCATAATAGGGCTGCCTTGGGAGACACCCCCTTTGGTCGATATGGCTCATGTTGTAGATTAACCCGAAAGTGAAACCTAACCTTAACCCTAGCTTGGTGCACGTTAGACCCTTGGCCGATAGCCATGGTAGTGTTGCACGTTATACCTTGGTGATGGCTTCCCGACACAATGAGTGCTAATGGAGCCTTGATGCATGTTAGAGGATGTGTAGTGTTTGGCTGATATGGTGGTGAGTTACTTTAGGGTTTGGAACCCTAGCCGGTACACCCTTTGGTGAGGGTTGGTACTGCTCGCCATACTTTATAGTGAGGGTTGTAGGAGTTTTGGTGAGGGTTCTGATAACCCGGAATGTATATAGTTGATAGTTCCATATTAATAATGATAAAACAAGTGATATGATGTAATCACCTTGAATCCTGCAACTATGATGATGAGATGAGATGATAGGTGGTGAACTAGGTATGTTTGGGAGGATATGATGTTGTTACACATGATGGTGTGACACATGCATATGGTTACAAGTATAAGGCATAATATATGCCCATGATTAATAATAATACTATGAATAATAAAGCTTGTGTGATATACTCATGGATGCTTCTTTATACTTGATAGTATAATAATAATCATGTTAATCCATGATGGCTTCAGTTATCTTTGTGGATGTATGCACTAGCCATGCAGGTATTTCATGTGGATTCATGGCCTGGTCAGAGCTATGAGGTATATGTGCTTTGACTAGCACAATGTGATGATAATCCTTGTTAATGAAATAACAAGTTGATAGGTCTGAGGACCTGATATAAGGCTGAGTGCCTAGTTGAGGTGTTATCCTCTAATGATGAGATAAGGCTGAGTCCCAGGATGATGATGCATGATTGTGATGCCTTGAGAGGAAGTGGTTGATATCATGAGGGATTGAGGTCCTAGGATAGTATGTTGATGGCAATACTGATGTAATGCTATAAGGCTATGTTATACTTTGTTTTGCCTCAAAAATTGGCTTAAAATATACTAATCAATTATAGATGAACCTATCATGTAGTTTGCCCTGGCCATAGATCCATTACCGCCAATATTTGGTGATGGTGAAACAGGTTTATCCTGCGGGATTACCTGGAGCGCATATTGTTGAATATGTGAGGTTTCCCCTAGCCTAAAATAGGAGGGTTGAGTACAACTGTGGTTGTAGACTCAGGATATATGGAGCATGGTGAACATACCCATGGCTCAGGATATGTGATGATGAGCATGATGCATTCATGGCTCGAATGTATGCACTAGCACCTATGATGAGGTGAGCTAGAGATATGGGTAGCTTGCGGAGTTGACCCAGAGGTTGAGGCCCTATAAGCATAAGACTGTGGTCTTGCTTGATGATTCATGTACTGACCACGAGAAGGTGAGGTCATGGAGTTCGAATCTCCTTAGACCTTGTATGGCACCGGATTGGGCTTCACAGCCAATGGTTGGACTTGAGCAGGGAAGGCTCACTTCCTCAGGGCATAATCAAACGTAATCCAGCCGAGTAAGTATATCTTGCTTAGAATAAATCATGAAACATTGATTAAGGCCTTGCTTATATAGTTGATCTAGTTACATCTTGCAGATATGTGTACGATCCCTATATCTTGTGATAAGTTCTTATAAAGCTTGTCTTGTCAATCATGTTCCATAAAGAAATACTTGGTTATATGCCTCCCTGATATCTCGGTGAGCTTGATGGTAATAATAACTTGCTCAGTATGCTGCTCTTGTTATACGCTTTATCGGTTATCTGTTGTTATCTGCTTTAACCTTCTGAGGTTTTATAGTTTCGGCGGGGAGTTATGTTTCTCGCTAGGATTGTGTGTCTCACCCCGCTGGTTTACACCCTTTTTAGGTGATTGCTCTAGATGCAGTGGTGGTCGTGAGGTTGTGGCCGAGCAATAAGAAGAGCAGTAGAAGGCAAGAGATGGAAATGCTGTTGTTTTAGTAGTTTTATAGTAGAGTCTTAGAGTCATCCTTGTACTCTCAGGTCCTCGGAGGTGTTTTGATGATGTTTCACGATGTCTTGCAGTTGTAATCTTTGTATAACCTATTGCTGCTCGTACATGGCCGTTATGTATGTATAAACAGGTGTTGAACTCTAGTGCGAACGATACAGCTGGTTCTGATAGGCTGTGTACCTATAACAAGGCTTGTGAATGTTTATATAACATGTTTCTCTACAAGATCTTGATACAAAAGTACTCTCATGTATGCTTTCCGCAATCGGTTTTAATTAACCCGTGTTTTCGGTAATATGAGGTTTCACACATTTTCGTGTGTCATCTCATTGTCGGTGTGATGGCGGGGTGTCACTGATTGGACCGGTCAATTCTGGGCTGACAAATGAATCAGATGCATCTAGGTCAACAACAACATCATCTTCAGATGCAACATCAGAAGGAGGATGTCTATTAGTTGAGGACATTGCATGATGGCCCCTTGCTATGTTCCTCCCCCCCATCATCTCGACGTCGTGGTAGTGGTAGAATGGTCAGTTGATCAATCTCACTAGTTCCCTATTTGCCTAAAATAGGTGAAAACTGTTGATTAGGTCAATATTAACAAGTTTAATTTAATATATAATACTCAAGGGAGTGTATATTATTAGACATACCGCAAGTACCTCCCTCCACTCTGGGTGTCAGGCAATATTGGCTTGTACCTGCTGTCATCCCATCCAACACCACTTTTGTTGGTCACGAGTTTTATCTTTGCATAGTCTCTCCTGAGGTTCTTCCACTAAGTTTTTAACTGATCGAATGTACCCTCGTTCCTCCCCATCCTGATATGCCAATCGTGTAGCGTCTCCCTCCACGCGTCCCTAGTAAATATTCCATCGACGCACCTACCCATGTCATATTGTCTCCTCAATGCCACAACCAGAGCCTCATCCAACTCTTTCAACCATACAATACGGAACCTCGGGTCTGGTACAGCCATAGTAGAAATGACACTGCGATATATCACTTTAGTCAGGGTGTTTAAACGAAACCGTTATCAACACCTAGTATGAGTATGTGTAGTTGAAAGTGATAACTTGTATTAAATTAGTCTAATATTAGATCGATGTTTAAATTACTGATCGAATGGTGACAGGAGCAACATAATGTTATGCTCTACATTGAATGGTGGTGTATTGAAGTTTATAAGATGATTAACAGCAGCATAAATTAGGTGATGTACAACACAGTAGCTACATGACCAAACAATATGCAAAAACAATCATGTCTAAATATAAACATGTCCTCGTATATGAGGTTACACATAAATATATAGGTACTTGTACCAGAACATCCAATATGTTTTTAGCAAACACATCATCCAATATGTTCATTACAGGAAAAGTACATCAATAGCAAGCATTCAACATGGAATTCACAGAAACTGTGTTTGTATTGCTCAGGAGATATACCTGGTCAGCCGAAATCAAGGTTGAAGAGAAGAGCCCGACCAGTGACAATGTCAAGGACGGTACATACAAGAAATGCAGAGGGAATACAGATTAACCAAAATGGTTGGATTATTTAAAATAAGTAATGAACAAATTGTTAGATGGTCAAATAATATTCTGGACCAAAGCAGACTAAGTCGGCATCCCAAAATGGTGTCGGGAGCAGCAGAATCTTGTGCTCTACATAGAATGGTGGTGTATTGATGCTTATAACATGATTAACAACACCATAATTTAGGTGATCTACAACACAATAGTCGACATTTAGATATATGTTTCAACTTAAATACAAATAAAGAGAATGGTGGTGTATTGATTATAAAAATAAAGGGAATATTGTGTTGTACATCGAATGGTGGTGTATTGATTATAGCACATACTTGTTCCAACTTAAACACCATAATTGGTGGTGTATTGATTATAGCACATACTTGTTCCAACTTAAACACCATAATTTGCCCGTATACAAAGCATAAGCAGTCAAGGCGCACAGTCATAACACAAATAAGAAGAATTTGAATAATCAAAATTAGGGTGTCCCAGTTCTAGTTTTCAAAAGTTGACACATAAAAAAACCTACATGAATGATTCAGACCTCAATGTAGGGCTTATAGCACATACTTGTTCTAACTTAAACAAATATATTACATAATATATTTGTACCTGAACAAATAATGACCTATCAAACATAATACATGATACATATTAACATGAAAACACACCTGAAAACACACTGACAAATATTACATAAATATACTTCTCGGGTTCCTTCCATGACCAAACAATATGCTACAATAATCATGCCTAAATATAAACATGTCCTTGTAAATGAGGTTACTAGCAGGGAGAACTCATTAATTAAATTGTCAATATAAATATATAACTATTATTTTGTTCCTATCCCATATGGTCGACCTATTTCATTTTAGTGCATCCCTTTTATCTTGGAATGTCCCAAAACACCACATACGTTTTTACTCTTATATAAAAAATAAAATCTTACATCTAGTTCATTACACAGAAAACATGATTGTATTAATCAGGAGAAATACCTGGTCAGCCAAAATCAAGGTTGCAGAGATGAGCAAGGCCAGTGAAAGAGTCAGGGACGATACATACAAAAAATGCAGAGGGAATCTAGATTAGACAAAATAGTTGGATTATTTTAAATAAATAATAAACAACTTGTTTAGATGGGCAAATAATATTCTGGAACCAAATTAGACTAAGTCGGCATCACAAAATGGTGACAGGAGCAACAGAATATTGTGCTCTACATCTAATGCCGGTGTATTGATGTTTATAACATGATTAACAACACCATAATTTAGGTGATCAACAACAAAATAGTCGGCATTCAGATATATGTTTCAACTTAAACAAAAATATTACATCATATTATTTTAAACAGAACAAATAGTGACCAATCAAATCAGGGCTTATAGCACATAATTGTTCCAACTACAAACTACTATGTTTATGAGCATATACAATGTACACTACACACTAGTATGTTCCAAATAAAAATAATTAATACGTAATAGGTGGATTCCAATTTTGTACCATCATAGTAGACCTAGTTGGGGGGGGGGGGGCAGACCTCAGTCAAGGGCTGTGTAAAAGGTGCCAAAATATATTGACACAAAGCAAAGTTGGTACTAAAGTTTACAAAATAAATGAAATGACTATGAAAAAGATCTACCTATACTAATGGGTGTACAATTTGCACGTATACAAAGCATAAACAGTCAAGGCGCACAGTCATAACACAAATAAGAAGAAGTTGAATAATCAAAATTAGGGTGTCCCAGTTCTAGTTTTGAAAAGTTGACACATAAAAAAATCTACATGAATGATTCAGACCTCAATGTAGGGCTTATAGCACATACTTGTTCCAACTTAAACAAATATATTACATAAGAAATTTGTACCTAAACAAATAATGACCTATCAAACATAATACATGATACATATTAACATGAAAACACACTTGAAAACACACTGACATATATTACATAAATCTACTTCTCGGGTTCCTTACATGACCAAACAATATGCTACAACAATCATGTCTAAATATAACCCTGTCTTCGTAAATGAGGTTACTAGTAGGGAGAACTCATTAATTAAATTGTCAATATAAATATATAACTATTATTTTGTTCCTATCCCATATGGTCGACCTATTTTATTTCAATGCATCCCTTTTATCTTGGAATATCCCAAAATACGACTACTTTTTTTCTCTTATATGAAAAATAAAATCACATATCTGGTTCATTACACAGAAAACATGTTCGTATTGATAAGGAGAAATACCTGGTCAGCCGAAATCAAAGTTGAAGATAGGAGCACGGGTTAGTGACGATACATACAACAAATGTAGATGGAATACACATTAGCTGACTGAAGAAATAATCTATCGGTACAGGAGTCAAGCCGCTAGCCTACTTAAACAAAGAAGAGGGTCGGCGAAGACATACCTCTCAAGCAGCTGGGCGACTTCTGAGTACAGGTGCTCGGTAGCGGTGGCTTCAGAGAAGATTTTGTGGAGGATGCGAAGGTGAACAAGGAGGATTTCAGATATGAATCGCAACACCATATAGCAGCCGCGGAATCGCTTGCCTTTGCTAGGGTTTACTGGGCCTTCACACAGTGAAAATGGGGGCTTTGATGGGAGATGACAAGTCAGGATGCCTGATTCTCGCCGTATAGACTGGCGCTGTAGCTCGGCGATTGCAGCCGACCCACCATACCCCTCCGTCGGCTTGATTGGCCGGCTGCTGCGCCTACGCCACTGTCCAGACTTATCCCTACGGCACTGACCTGCCATACAAAACGATGGGCTGCTGCATGTATCGGGAGAGGGCATCATAACTCGGGGGGGCGATGACACCATCGCAGAAAGGGCGAGACCAAAATGGAATCAAATCGCAAAAACCGGGTTATGAACCGGAATCCCGCCCCTCGTGGGACTGGGAGAACTCGGGTTAGGGGGTTCCGTTATCCCAAAATGGAGGTTTTTCAGGATTGCGAACCAAACAAAAATCAACCTCAAACCGGCACTTGTTTGACGGGGTTGGCACATAAAGACAAGGCCAAACCGGATTTCGGTCCCGTGTCAAAGGCAAGCTATGGTTTGTAAAGCTCGCTATGATGAGTCTCCTCGAGGATTCTAGATCTCACTCTCGTCTCTCTTGCGCGGCCAGGCAGCCTAGATACCTCCAGCACCTGCATAAAGTCTATTGTTGCATAATGTCGTCTGTGTTGCCCATCACGGTTCCTCGTGGGTGGGAGTGATCTCTTGGGCGGTAGAATAACCAGATGTTTAAATTACTTTTATAATTATGGATATGTCTTTTTATTCTATAACTAAATATGAAGAATTGGTGATTTTTTGTACATAGTGGGTGCATTAGATGGTCCGACCAATTTCGGCCCATCTTTCGACTCACATAACTCTATTCAAAACTTACCGTATTACTTTAGAGTGGGGTCAGGTCAAATGGTTGACAAAAATTTGTAAGGGCCAGTCTGGTGCCTGAGGTAGACTCATATACAAATACAGATACCATTATTTACTATTCTATCATTCTAAATGCCACTACTCATCTCGGTCATTAGCACTACCTGTTAGACATTGACTCTCATCTCAGTTTAATGAAAACGGACTCTTATCTCAATTTAATGGACACGTTATTTCTGGTGTTTTGTTTTCTTGTGACCTCATGACTTCCGCTAGCCTACTGTACTTACTCTACTAAACGGCAACAATCGTCTCCGTTGTCACGATAACCTCTATTGGTTGGACTCATGGAGCAGATAAAAAAATTGATTCAATCATATCTAACAAGAGATATGCTATATGGAGTCCCAGAGCCCATTTTGTCCTTATTAGTTATTGTCAGGTCAATTTGGAAATCCTGTACAATAGCTGCGATGGAAGGAGAGAGGGTGGGTGGAGGGCTGGAAAGAGAGAGGGAAGAGACAGAAGGGGGGGGGGGGAGTGAGGAGAGAGGAGTGGCCAGATGAGAGAGAAAAAAGAAGAGGGAGATTTTTATTTTGTTAATAACTTTCATTTCGTGATGTATTTTTTGACAAAATAAAAAGTATTGGATTCCTTATCAATAATACTTTCCAACAAGACCAATGTCGATGTAGTTTTGAGAAATTTTAATACAAAATATTTATTATATTTGGTCTAATTTTTTATTTCTTAAGAAAGATAAAATAATTTTTTTGTTTAAGTAGTGTTTTTAAAAAGAAGTTTTTATCTCCAGAGAATTTTTTTATTTTCCCTAGCAAATTTTTCTTGTTATCCCTAGTAAATGTTTTCTTATCGCTATGCAAACCCTTTGTTATCCAAATAGTATATATATATATATATATATATATATATATTATTAGTAGTTATCTATAAAGAATGATTTTGTTATCCTTATCAATGTTTCTTGTTATTCCTAGTAAATATTTTGTTATCTCTATGCAAACTTTTTATTATCTAATTAGTATATTTTTTTATAAAAAAATAGTTGTTATCTATAGAGAATGGTTTTGGTATTCCTAGTAAATATTATGTTATCCCTAGCAAATGTTCTTGTTATCCTTGATTAATATTTTGTTATCTCTAGACAAACCTTTTATTATTCAAGTAGTATATTTTATTTAGAAAAAATAGTTGTTATCTATAGATTTTTTTTATTATCCCTAGCAAATTGGCTTGTTATCTCTAGTAAATATTCTATTATATGTAGTCAAATTTGTTATTATCCAAGTAGTATTTTTAAAATTGGTTGATATCTGTAGAGAATGTTTTGTGTTATCCTTAGCAATTTTTTTTGTTATTTCTATTAATTTTTTTGTTATATCTAGTCAATTTTTGTTTTTTCCAAGTAATATTTTTTTAAAATTAGTTATTTTGTCTAGAGAATAGGAGAGAAGTAGTGCAATAAATTTTTTTAAATTAGTTTTTATCATTAATCCAATTATTGTTATTTCTAATTTGATTTGTTATTACCTCTAATCCAATTTATTATTATCTTTTGGTCGAACTTGTTATCATAGGCGAGAAGTGATGTATAACAATCTATATATTTTTTTAAAATATCGACATTAGTCTTATCAGAATGCATTTTTTATCAGGAATCTACCATTTTTTATTTCATTTAAAAGTACATAATGGTTTGAAAATTATTAGTAAAATAAAATCTCTCTCTTAATTTTTCTCTCTCCGTATAGTTACTCTCTCTCTCCAGTCCTCTCTCTCACACTCTCTCATTTTCTTTTATCAACGTTAGTCTTATTAGAATGCATTTTTTATCAGGAATGTAACCGTTTTTATTTCGTTTAAAAATACATAACGGTTTAAAAGTTATTAGCAAAATAAATATATCTCTCTCCGTACAGTCACTCTCTCTCACACTTTCTCATTTTCTTTTATCGACATTATTCTTATTAAAATACATTTTTAAATAAAAATATAACAATTTTATTTTTTTAAAATACATAACAGTTTAAAAATTATTAGTAAAATAAATATCTCTCTTTTGATTTCTCTCTCTGTGTAATATATTACTTTTTTTAAAATTTGTTAACGTTAGTCTTATTAAATTATATTTTTCATCAAGAATCTAATAAAATTTATTTTGTTAAAAAATATATAACGGTTTGAAAGTTATTAATAAAACAAATATATCTCTTCTGATTTTTCTCTCTCCTTACACAACTCTGTCTCTCTGCCATCCTCTCTCTCACCCAATTAGCAAGTGGTCTCATCGTCTGCCACTCTCTCTTCTTCTCTCACGTGGTCCGCAGGCATGGTCTTTGGACGCAGCAGCGTGTAGCTGGGCCCGGTGCTAGCAGCTAAATGGAGTCTCGAATGTGGACTAGGATCGGGGCTATGTAGCATTTTCCATCTAAAAATATAACCCTATTCCTCCTTACTAGGTTTACCCCCGTCTTGATCAAACTACCGTGCGGCACCATTTCTCGTCGATCCGCTCTGCCGGTCGGGTGGCCTTGTGAACAAGCTACATGTGCCCCTCCATTGCCCTCCCGTCACATTATTCTTCTACCTTCTCCATGTGCTTTTACCCAGATGACAATGTGGTGCTGGCAACATCTCATGGAACCGACCGCTATAGATCCTTGTTGACGCTTATAGAGATATTGGGCGTTCGTGATGGTCATATTAATTACACACCAAGGTAAAATTTCAAGCAGGTACATCTGGCTGGCGAAAGGGTCCTTGTATTACTTCATGGAGTTTACAAAATACATGATGTTTGATTGGAATATATATTAATCCATCTAGATGGCATTGATTCTCTGGGTGCATGTTACATTTGAGGACATCAAGTTCTAACCAACTATGCATTCAGAAAGGATTACTAAAGCAAATTTTGTGTTGTTATTCTTCAGTGCTCTATGGTGAGTATATTACTTTCAAACATGTTATTGTTATTTTTTATTGCTTTCTTAAAGTTTAGTTTGTTTATCCATATTCTCTATTAGTAAAACATGATTGTCGTAATGTATACATGTGTAATAAATTCAGTATTGGTTGTTTAGTTGCTTATTTTTCAGTTGATTTGCATATATATTTGAAGTCATATCTCCATAATATATCTGACATTTTCATATTTGCACAGTGGTGTATATACGTTCACTCTAGCGCATGATTGCAATATCATGTATTGGCAATCAGAAATTTTTTATGAATTGAAAACCTAAAAACCATTATACAAGTAAATTTGAGTCATGTGCAACATGTAAGTTATGGAGGCTTCACTGGAGAAATTCTCATATCGAGGGTATGTTAAAACATGTAAGTTATATAATGGATACATGGAGTAAACTTTTTCCTATGACCTAATAAACTACACTAACTCGCCACTACATGGTTGTCATCATGAATCAACTAGGCAATATGTCACCACCACGTACTACAAGTTTCCTATGGATCCATCTAAATTCACGGAACAAGTACACATTTCCGCTACATTATAAAGTTAGTGTAGTCATAGTAATGTTATTAGATATAAGATTTATTTATTTATGGGATTCTACATATAATTATAAAGTCAATTAAATACTTGAAAAATAGATGTGGTACATAAATATTGTAAAAGTTGTTTAATATCGGCACCCGATATGCTCATCACAAAGAAAGTGAATTTGACATAGAGTAAGACATAATAGTATGACATATTTATTTTGCTGATATCTATAGTTCAATTTCTACCCTAACTAAAAAAAACTATAAAGAAGGAAAAATAAATCATATTTTAGGGAAACTTTAATGGTTTCTTCCTTATATTGGCTTCCTTATTTGATCTTTTTAAGGAAAGAATCATGTATAAAAGAAGGTTTTTGGAATTTGTAATGTGTTCAATATTGTGTTTCATTTTGGTTTTTATATGTGATTTATTGGTATTGAGAATTGTATCTTTCAAAATAATTTTACAAGATCATGTGGAAAAAACACTTGAATTTATATGTGGATATATGCCTCTGATTATCTTAGAGTTATTTTTCATATCTAAGATTTTCTTTGGTATTTAAGCCCAAAATTTGATTTGGTTGGCATTTTAATTAACCTTTCTAAAAGCAACATAGACTACATGCATTTTAGTATATACGACATGTCATCTTAAATCAATGTCTAATTTGTCTGGATTCCATAATTACATACCCATGTTCAAGAAGATTCTTTTTTGGATTCGTCTAATTCATTGAAAATTTATCTATTTCATTATAGAAGTAAAGACATAAGTGTATGCATTGGAATTAAATTATCAACAGATTGGGCTAGCAGTTTTCTCTAATAATGATTCATTGTAGGAACATTTGCATTTTATTGAATTTTAGATTGTCACATAACTCAACTTTTATACTGAAAATAATTCATTTATTTAGAATCCAAGTGGAGGGAGTATATGTTGAATTTATAAGTCCATATATTGCAGTAGAGAAGCTAGCTAGGTAGGAAAGACGCCAAAAGGTTTCATCACACACAACTTCAACAATTGTTTACAAATATGTATTCAAATATAGCAGCTTGATACATACATAAATAAGTGCATACAAATATTATGTTACCATCATTCTTTATAGGTTGACATTGTAATGTGTCAAATAGGTAATAAAAAAATTAATGATCTGGTACTATATATACATGATTTGTGTATGATTATATAAATTAGAATAGAAATGAGATTAAGTCATTCTTGAATTCATGAAAAACATGGTTGAAAAATCTTGAATAATTTATTTATATTCTTATTTAAAACTATAAAATCTCAAATTAATGATATGATACTATATATACATGATTTGTGTGTGATTATATAAATTAGAATAGAAATGAGATTAAGTCATTCTTGAAGTCATGGAAAACATGGTTGAAAATTCTTGAATCATTTATTTATATTCTTATTTAAAACTATAAAATATCAAATAAACTATTGATTGAGAAAATATTTCTTAATGAAGTTGTTTATGTATGCCACACAATTCCAAAAGAAAAGTATGTCTTTTATATAAAGATCAATCAAGATCAAGAAATAATTATTATAGACTCTAATGGTTCTTTATCGTACCATATCAGAAAAATGATATAATAGAATATAACGGGGCCTTCAAGTAAACAATTAGATAAAACAAATTAGTTCCACGCCAAATACTTCATTTAAATAATGCTATCTAAAGCTTTATGATAATAACTATTAGAACAAACAAAACATCATATAGTAGAAAAAACAAAACTCTATTAGAATGAAGAAGAAAACTCACTAAACATAGAAGAGTTAACTATGTAATCATTATCAAGTGATTTAATTATGATATAGTTGATTTATATTTTCTATATTAAATGATTATGATACTACAAGTAAGAATATCATGACAAAGTATGAATTTATTTTCACTATAGAAGTAGAGGATCTTTTTTAAGAAATGCATGATGGTATGAACCATTTATATCATTATGGATAACATTGATAAAATCATAACGAATAGTTTTCATATCCAATATGTCAACTATTTTATTTACAAACAAGCATGTCATATGATTTTCACTAGCTAAGATTTCAACTCTGTTTTCTTTAATTAATGTCAACAAAATAGATGGTTAATCTATTATTTATAGAAATGGACATCCTTCTTGAAGAAATCAATAAATTATATAATAAGTTCCAGGAACACTTTACAAAGGAGACAATTTATTTAAAAAGATACCTTAACAAGTAGCAAGACAATTAGGTATGTTAGCAATGTTAATTCACCTGGATAAAATAAATGTTTTGAGTATACTTTTGAATAAATTGGGACTCAACAACTACATTCAATTATGTAGAGTAGATGTTGTGGTATGTGCAATGTTTCCTAAAGTCAATAGTAAGTGTGGATTATACATATTAATATACACCAAGGGAAATGAAACTTGTTTAGCACTGGCTTTTTTTCCTTATATGCTATCATGCATTGTTTTGTCTGGGGTGTGTCATAAGAATATATATGAATAAATAAATTAACAATTTGGCATGCATTTAATCATATCAAGAAGCATACAAAGTACATCGAATAATTTTACACAAGTTATAATTAGTGAATCAGTTAATAATGAAGGAAATAAGAATTTAAACATTGTCGTTCTTATGGAATGTGCAATGTTTTCCATATCTTTTAAATAGGTCATCTACTAGACATTATGGCTTTAAACACTAATGTGACTTAAAAAACTGATTTTTTTAAAATTTGTTAGTTTTATAAAAGAAAGAGGTTGGATTGTTTTCCTCTTTCAAGGTATTTTCTTATTTTTTTCTCAAATACTATTAGATATTTGGTATGTTTAAATTTAAAGATATGTCATATCCAAAATACACAACACTAATCTTTGATGGGATGGAATGCATTTATTGGTTAATCAGTTACCCCTATGATAGATAACAATGACCTATACTACATATTTTTGGATTGCATTCTAGGTGAATTCCACAAATTTCAGGGGTAACTTCAGTTTTCTTGTGTGTTAAGCCAAAATTTTAAGGCTACCAAACTCCTGTAAAGATGCATGATTGAAATTAATCCTAATTTTAAATTTTATACATATCATAGATTGAAGTAATTTTAGATCCCATTTTTATTAAGAGATTGTATGAGACACTAAGATCAATATTAAATGTGATAGTAACAAGGAATACTAGAATAGAAAATATTTTGGGTCTCATCGGGAACAAGTTCATGATCAATTCCTAGCACCCTAGAGACTCCAAGAAACATTTTAATGATCAAAGTGTACATATCTAAGAAAATAAACAATTGAAGTTTATTCTATTTATAAGACAGAAGGAAAACAATTGAGGTCATAATTGAAGAATTATCACTGATAAATAGATAAACAAATAATAAGATAGGACATAATTATAATAATTTTATGTTATGACAAAAAATAGGTGTTTGTATTTTAGCGAAAAAATTTAACCAATATCAATTCACATATAGAAGGCATGTGTGAAGCACATCCATTAACTAGTTATTACATACAGAGCTATATATGACCACTACCGCAAACACACTTAAATAATTACTCTTTATTATCCACTCTTCTGAAAAGCTTTGTTCATAAAATTTATGCGCTCTACAAATTCCTATTTCTCACTTACCAGGCACCCCTCTCCCTCCACACACTGAAAAATGGCCGACCCTTCTTCTCTCTAACACACGGTCTCTACAAACTCTCCTCTACCTTCATGCATCATGCCTAATGGTTCTCTCTCACTTAACCTCCATTTCGATCACACATTTAATCTCCCCCCGACTCTATTAACCGGCCAATTTGCCACATGTCAACCTACATTAAAACGACCGTCATCAAACCAACAAACAAATCGTTACTAATTAAGAAGAATAAACATAATCAGTAGATTAACAAAAATCACTAAAAATTAAAACCATTTTACAAGGAGATCTTTGTCCAAAAAACTTTTACTAAAAGATCCAAAACTCATATATATCATGATTTACATGGTACAACATTACTTCATCTCATCACGAGGATGTCATATAATAGTTGCTCTATCAAAATACATATTGGAGCAATCATAAAACCTCGAGGCATACAAGCCAAAATCTCAGATTGTTCATGAAACCAGTACGAACCAACTCCAAGGACCTGAGAGTATAGAGACGACACATATGACTTCTATCTACAAGACACGACAGACAATACACTAAACCTGAGCTGTCACTACTGCCTCAGTTGTTATTCCTCCTCTACAGAAAGATCTTTGCCACCTCGTGCATGTCCACCTAAAAAAATGTGGATCTCACGGGGTGAGACAATTGTCCCAGTCCGACCATATTATTATCATAGATTAAGCATTTATAAACTGAGCAGAGGTTCTTTTTATATTAACAGATAGGATAATTCACCATATGAACAAGATGAATTAATCTCCTTTCTTAAGGAGAACATTGCATCTTCCCATGCAAGAAATGTAAAGAGACATAAATATCATCCATCAACTTAAGATGTAAAACTGAATTAGGCATCAATTAATGTTTCTCGTATTCGATCCTTAAGTAGATATGCTACATGGCTGATTACATTTTTCAAGCACACTTATACCCTGAGGAGATGAGGTATACCACTCATACTCCAACCGACCACGGCGGCGTAAAGCATCAGTACCATACAAGGTCAATGACAGAGCCGACTGCCAAGACCTCCCTTGTCTTGGTTAGTACGAGACCACATGCATGAGATCTTGTGTCACTGCTAAATAGCTTTCTAGGGTATATTGGCAACTTCACTATAGAGTTGCAGGGGCAGCTGCACTCTCGTCAGGATTGAGAGATCTCGTGTTTATCTAACATCAAACCTGTGGAAGGGTTGATAGATTTTGTGTTTATCTACATCGAACCCAACCAATAATGAAGGATTGAGAGATTTCGTGTTTATCTACCATCAATTCCTCATTCGAGGCATATGGATATTTTTGCCCATCACCTCCGCATATTTAAAAGTATGCAGTCTCTGGGTTATGCCGCGGAGCAACCCGTTTCACCATTCAACATATTCTGACGCTGATGGATCTATGGTTAGGGCACTACATGATAAGATTCCACTTGATTAATTAAATACATTGCCATATTCTTTTAGCATTAGTCAAGTTTTCAAACATGAATTATTATGACAAATGCTACAAAGAACAAGCGTAATACATCTATCAAGTACTTTTCAAACCTTTAGATCATATATAACATTTAGGATCTCAATCCCTTATCTCATTACTGGGAATTCTCATCCCTTAACATTATCATCAACATGATTATAGATTTGGGTATTCAAACCCTTAGATCATCATTGAATACTTTTACCACTTATTAGGTAACTATTACCTCTAGGTCCTCAGACCAAGGTATTCATTTCACTTGTTGTACATGTATTCACATGGCTCACAAGGCCATTACACATCTTATCACCTCTCACTTAGGCAATAACTTATTCTCATGGCTCACAAGGCCATTACATATCTTGTCACCTCTCACTAGGCAACAACTTATACACAAGGCTCACAAGGCCATTACACATCTTGTCACCTCTCACTAGGCAACAACTTATTCTAATGGCTCACAAGGACATTACATATCTTGTCACCTCTCACTAGGCAACAACTTATTCATATGGCTCACAAGGCTTATGTAATAAGAGAAATACAACTTTCCCATTAGTAGGGTTAGGTTTTCCCTCTATAGCCGAATAGGGTTTCAAATTCATATTAATAATTCAAACCCTAATTCATTGCTCCACACATCTAGGAGCATGCATTGATACCATAAGTATTCAATCATACTTATATATTCTCATCATTTATCATTAAATGATTATCAACACAAGGTATGAGTTTCTCGCTCCTCCTTACCATAATATGATTACATAATACTTTACGAACTTGGCTTAACCATTCTCGAGGCATGTTGGCCTACACTTATCAAAGTGCATTACATCTCAATGTAACAATTGACATGACACACTTGATGTGTTACTCATCCAAGTATATTGGATTTAAGGTGCATCCGGGTGTAACAACCTTTTTTTTGGTCGGTATCAGGGTGTATCAACCTTGAGGTGATGGATGTGATATTTATCATGTCTTGATGTATCACTTCCCTCATCACTTTTAACTTAATTTAGTTCATCAATTATCTTGTATTAGGGTATTGACCATCCTAATATTTTATGCACTAGCTCATCACATTTATCTTGTAATGTATCGGCCATAAGTCACACACTTGAATTACCCAACTATCATCAAGAGATATGGACTCATCTCAGATTAAGACATTGCTGATATAGGATTGACCATTATCAATCACTTTAGGTGTTTCACCTATCAAGGTATTAGCCACACCATTGCTTAGTATAAAACTCATCACTCCTAAGAGTGTTTTTCCCTCACCTTTACAAAGTGTCTCAAGTTGGAGGTGTGCATATATTCACCATATTGGGTTGTAGGTGTATAGACACCACCATATCAGGTTGGAGGTGTATGAGCACTCACCATATCGGGCTAAAAGAATATGAACACCATCCATATCGGGCTGGAGGTGTTTGTATGTGTTACTCATGTCGTGCATGAGGTATTAAACCATCACTATGTCAGGATAGAGGTGCATTCAATCACCATATCAGGTAGCTCACCATCTAGGGTTGGTCGTGACGGGTTTGGGTTTGCCATATCGGGCTCAACCCAATATATTCATCTCATTACCTCCTTCAAGGTTACCATCTTATCTCAAGGGTGAGTAATAGGTTAAACAATTAGTTAAACTCTTCTCAACCTATTACACAAGTCGATAGGAGTAAAAGGTACCAGTCCATGTCGGGCTACACCATCCCATGTTGGGTTATAACACCCATGTTAGGTTACACCATCCCATGTTGGGTTGCATCACCCATGTCGGGTTAGGGTTGGTCGTAATGGGAACATGGTACATGTATGTATCACCCATGATGTTTAAGAGGTATCATCTCATCATCATGTAAGGCTAGACATCAACTAGGGTTGGCCATGAAGGGTTACATGCCATCTAGGGTTGTGTATCAGGATGCCATATCAGGTTACATCTTACTCTTGAATCCATACCTCATATCGTGCAATAGGGTTTACTTAATTATTCCTACTATGCACCAGATGTGTGTACTTCATGATACCCAGTTCCAATGATATATTATATGATCATATCGTGCGATAGCACTTGCCATTCTTTACTCATATCGGGTTACCCAAATTAGGGTTTCATATCAACTTACAAGTATAAATTTAACCTTGTATCGTGCATGGAGTCTATACTTGACTTCCTATAATGCAAGCATATCGTGCAAGCATCTTGTGCAAGCATATCGTGCAAGCCATACCCATATTGGGTTAGAGCTACTTGTATATATACTTGAACCCGATATCACTTTTACAAAGTGACACCATATCCTTCAAGCTCTAGCCCTCCATTCTAATAGTTATAGTTCATGGAAACAGGTCTAAGAAACTACTAGAACTCATAATTTCATCAACTATTTCAGGAAATTGTGGAATTAAAAGTAATTCATTAAGTATAGCAATTTAGGTGATGAATAATAACATGATAGAGTTCAAGTTATATAACCTGCCTTAAGAACAACTTCAAAGCTCCAAGATCCAAAGATCCACATTCACAAGGTTGAGTATGAACTTCTCAACTCCTATAAATACAAGAAATCACCATGGATAAGCAATTGGTAAAGAGAAGAAGAAAGGTAGATCATAACCCTAATTTAGTGCTTCAATTCAAGCTTGAAAACGACTATGGCTTACCTTAGGGTTAAGATTTGGGCTCCTTAGCACCTTGCCCGACACCCTACCACTCTTGGTCGATATGGACTTCCTCTTGGCCAACACAACTTTGCTTGTGGCTGATATCTCACCCTTATGGACGATATCACCCTTCTTGGGCGATATGACCTTGTTTGGCCGATATCACTTTGTCTTGGCTGATACCACCTTGTCTTGGCCGATACCCCAAGCTCTATGCACGATACCACTTCATTGCTACACGATACAGCAACCCTATGCATGATACCTTAGGGAAGGAGGGTGGTAAGATCTGAAAAATTCCACTAAGGGGTGAAACTAGGGGTATATATACTTGTTGTTCATGAAGGAGTGTAAAAATGAGGTGTCATCAATTTGAGCTAGTAGGTGCCTCGTGTACATGAATTCATCAACATTTATCTTGACATGAAAAATAGTTGAGGATAATCTAGGGATGAATTTTCATCCATTACATATCCCTTTGAATAAAATATATGAATTAAATCACCACTTTATCCACAACCCGATACAACTTTTCTAAGGAAGTTGTAACCCGATACACTTCACCTCCTTGAGGTGCTTTGCACGAAATGGCCCTTTCCAAGAGTCCACAAAACGATACAAGACTCCTCCTATGGCTCCTTGGCTGATAGGCACTCATATATAAGCTTTTCAAGTTGATACAACTCAAGTTAGGGTTTCACAATTAACCCCTTTCTTGGTCATTTTATCACCAAGAGTGCCATCACTCATAAATGATTCAAACATGGTTTCTCATTTATTTTCTCTCCTCTAAATGATACATAGAAGAAGTAGGGACACTCTATAGGTGGTAATTTGCATATCAACCCCACATTTTGGGTAAATTACAATTTGTACCAAAATTGGTACACAAGGTACTAGTATTATTCAAACAAGTTCAAACTTGGAATTTAGGCTTTCCACAAGCCACTATTTAGAATATTTCTCTCTCTTATGATCTTAAAACACTTAAGTCATATTCAACATATTACAATTTGCAATATAGCCCCTCATCTTGGGTAAATTGCATTTTGGTCCAAAACAAAGGAACATTGCTCAAATAACATTCAATCAGGACCAAACTTGGCACATAAGTGTGTCACATGATAACAAAACACCTTAGAGGATTATATTAAATTTCTAAGCAACTTACTTAGCCAAAATAAACAGGGTTACCTCATAACCCAGGTTAGGGTCCTTACAAGTTATAAACCCCTAACAAGGATTTTGTCCCCGAAATCCCAAGTAAAGGGAGACAAATATTATTCATTCATGATATCATAAACTCTCCACATAACATCTTCATGTCATGAAGATACCATAGAACCTTGATCAACACAAAGTTCTTCCACATAGGGTTATCATAGAATCTATCACATTGGACACATACTCCATTGTCTTTTTCATTATTGACTGTAGAGTCAACTTTATGTCAGGTAACACTTTTCTTAGTTAGAGAAATATTATACATACCCTATTTAGCTCAGGTGTCAAAGCTCACTGATTTGTCGTCTTTCTCAACTTACAACTTTATGTGACAAGATTCTTGATTCTGGGGAGTCTTCCATACTCCTCATTCAGTTTAGCATTTCACTTTCAAGGAAAGACCAGAGTTACGTTCTGTCACCCACTTGGGACTACAAGTCTTATCATACATTTGATGTTACAACCCCAATTTTTGGGTTCATTTGGTGAGAAATGTAATTTCTCATATTAAAGATATTTGAACAAATAATGATATAATTTGTTTGGAATCAATGGATTTCGTTTACAATAGCCTTGATGATTTGTGTTGTGGGCTTTATTGGCTATTGGGCCGAAATAACAAGAAAATTCAATTAGTGAATGAATAATTGAATATTTGAGAAAAGAAAAATGTGGAAACCTATAGAAGGCAAATACAAAGGGGGATTTCGTGCCTATTGGGTTCCTTGGGTTCCAAGGAGTCCAAAGTTGCATAAAGAGTGCAATAAGAAAAGAAAAGATCAATTAAGTATTTCTTTATTAAGAAAGAAATTGAAAATAATGATAAAATGTGGAAAATAAGGGAAAAGAAGTATAATTGAGTTATCCTGAGTGGAATTTCGGATCCCAAGGATTCCTAATGATAAAAGGAATATTAATGAGGAAAATAAAAGAGAAATAAAGAGAAATCCTCAAAAAGAGATATTTTAAAGAGAAATAAATAAGATAATGTGAAATAATGCATTTAGATGCATCTAGAAGGATAATTAGTATCCTTAATGAGGAATTTCGAAATATTTGAGTTGTTTGGGATCCAAGGAGTCCCAATAAAGAGGAAAGAAAGAGAAAATACCAAAATTGCAAAATAAGAAGATAATGTGATACATTATTAATGGATTTTGTGATATTGATAGAAAGGAAGTATTGTCTATTAAAAGAGAATATAATTTCGTGCCAATAAATTAAAAGGCTAGTACAAAGAAGATAAAAGAAGTAAATTTCGAAATCCAAATATTTAAAGAAAAAGGATTATCAAAAGAATTAGGAAAGAGAGAGGAACTTGCTTCTTATAGAAGGAATTGAATTCCTATTGGAAGTGGGATTGGTTGCTTTGTGGGCAAGCACCCCAGGGCATTGCTACACTCCTCTATATAAGGGGTAAGACCCTGGACCGAGTCCAGAAGATCCCACACATCATCTTTTTCTCTTCTTCCACGATTCCATCCATAAACCCTAACTGTTGAGAATCACTCTATCTATAGAGTAGCGAGGGACCAAGATGAAGTTGAGATGAACGTAGGTTTCCCCATAACGCTGGGGAGAGGTTTTTCCGTCGTGGCCATGCCCTAACCTAGGCGCAGCAGCAGCCACACGACTGCAATGCTGGTCGTGGGTTGTAGGCCTGGACGGCTGTTTCCATCCACCTCGACCACCCCTTAGGGCCTACACAGATGCGGAGGAGGGCGGCTGGGGCAGGGCTCTGGTCGGAAGTGCCCTTCGGACCTTGAAAGAGGGAGGAGAAACCCCCATGAGCAGCTTAGGTCGACGGTAGCTAGGTCTCATGAGGTTGAAGACGACCAAAAGAAGTTTGGACGGAAATGCCCCTCCTAGATGTGAAGAAGCAACCAGCGGCTCGGGGTTATATTTGACAATTCGTTATAATTGAAGTCGGGCCGCTTTGCATGGAATTGGCGACGTGGCACGTTCTAATTGGCCAAGTAAGTGAAATCTTGCTAAATTCGTAATTAAATATTGGTAACTCCGATTAGGACAAGTAATATATGAATTTTGATCAGGAGAACGAGAGAAATCCAATAAAAATAATATTAAAGATTGATTCCGTTCCTAATTGCAAAAGTACAATAAGTTTATGAAAAGTGCATTAAAGTTAGGTTTAAAACCCTATTTGTGATTAAAGGTTGAATCTAGTAAGCTTAATGGGTTAATTGAAGTATTAATAACCTGTTGAATGATAATGTTAGATTTGAACCTGATCTAGATGTAATATTGCATAATTTAGGGTTTTTACCCCATATGAGAATGATTAAGTATTTAGAAACCCTAATTTAGGGTCAAAGAGGATAAGATCATATTTAATTTGAAAAATGTGAAAATATGTTGTTATATGATGGTTCTAATCTATTTCAAGCATTAAAGTCCTTATTTATGGATAAATACCGTAAATGTAGTAATTAGGGTCTTTTCATGAATAAAAGGTAGATTTGATGGCAACATGAGTTCATATGACCCTAATGAACTTTGAATTGATGATAGAGGCATATAATGATCTTGTCATGGATTAAAAGGATAAAAATAGTAGCTATAATGTAAAAGAAGCTTAATGAAATTAATTAATGTTTAATGGTGCCTTTAATCCAAAGATAGGGTTATATGTTGTTAAGATAACCTTAATATTGAAGAATAGATGAGATAATTAGGGTTTATGAGTAATGGTATGAAATTAGGGTTTAGAATAATAAAAGATGAAGTGAAACCCTAATTTCCAAGGAAACCCTAAAATTGGAATAGAAATCCTAGGGAATATGATGATATTGGATAAATATTAATAAAAGGAAATTGGTATATTTATTTCAGGATTCTGTGCATAATCGGTTGCTTGATTGGGATTTCTCTATTCTGATTAATTCTATCTCAAATCTACTGGGCATGTATGTGGTTATGCTTATGAATAATCGATTTAGTTTCACAGTGATTTCCGAATGTTTTTATCGGTTGCGTGAAAATAACTGTTGGATGCCTTTTATTACATGCAACTATAAAGTGACTATTATTATCACCATGAATGTATATATATAACTGGCTTAGATCTGAATCCACCTCTATGGCTTGTAAAGGCTAAAAAGGGGTAACCTATAGTAAGGTCTAGGTTATTGTGGATTAGAAACTGGGCTACCAAGTGTAGTGCCATGCGACCCTTTAGCATGCCATGAGTTAAGGAGTGGGCTACTTATGGGTAGTGCCATGTGACGCAACCCTAGAAACTAGTTCACCTACAAGTGGGACCATGAGAGGTTTTATGGGGAGCTACTATAAGGAAAGTAGTATCCACAATACAGAGGATAGGGAATGCATGGATCGCGCAGTTATATTTAAAACATAAAATTGTTTGTTAAATGGTAATTGGCTGCAATACATTGTTATCATAGTTGCATGATTATTATTTTTCCCACATACCAGCTTCGGCTGACTGACGTTTTGTTTGTCGGCGTTTCAGGTACAAGCCAAAATGACAAACAGTAAATCATCATATTGTGAAATACTTGAAGTAAAATGTAATGAGGATTAGTTAGAGTAGAACTCATATGTGGATAGAAGTTTAGAGATCGAAATTTTCAAAAGGTATGCAAAAGTTTATTTTATTACAGTTTTCCAGTATAGTCTGTTAAAATTTAGTAATTGTTCTTGGTTAAATGACGAACCTTTGATTCAGAAATTGTGGGTGCGACTTTGACCTCTCGGTCTCCTTTAATTGGGGGTTAGCGGAAGGTGGGGGCATAACATTTGGTATTAGAGCGTAGGTTCCTCACTTAACCATTAATAATTATTAAATTTTACAAACTCCATAGAACCCAAGGGAGTTATTAGAGGATTATCCGAAAGATAGAGATGTCTAGAAAAGGATCACGACTGGGGGCTAGCAATATTTTCCTCCGCACCGCTAGTCAGAATATGAGGACTCCCAGATATGTGTGACTACCTGGCCAAAGTCTTAGGGTATGAATCGAAATAAGATACTTTATGACTTTCTCATCTTATTCATCCCTTCTCAAATGTTGTTAAGGATTATAAGGATTAGGGTTTTCTCTCTTTTCCTCACCCTCTTGAGGTATGGATAAGGTTAATAAGGTCTAAGGAATCCTCCACCAATTTAATGAAAAAGTATGTAAATAAGATGTCATGGACATAAGCTTAATAGATTAAGCGGAAACTAAAGGATAGATACATGCTTAGGTCGTATGACATAAGTTGTCATGCCCTCAGAAGAGACATGAGGCTAGATCTTCTTGTCAGGAGGATAGATAAAAAGAGTTAGTCTTGGAGATAGAGATCTCCATTGCAAGTAGAGACCTGGCACATCCTCTGAGGATGATGTTAACCCTAACCCTAAGTGAAGGTTAGAGAGAGATGACATGATGAGTTAGACCAAGCGTTTGGATGGATATGCCTTGGATGACGTATGAACCATGAGAGGTTGGATGACCTAGTACCTCTGGTGACCGACCCTGGGAAGGGTCGTGCATGTTAGAGTGAAGGATAGCTCCTTCATTGATGAGGTTAGAGAAGAACCTATGGAAACCCCATGAGCTTATATGGGCATAATAGGCACCCAAAATGTATCAGTAGTGTGAGCAATAGGTTGAAACCCTGGCCAAGGGAGTATGTTGGATAATTGATGAGATAAGCCCAAGGGGCTATGGATAACCTTGAGTGAACATGAGTGGAACATAGGCTTCATCTAGGTAGGGGCATGCTTTTGAGGTTGACCCTTCACGAAGAGAGGACCTCTAATGGTGAGGTTGGTTGTAGGGTTAGCCCTAGAGAGAGAGCAGGAAACCCAGCAAGAAGGTTGGAATCCTAGACTCTGAGATATGAGGAGAAGTCGGGTGCGACCTAAGTAGATAATAGTGGTCACCACATGCTTGATCCCTAGAGGTTGATGATGTCTTGGTCGCCATGGGAGGGATCAAACCCTAGAGAGAGGATGAGGTTTCTGGCACCTATGTGCCTATGGTATAGGTGTTTACCTTCTAAGAAAGGAAGAAGAAGTTCTGTATACCCTGGAGAGGTTTAGTAACAGGTTATGAGGCCTTGTACCTTGTTGATTTTCCTTGAGGAGGACTCAACTTTAAAATGTTGATTGAGGAGAAGGATGATAGGAAGTGTATGTCATACCCGGTACATGTTTGGATCATGGTTAAGAGGTTGAGTATGCAGTTGGACACCCAAAAAGTGAACCTACGGTTCCTAGGCCTAAGAGGGGAAGTGGTGTACCTAATGCTCATGATGAGAGTTGAGTTTCTATAGAAGCGAGCATGGTACTTCTTATGTTGAGAAGAAAGGAAAACCCCTTAATTTGAGGTATGTTTGGTGAACCCCTCACAGATAGGTTGATGACATGGAAAGTTAGGATCTTGATCCAATATGGAGGATGAGAACAAGTATGATCTAACATGGTTTAGTATGTGGTCTGCTTGTTCCTTGAATAGCTTGATAGGGTTAAGCATGCTAGACCTAAGGACGTTTGTGACCGTTGTTATCGAGGTGAAGTTTTCCTCCCATCCTGGGAGAGGGACCCTTTGGTAGGATGTATACCCATTTGTGGGTTTTGAGGAAACCTAAAGAGGTCTCATAGGATCTTGAGAAGCTAAGTGAAAAGTACATGGTATGAGAATGAACCTATAGACCCATAGATAACCATCTCTAAGTGCATGTGGATGTGTTACCATGGAGGTAACTGGTAAGGGGCCTGACCAAGGTAGGTAGGTCACCATGACCCCGATGAAAGGATGAAAGTCAGCCATGAATGCTGAGAGAGATGATGAAGGCTTGGGTAAGGTTCTAAGTTGAACATGTACTATAAAAGAATCCTAAGTCTATCCTAGGGTCAGATGGGGATAAGACCGATGGAAGTAGGAGTTGCCTAATTCCCTAGTTGCACATGACCATAGGGTCGGGAGGTACCAACTATCATTGTCTGAGGGCCATGGGTTAGGAGATTGATCACCTTCATGAACTCATGGGACCCAAAGGGCAGATGAGTAGGGCACTCTCTGGATGCATAAGGGAAGAGGGATGACCCCAAAAGAGTCGGCAACCTATAGACCTAGAGGAGATGACAAGGGATGTGTGTAAACCTCAATAGGTTCAAGACTAATTTTCCATGGAGGTAACTTTGATAGCAAGATGATTGTAATATAGAGGCATAAACGACACATTTCAACTTGGATTTAAAGGTGTACTGGAAAGGTGGGATGTACCATCTCTACTCTTGGAACAGGAAGAACTCTATATTTGGACTGCATCCAAATGCTTATTTCCTCTTGTTATGGGAGTGAGAGATAGGACAATACGCATGCCATACACAAAGGATAAAGATGATGTAGGTTAGAACATTGCCACGAGATATGGGGATAGAGGAGATAACATGCCTGAGTAAAGTGAATGGTACATGGATGGTTTGCAAACACTAAAGAGAGATAAGATAGTCATCTTATAAGGATGTTGTTAGCCAGAGCTATGTGGAATTTGCAAGTGATGCAAGGTATAGTTTGATCATCATGAGGATGAGCCCGGAGTTTTCTCGATGAAGATAGTTTTAGAGTATACATGAAGGTGTATGTCTCCAACATTACCTAATACCTAAGGATGTGAAGTGGTAATGGATGCTCTGGTTGAGATATATCTGACTAGTTTGGCTAGAAGCTAGAAGAGGTTGTTTGGCAAACCCTATGTTTGGAAAGAAGATATGTTTGGCTAACACTATGATGTAACAAGATCAGTTAATGGTTGTTTGGTCAGCCAGTCTAGTCCTTGATGCAATAAAAAAATAGTGGTAGAACCTCAGATGCACTTCTTTGGAAAGGAAGGTGATGAAACCCCGACTAGAGTGGTTTAGGGTTTCTGAGGAATAGATCTTGAGGAATAAAGACATACATGAAATCATGATTGAAGATCACCATACACTGTGGTACTACCAAGATAATAAGTGACAGTAGTACTTTAGATGCCTAAGATAAAGTTCCATGTGGTATATGGCCATACAAGCCGAGGGAGAAGGACGAGCACCAGTTACCCAGTGCATTGAGATAAAGGATAAAGAGTCCCCAAAAGAGAAAGGGAGTTCATCACTATGGATGTTGTAAGTCTCCCTGGACCTAGGAAGGTCGAGATGCAATATGGGGTATGGTAAATCGTCTTACCCAGATGACATGAGAAAGAAAGAGTTTTGTCCAGGGACAAATTTCGTTGAACTACCCATGAGAGAGATGATTCAACTACACCATGTTGTGAGTTCAAAGGTTATTAAGTTTGACCTAAAGGTTCCCTTCCAAAAGGTGGAAGTAGGTACATGAAGAACTCGATGTTAGTACAGTTTATCACCCCTAACTAATGGTTAGTATAATCTAGACAAAAGGGTCTGATGAGAGGATGTGTGCTCGTTCAGGGTTATACCTAGAGACAGTCCTTATCCTAAGAAAGACGTGATGATGACCACCATAGCCAGTATCGGGATTTAAAGAAGTTCTGTAAGGGAGGTTGTGTCGGTCACCACTTCAATAAGGTGATGTTGGTGAAAGGTCCACATGATGGTTAGAAAAGGACCACAGTGCGTATAGATGAAGTCGCTTTGATCGTGCAATGGCTAAAATGAGCCTAGAGATGACGTGAGTCGTGAGCATATACAAAGTAGACTAACATGCAGTTCACTGTGGGAGAATATGTGACATGAAAATCCGACCCCTATAAGAGAGCTAAGTCCCCGATGCATGGGTTCTTTTGGCATGGTTTGGTGGAGAAGGTAAAATTTGATCTTACCCCTCAGGATAAAGTAATGTGTTATGAGTTCCATGTGTCCAAGTTAGAGCACTATGTGAGGTACCCCGACCAGGTGCTGAGCAATGAACCTAGTGAGCCCCAAGGGAGGCTGAAATGGCCTGAGTCACCTGTGCAGTTTATAGACACCAGGATGGAAGAACTCAGAGAAAAGTATATGTGATGATAAAGGTTCTTTGGAAGTGCCATGAGTACGGTAAAGCCACATAGGGGCCAACGATGGACATGGAAAAGTCTTATTCTGAATTGTTTGCTTGTTTGATAGAATTTTGAAGACAAAATTCCTATAAGAGGGGAAGGATGTTACAACCCCAATTTTTGGGTTCTTTTGGTGAGAAATGTCATTTCTCATATTAAAGATATTTGAACAAATAATGATATAATTTGTTTGGAATCAATGGATTTTTTTTACAATAGCCTTGATGATTTGTGTTGTGGGCTTTATTGGCTATTGGGCCCAAATAACAAGAAAATTCAATTAGTGAATGAATAATTGAATATTTGAGAAAAGAAAAATGTGGAAACCTCTAGAAGGCAAATCCAAACAGGGATTTCGTGCCTCTTGGGCTCCTTGGGTTCCACGGAGTCCAAAGTTGCATAAAGAGTGCAATAAGAAAAGAAAAGAAAAGATCAATTAAGTATTTCTTTATTAAGAAAGAAATTGAAAATAATGATTAAATGTGGAAAATAAGGGAAAAGAAGTATAATTGAGTTATCCTTGGTGGAATTTCAGATCCCAAGGATTCCTAATGATAAAAGGAATATTAATGAGGAAACTAAAAGAGAAATAAAGAGAAATCCTCAAAAAGAGATATTTTAAAGAGAAATAAACAAGATAATGTGAAATAATGCATTTAGATGCATCTAGAAGGATAATAAGTATCCTTAATGAGGAATTTCGAAATATTTGAGTTGTTTGGGATCCAAGGAGTCCCAATAAAGAGGAAAGAAAGAGAAAATACCAAAATTGCAAAATAAGAAGATAATGTGATACATTATTACTGGATTTTGTGATATTGATAGAAAGGAAGTATTTTCTATTAAAAGAGAATAGAATTTCGTGCCAATAAATTAAAAGGAAAGTACAAAGAAGATAAAAGAAGTAAATTTCAAAATCCTAATATTTAAAGAAAAAGGATTATCAAAACAATTAGGAAAGAGAGAGGAACTTGCTTCTTATAGAAGGAATTGAATTCCTATTGGAAGTGGGATTGGTTGCTTCGTGGGCAAGCACCCCACGACATTGCTACACTCCCCTATATAAGGGGTAAGACCCTGGACCGAGTCCAAAAGATCCCACACATCATCTTTCTCTCTTTTTCCACGGTTCCATCCATAAACCCTAACCGTTGAGAATCACTCTATCTATAGAGCAGCGAGGGACTGAGATGAAGTTGAGATGAATGTAGGTTTCCCCACGACGTTGGGGAGAGGTTTTTCCATCGTGGTCGTGCCCTAACCTAGGCGCAGCAGCAGCCGCACGGCTGCAATGCTAGCTATGGGTTGCAGGCTTGGCCGACCGTTTCCAGCCACCTCGACCACCCCTTAGGGCCTACACAGATGCGGCAGAGGGCGGCTTGGGTAGGGCTCTGGTCGGCAGTGCCCTTCAGACCTTGAAAGAGGGAGGAGAAACCCCCACGAGTAGCTTAGGTCGACGACAGCTAGGTCTCGTGAGGTTGAAGACGACCAAAAGGAGTTCAGACGGAAATGCCCCTCCTGGATGTGAAGAAGCGACCAACAGCCCGGGGGTATATTTGACAATTCATTATAATTGAAGTCGGGCCGCTTTGCATGGAATTGGTGACGTGGCACGCTCTAATTGGTCAAGTAAGTGAAATCTTGCTAAATTCGTAATTAAATATTGGTAACTCCGATTAGGACAAGTAATATATGAATTTTGATCAGGAGAATGAGCGGAATCCAATAAAAATGATATTAAAGATTGATTCCGTTCCTATTTCCAAAAGTAAAATAAGTTGATGAAAAGTGCATTAAAGTTAGGTTAAAAACCCTATTTGTGATTAAAGGTTGAATCTAGTAAGCTTAATGGGTTAATTGAAGTATTAATAACATGTTGAATGATAATGTTAGATTCGAACTTGATCTAGATGTAAAATTGCCTTATTTAGGGTTTTTACCCCATATGAGAATGATTAAGTATTTAGAAACCCTAATTTAGGGTCAAATAGGATAAGATCATATTTAATTTGAAAAATGTGAAAATATGTTGGTATATGATGGTTCTAATCTATTTCAAGCATTAAAGTCCTTAATTATGGATAAATACCCTAAATGTAGTAATTATGGTCTTTTCATGAATAAAAGGTAGAATTGATGCAACATGAGTTCATATGACCCTAATGAACTTTGAATTGATGATAGAGGCATATAATGATCTTGGCATGGATTAAAAGGATAAAAATAGTAGCTTTAATGTAAAAGAAGCTTAATGAACTTAATTAATGGTTAATGGTGCCATTAATCCAAAGATAGGGTTATATGTTGTTAAGATAACCTTAATATTGAAGAATAAATGAGATAATTAGGGTTTATGAGTAATGGTATGAAATTAGGGTTTAGAATAATAAAAGATGAAGTGAAACCCTAATTTCCAAGGAAACCCTAAAATTGGAATAGAAATCCTAAGGAATATGATGATATTGGATAAATATTAATGAAAGGAAATTGGTATATTTATTTCAGGAATATGTGCATAATCGGTTGCTTGCTTGGGATTTCTCTGTTTTGATTAATTCTGTATCAAATCTACTGAGTAGGTATGTTGTTACGTTTATGAATAATCAATTTAGTTTCACGACAATTTCCGAATGTTTTTATCGGTTTGTTGAAAATAACTGTTGGATGCCTTTTATTTCGTGCAACTATAAAGTGACTATGATTATTTCGTGAAACTATAAAGTGACTATTATTATCACCATGAATGTATATATATAACTGGCTTAGATCCGAATCCACCTCTGTGGCTTGTAAAGGCTAAAAAGGGGTAACCTAGAGTAAGGTCTAGGTTATCGTGGGTTAGAAACTGGGCTACCAAGTGTAGTGCCATGAGACCCTTTAGCATGCCATGAGTTAAGGAGTGGGCTACTTATGAGTAGTGCCATGTGACTCAACCCTAGAAACTAGTTCACCTATAGGTGGGACCATGAGGGGTTTATTGGGGAGCTACTATAAGGAAAGTAGTATCCAAAGCACAGAGTATAGGGAATGCATGGATCACACAGTTATATTTAAAATGTAAAATTGTTTGTTAAATGGTAATTGGCTGCAATACATTTTTATCATAGTTGCACGATTATTGTTTCCCCCACATACCAGCTTCGGCTGACCGACGTTTTGTTTGTCGGCGTTTTAGGTACAAGCCAAAAGGACAAACAGTAAATCGTCATATTGTGAAATACTTGAAGTAAAATGCAAGGAGGATTAGTGAGAGTAGAATTCATATGTGAATAGAAGTTTAGAGATCCAAATTTTCAAAAGGTATGCAAAAGTTTATTTTCTTACAGTTTTCCAATATAGTCTGTAAAAATTTAGTAATTGTTCTTGGTTAAATGTCAAACCTTTGATCCGGAAATTATGGGTGCGACTTCGACATCTCAGTCTCCCTTAATTGGGGGTTACTAGAAGGTGGGGATGTAACATCTGATGTGCCATCCAATCTGCTGACACAACACTAAACTTTATTAGTACTTGTACCAACTATCTCATTAGTTGTACATTCTCTTTTCATAAGGGGAGGTTACTTATCAATTAAGAACTTATCTTAGAGGTATCTTTAGATGTTATGTATAAGCTGCCTTAACAGATCTAGGTAGGGGTATTCTATGGAATTATTTTTCGCTTGATAAGCTTTTCCCACAATGATTTTACAATTGTTCCTTCAATTAGCACATTCTTATCGATGTTATGTTTAAGAAGAGCATAAACCCCTAACATATGATGTCCATACTATAGTATGTAACTAAACTGATCTCAAAGTTGGCCCTTCTAGGTAACCAAACATTAATCATCTTATCAGGAGTCATGTTCTCATTTTCTCATACCACCTGACACTCCTTGGATACCAAAATTCCTTATCTTCAAAACACATCACACCCTCATCATTTCCATCTCTCTATTGTTATTACTAAAGCCACACATATAAAAGGATCTTTCTTTCATCCTTGGACATTACTTGTTACACATATCTTTATCTTGGAACCAAAGTCCAAGACAAATTGATACTTTTCTAAGTATCCATCAATTGGACACTTTTAACTCATGCACACCAAGTGTCATAAGAACCACTTGATTTCCATGTCCCTGAAAGGAAAGAACACAAAGAAACATATTCCTCTTATTACCCCATCATCACCCAGGGTTTTTTATCAAAGAGAAGAGATTATCATCTCCTCAGATTATTGCATGAACTTTCAACTGTTCATGAATCACTTACTCTTGTTTCCTCCTAGGTTCCTGGCCATCTGCATAGGAATTATAAGTTTGATTACATGCCATCAGTCCTTTCTTTGTTATTGTCTAACATGTTCGTGAACATTTTGTGATTTTATCACATTTCCCATTTTCACATTATGGAAAATATCTTTACTATCCACACAGGCTTTATCAGATAGGGATCATCTCCCTTGTCCTCATTCTCTTTATCATGAGGATTATACTTTTTACTTCCTCATACACACAGATTGATCTGAGATCATCTTAGATTCCATTTTATTGCACTTAGGATGTGATACACATGTCCATACCATATTTCCAGTTTCATTATATTCACTAGATTGTCTTAGAATGATTACTTGATCAGAGTAATCAGAAAGATAATAATCTGAGTTCCATACTTACCTTATCTGCAATAGTTGAATACCTGGCCAGGGTATACAAGTACTGAGATTAGGTAGTATGCACTTTGTTTACTATCATATTCCTTACTTTTCATGTCATCAAAGACATAGGATTTAACATCCCTATATTTTCTCCAGGAATCACCTCTACACCTTCACACAGATAAGAGCAATTTTAAAGCATTTAAAAGAATATTAAACATAATATAAATTCTAGTTCTCATCATTACTTCCCTATGTTCCCATAGGGCAACCAAAGGGAAGTCAACAACATCAATCCTTCTTATGGTTATCAGATAAAATCAAGAAAAGGTATATCAAAATGAAAAAGGTCTATCTGACAGTTACCCCTCGTGGTCATCTACCGCTTTAGGTTGACTCAACACATAGAGTCTAGTTATTTCATGTTGTTTCTCTTGCCTTTTTACACTATTGGTATATAACTTTTGTAAGCCCTGCCAAGTCTACTTGGTTGTTGAGTCATTTCCTCCCTTCTTTTCAAAGAAAAGAGTTTAGTATGCTCAACATGTCCTTACCTGCAACATGTCCTGTCCTCATACCATGGTCTTATCGGTCTTATTACCAATGTAAAAACTAAGCCATGGGTTCTTATATGTGGAAAGTTAGGACTTCTTCCTTTACTTAACGACTACTTCCCTGGTGCACTAGGCATTTATTGTACTGGTGGCACCGAAAACTTCGGCTTTTAGAACAACTAGGTAAATGTCTCTAAAATTATGGAGACCTTACCTTAATTCTCAACTTATTGCCCCTTCTTGGGCATTACCATCATAGATTTACTATCTTTCTATACTTATGGAAGAGTCTATTTTCTTACCATATGTTAATCTTTCCCACATTTTCCACTATTCCAACATTACTATGTCATTCGGGAACCCAAAGTTTCTGCATTAAGGACTGGTAACCTAAGTTGTAATGCTAGTATCTAGTCTACTATATGTATCATTGTTGTCTTAACCTACCTATCAAGAGCATAAACATAGGATTCTTTATCCTGATCGTATCATGAAGGGAATTCTCAGGCACTCATTCTTCTCTTGTTTGATCCCTTGCACCCTTTCCTGGCGCAACAACATTTCCTTCAGCAATGTGTTCCTCATGTTCTCCAGTCATTTATAAATTTTACCCTTTCTTCTGCATAAGCGGAAATCACTCTAGGGTATTCTGGAGGATGCTAACACAGTCTCAACACCTTAGTCCTATGTCTCTGTAGACTCAGTGAACCTTAAGCTCTGATACCAAAACCTAAAATGACCATCATCAAACCAACAAAAAATGTAACTAATTTAGCAGAATAAACATAATCAGTGGATTAACAAAAATCACTAAAATTAAAACCATTTTGTAAGGAGATCCTTGTCCAGAAAACTTTTACTAAAAGATCCAAAACTCATATATATTATGATTTACATTGTACAACATTACTTCATCTCATCTCGAGGATGTCATATAATTGCTCTATCAAAATACATACTGGAGCAATCATAAAACCTCGAGGCATACAAGCCAAAATCTCAGATTGTTAATGAAACTAGTATGAACCAACTCCAAGGACCTGAGAGTACAGAGATGACATATAGGACTTCTATCTACAAAACATGACAGACAGTACACTCAACCTAATTTGTCACTACTGCCTCAACTGTTGTTCCTCCTCTGTAGAAAGATCTTCGCCACCTCATGCATGTCCACCTAAAAAAATGTGGATCCCACGGGGTGAGATAATTGTCCCAGCGAGAGATATAACTCTCTGTCGACCATATTATTATCACAGATTAAGCATTTATAAACTGAGAAGAGGTTCTTTTTATATTAACAAACAGGATAATTCACTGTATGAACAAGATGAAGTAATCTCCTTTATTAAGGAGAACATTGCATCTACCCATGCAAGGAATGTACAGAAACATAAATATCATCTATCAACTTAAGATGTATAACTGAATTGCGCATCAATCAATTTTTCTCATATTCGATCCTTAAGCAGATATGCTACATGACTGATTACATTTTTCAAGCACACTTATACCCTGAGGAGATGAGGTATACTGCTCATACTCCAACCGACCATGGCAGTGTAAAGCATATGTACCATACAAGATCAATGAAATAGCCGGCTGCCAACTCCTCCCTGGTCTCGGTCACTACGAGACCACATGCATGACATCTTGTGTCACTGCTAAATAGCTTTCTAGGGTATACTGGCAACTTTGCTATAGAGTTGCAGGGGCAGTTGCACTCTCGTCAGGATTGAGAGATCTCGTGTTTATCTACCATCAAACCTGAGGAAGGGTTGATAGATTTCATGTTTATCTGCATCGAACCCAACCAATAATGAAGGATTGAAAGATTTCATGTTTATCTACCATCAATCCCTCATTCGGGGCATACAAATATTTTTGCACATCACCCCTACATATTAAAAAATATGTGGTCTCTGGGTTATGCCGCGGAGCAACCCGTTTCACCATTCAACAAATTCTGACGTTCATGGATCTATGGTCAGGGCACTACATGATAAGATTCCACTTGATTAATTAAGTACATTACCATATTCTTTTAGCATTAGTCAAGTTTTCAAAGATGAATTATTATGACAAATGCTACAAAGAACAAGCATAATACATCTATCAAGTACTTTTCAAACCTTTAGAACACATATAACATTCAGGATCTCAATCCCTTATCTCATTACTGTGAATTCTCATCCCTTAACATTATCATCAACATGATTATAGATGTGGGTATTCAAACCCTTAGATCATCATTGAATACTGTTACCACATATTAGGTAACTATTACCTCTAGGTACTCAGACCAAGGTATTCATTTCACTTGTTGTACAAGTATTCACATGGCTCACAAGGCCATTACACATCTTCTCACCTCTCACTTAGGCAAAAACTTATTCTCATGGCTCATAAGTCCATTACATATCTTGACACCTCTCACTAGGCAACAACTTATACACATGGCTCAGAAGGCCATTACACATCTTGTCACCTCTCACTAGGAAATAACTTATTCTCATGGCTCACAAGGCCATTACATATCTTGTCACCTCTCACTGGGCAACAACTTATTCATATGGCACACAAGGCTATTACACATCTTGTCACCTCTCAGTAGGAAACAACTTATTCATATGGCTCACAAGGATTATGCAATAAGAGAAATACAACTTTCCCATTATTAGGGTTAGGGTTTCCCTTTATATCTGAATAGGGTTTCAAGTTCATATTATTAATTCAAACCCTAATTCATTGCTCCATACATCTAGGAGCATACATTGATATCATAAGTATTCAATCATACTTTTTTATTCTCATCATTTATCATTAAATGATTATCAACACAAGGTATGAGTTTCTCGCTCCTCCTTGCAAGAATATGATTACGTCATACTTTATTAACTTGGCTTAACCCTTCTCGAGGCATGTTAGTCTACACTTATCAAAGTGCATTACATCTCAATGTAACAATTGACATGACACACTTCATGTGTTACTCATCCAAGTATATTGGATTTAAGGTGCATCATGGTCTATCAACCTTGAGGTGCTGGATGTGATATTTATCATGTCTTGATGTATCACTTCCCTCATCACTTTTAACTTACTTTAGTTCATCAATTATCTTGTATTAGGGTATTTCCCATCCTAATACTTTATGCACTAGCCCATCACATTTATCTTGTAATGTATTGGCCATAAGTCACACACTTGAATTACCCAACTATCATCAAGTGATATGGACTCATCTCAGGTTAAGACATTGCTGATATAGGATTGACCATTATCAATCACTTTAGATGTTTTACCTATCAAGGTATTAGCCACACCATTGCTTGGTATAAAACTCATCACTCCTAAGAGTGTTTTGCTCTCACCTTTACAAAGTGTCTCAAGTTGGAGGTCTGCATATATTCACCATATTGGGTTGTAGGTGTATAGACACAACCATATCGGGTTGGAGGTGTATGAGCACTCACCATATCGGGCTAGAGGAATATGAACACCATCCTTATCGGGCTGGAGGTGTTTGTATGTGTTACTCCTGTCGTGCATGAGGTATTAAACAATCACTATGTTGGGTTAGAGGTGCATTCAATCACCATATCAGGTAGCTCACCATCTAGGGTTGGTTGTGATGGGTTAGGGTTTGCCATATCAGGCTCAACCCAATATATTCATCTTATTACCTCTTTCAAGGTTACCATCTTATATCAAGGATGAGTAATAGGTTAAACAATTAGTTAAACTCTTCTCAACCCATTACACAAGTCGATAGGAGTAAAAGGTACCAAGCCATGTCAGGCTACACCATCCCATGTTGGGTTACAACACCCATGTTGGGTTACACCATCCCATGTTGGGTTCCATCACCCATGTCAGGTTAGGGTTGGTCGTGATGGGCACATGGTACATGTATGTATCGCCCATGATGTTTAAGTGGTATCATCTCATCATCATGTCGGGCTAGACATCAACTAGGGTTGGCCGTGATGGGTTACATCTTACTCTCGAATCCATACCTCATATCGTGCAATAGGGTTTACTTAATTATTCCTATCGTGCACCAGATGTGTGTACTTCATGATACCCAGTTTCAATGATATATTAGATGATCATATCGTGTGATAACACTTGCCATTCTTTACTCATATCGGGTTACCCAAATTAGGGTTTCATATCAACTTACAAGTATACATTTAACCTTTTATCATGCATGGAGTCTATACTTGACTTCCTATCATGCAAGCATATCGTGCAAGCATCTTGTGCAAGCATATCGTGCATGCCATACCCATATTGGGTTAGAGCTACCTGTATATATACTTGAACCCGATATCACTTTTACAAAGTGACACCATCTCCTTCAAGCTCTAGCCCTCTGTTCTAACAGTTATAGTTCATGGAAACAGGTCTAAGAAACTACTAGAACTCATAATTTCATCAACTATTTTAGGAAATTTCGGAATTAAAAGTAATTCATTAAGTATAGCAATTTAGGTGATGAATAGAAACATGATAGAGTTCAAGTTATATAACTCGCCTTAATAACATCTTCAAAGCTCCAAGATCCAAACCTACACGTTCCCAAAGTTTGTGATGAACTTCTCAACTCATCTAAATACAAGAAATCACCATGGATAAGCAATTGGTGAAGAGAAGAAGAAAGGTAGATCATAACCCTAATTCCATGATTCAATTCAAGCTTGAAGATGACTATGGCTTACCTTAGGGTTAAGATTTGGGATCCTTATCACCTTGGCCAACACCCTACCACTCTTGGGCAATATGGACTTCCTCTTGGCCAACACAACTTTTCTTTTGGCCGGTATCTCACCCTTATGGCTGATATCACCCTTCTTGGGAGATATGACCTTGTTTGGCCGATATCACTTTGTCTTGGCCGATACCCCAAGCTCTATGCATGTTAACACTTCACTCATGCACGATACAGGGACCCTATGCACGACACCTTAGGGAAGGAGGGTGGTAAGATCCAAAAAATTCCACTAAGGGGTGAAACTAGGGGTATATATACTTGTTGTTCATGAAGGAGTGTAAAAATGAGGTGTCATCAATTTGAGCTAGTAGGTGCCATGTGTACATGCATGGGTGACACGTGTACATGCATGAATCAACATTTAACTTGACATGAAAAACAGTTGAGGATAATCTAGGGATGAATTTTCGTCCATTACTTATCCCTTTGAATAAAATATATCAATTAAATCACCACTTTATCCACAACCCGATACAACTATTCTAAGGAAGTTGTAACCCGATAAAATTCACCTCCTTGAGGTTCTTTGCACTACATGGCCCTTACCAAGAGTCCAAAAAACGATATGAGACTCCTCCTATGGCTCCTTGGCCGATAGGCACTCATATATAAGCTTTTCAACTTGATACAACTCAAGTTAGGGTTTCACAATTAACCCCTTTCTTGGTCATTTTATCACCAAGAGTGCCATCACTCATAAATTATTCAACCATGGTGTTTAATCCATTATCTCTCCTCTAAATGATACATAGAGGAAGTAGGGACACTCTAGAGGTGGTAATTTTCATATCAACCCCACATTTTGGGTAAATTACAATTTGTACCAAAATTGGTGCACACGGTACTAGCGTTATTCAAACAAGTTCAAACTTGGAATTTAGGCTTTCCACAAGCCACCACTTAGCATATTTCTCTCTCTTATGATTATAAAACACTTAAGGCATGTTAAAAATGTTACAATTTGCAATATAGCCCCTCATCTTGGGTAAATTGCATTTTGGTCCAAAACAAAGGAACATTGCTCATACATCATTCAATCAGGACCAAACTTGGCACATAAGTGCGTCACATGATAACAAAACACTTTAGAGGATTATATTAAATTTCTAAGCAACTTAATTATCCAAAACAAATAGGGTTACTTCATAACCCAAGTCAGGGTCCTTACATACATTGTCAAATGCCAACAACCGCAAGCTCTGTCCCCTGGTGGGCACATAAACCACCAACCTCCACCAGCGCTCAAATTTGGGAGGAAGAAAATCCAAGACTATGGCCGTGCCACAGCTTTAGTTTTTCTCCCTTACTAAAATCTCAACACATGAATCGTCTTCCTCCACCAATGATTGTGGGAGACAAAACCAAGACCCAACTCTAGTTAGTAAATGGGAGAAGTATCTCTAGTACTGGGGCAAGGAGCAGTTGAATCGGGTTTCCTGCCATGAGTTTGTTGAAGATGAAATTGGATCAGGACGGGGTTGACAACTTTTTCTTGGCCATCTCTAATTTTGAATCATCTAAGTTTATTAGATCGGGTGAGCATATAGGTGAGTAAAGTGCATTTTTTGTCTATAACTTTCTTGTACTTTTGTTACTATTTTTGTTTATTCATCGATCTTGCGATATGAGGAGAAGATGACTGATTAACATATAAAAAACATACTATATGCTTATGCCCAATTTACCATAGTAAAGAACTTCACATATGAATAACTAGGCATAAATCCCATCTTTGCATGGGTCTGAGATATGATTCAAATATCCATCAATCAAAATGGACCGATGAGTAGAATTATATTTAAGATGACACTTCAATAAAATAACACAAAGAAGAACCTCCAATTATTCATTTTAACTGTCAAAAAGAATAAATTCAAGTATATTTGTTCTAAGCTTTGCATATGCATATTTAATTAAAAAAACAATAAATGATTTACATAGCAGTAAGCTTACTATTGAAGAACAAATGTACCAGCCATTATGGTTGACACAATATAAATATCATCATGATTTCTATTTGAAAGATCTTTGTCATTCTAATACATAGAAGAAAATATATAATCTTCCATTCCTATATATCATTTCTTGTAGGAAAGAACATACTAATAAGAAAACAAAATAACATGTTGATGCATGGAAAAATAGATTACGCATCGATTACATTGCATTGTTTCATCAAGTGACAAGCACGAGACATTGTATAATAAAGGAATTCTTGGTGAAGTTTCTTGAAACATTCATCTACACTAACATCCCTAAGGACAATCGTTAAGGTTGTGTGTGGTGTCGTAAATGGAAAACAATGTCATATAATATTGCATTAAGGCCAAAAAGTACCAAGTTATGACAAAGAGAACGCATTTTAGACCTACCATAAGCTAAATAGGATAGGCGTCCCTAATTCTTATCATCTAAGTAGTTATTTCTCATTGATATATTCTCATGCAATTATTGTGAGAACCTAAGAACGATCACTTCAATATGCAAGTAAAAACATTTGATACAATAGTACATCAGATACAGTAGTAGGTAAACGTCTGTCTACACCTCACATGCTATGTGGCCCAGTGATATAGATTATTATTATCTTAAATTATAAGTAATAGAACTCAATTTGCAGCTAAGAGCGAAAAACAGAGTAAAGGAAGCTAAAACACAACATCATGCATACCACAAATTTCACTTTAAAAGTTTGGTTGCGTACATAATTTGGAGACCATTTTACTAGATTAAGTGAATGATACTGAAAATATAAAACTTTTTATAATAAGGAGACTATGGTAATTCAATATCATAATGACTCAATATAGAACAACAAAAATCCTTAAAAAATAAGGCCACGATAGTTCATTATTACTTTGTGACATCATAATGTAACACTCTTTTGAGTGAAAATGATGAGGAGGAATTCTTATACACAGGGACATACATGGTTTTTTGCAATTATAAAAAATAAATATTCCAACTTCACTATCCAAATTAATCATGGTGTATGTCAATGATGATCAACTTGTTGACAATCTAGTAAAAATTGGTTTGCTTGTCGCAAATTCCAATTTTCATATAGAATGACAATTTTGTAGTTAGAGATTTATTTTAGCATAGTTTTTTATACTACTTTGGTACTGAGAATTCATACACTTGTATGCCTATATAGTTTACTCCCACATACTAACAATGTGGGACAAATTGATGAGTAGTTTCACATAGTTGAGCTCTTGGTTAAGCCTCAACATTCAACTCGTATCCCTTTGTCTCTTTCCTCCTTTAATGTAGGGAGATAGCGACCTATCTATATTCACATTCTCATACACAATTCAAGGTGTAAAAGTGACCAACTATTCTCCAGATTGCCTTCTACATACCAATGCTAATGTCACCGTCCATTATCGCCACCACTTCTAAACCTATGCCACTATAAGGCCCCTTCCTATTTACCCAACCTTGTCTGTCACACACCTCCCCATCTCCAACCTTGAATGACTCCCCTCAATTCTCTTTTTGAATCCCACCCCTTCCCTTTCTATGGTCATCGACACACTCACCAATACCAAGCTTCCCATACTATAGCTCCCACATTGGGCCATCCCACTCCAAAACCAATTACCACCCCTACCTCTTCCTCCAAAAAAGCTTGAAACATGCAACTGAGAATCGATAAAAGCAAGGTGGAAGAAACATTTTTGAGGCACCATTTATGAGAGAACAACATGTGAATGGTATGGAGTGGTTGTCAATAGAATATGTATGCTAAAAAAAAGCAAATAAAGAGGGATAGAAGCTAAGTAAAAATGGTGGGGAGGCGGAAGAGCGTGGTTGTGGCCTTATTTAGTGGAGGGGCTAAGTAGGCATAAGGTAGAAGTAGAAGATCACAACTACAACAACATATTGAAGGTATTGATTACAATAGTGATGATGCTTGACAACATGATAGGATGAGAATAAAGTGAAGAAGAGAGGATAAAAACTCTCATGGTGATTTTTTAAGTTAACAAGGACCTTATTAGTTTTATGATTCTTCTACTAGGTTGGCTAAAAAATCTCTCATGTTTTCCTTGGTTGGGAAAGAATTGGAGTTAACTTATTCATAAATGCATAAACAAATATAGGGGTGTAGTTGTCTAGAAATATTTCTATAACATAAATTGATATTAAACAAAGCCTGGGGTTGATAAGTCTAGAAGAACGGTGACACCATTATTACTCAAACATACAACTTGCCATGGTTACTAGAGGAATTTATCAACATCAAGAAGTATAATGTTTGTAAGCCTCAATAAGTGTAGAAAAATCTGACAAGACATAAATTGCTCCATGATGCATATAAGACAAGAAGAATCAAAAGTAGTAGTGTGACGACCATCGCCACAATAATGGAGATCACTCAAAACAAATCATGAAAATGATCACTAATCACAAAAAAAGGTAAATTAGAACCAATTGTAATTTAATATTTCAAATAGAAGAATTTTGTAAATAATCCCTCAACATAGGCCATCTGTATTTCACATATACCAAAAGATGTTACATATTAAGTTCATGGGCTATCAAGCCATATCTGTTGCATGTTGCGACTTGTTCATCAACGTTTCATAACTCTAGTCTTTTTTGGGCTGGCCCTGGGAGGACATGTAGGTCAGTGACATGATTTTTATGTTTACAATCACTTTCCTCCCCCACTTTTGAATCAGTTTCCCTCTTACTTCTTCTATTTGGAGTTGGAGGTGACACCTTGAGTAAGGTGGTTCTTCATGGAGTAGGATCTCCCTCCCAATTTTTTGAGGACTTGAGGAGCTCGGGGAAAATAGGGTCATTTTCATGCTCAAGAAGAAAAAAAGTACGAGGATTTCCACAACCAACTGTCTAAAAAGAGCAATTCTCTATTTGACTATTCAGTCCTGCTCTTTCCTTAATACCTTGTTGGTGAGTGACCCTTCATATACATTCATGGTATAAAATCAAAATCTACGTGTCGGTATACAAAGCATAAAATATCCTCAAGGACCTGAGAGGTACAGGGACAACACATAAGAATTATACAGAACTCTAACTAGTAGCATGTCACACCTCTAGCAGTTATTGTTCCACTTTCTACTTAGCACCTGCACCACGACCTCGACCTCCTCGTCCATGACCACCTAAAAAGTTGTGGAACCAATACAGTGAGACCAAATGTCCCATTGAGAGATATAAATCTTTGCCAACATCTATTACAAGCTTTGTGATATAAAAGAATAGTAAATAGAACATGTATTACTATTTGAACAACTTAAGCAAATATAATTGAACAGTAGAACATTTTATACTTCTAGAAGGAACATGAAGAACATGTATAAGAGTTGATTTCTCTTATCATATTATAATTCAAAAAATCGGTATAAAGCTAAGGCATGGGGTCAGCCAATGTGATTTGTATTTGACCCTAAGAAAATATACTACACATCTATTTAATCAATTTTATGCCTTGAGAATTTGAGGCATACCACTAAAATCCAACTGACCACTGATAAGTCAAAATCAGTACGATACAAGATCAATGGAAGGGCCAGACTCCATGATCATCACCAACACTACTTGGTCAGTTCAAGTCTACAATGTAGTGACATATAGTCATATTGCTAAAAGACAAAAACTTGTAGTCATTGCTACAATCCTGTAGAAATAGCAAATCATAGTTAAGTTATGGTCATGTAAACAACTAGTCAGTTATGGAACATGGAACAAAACTAGAGAACTGGCTCATGCATGGTCGTTCAATAATGAATAATATACCACTGTTTCAACAGTTTAAGGATACAAGGAAATATTTATCACTTGCACCCCACATATTCAACAATATGCGCTCTGAGATTTTCCGTAGGAGTTACTCATTTCAACATCTAGCTAGATATTAATGTTGTAGATGGATCTATAGTATAGGAAAACTACATGATTAGGGTTTCACTTGATTAGACATGCCAATTGAGCATCTTTTAATGCATCAATCAAGTTACAACACATTAACCCTAAACAAACTCTTACAAAAATAAGGTAAGATGCAACTTCAGAAGATATAAAATGTATTAAGTGAGAACTTGTCTCATCATCACATGGCACTCGTAACACTTCCATTTTCAATAGCATCATTAACAACATATCACTATGGGATGCCAATCCCTCAATTATGCACAAAACATTTGCTAGGTCATTAGACCAATTCATATACCCTTTCAACATTCAATATCACAAAAAATCTCAACATTACTCATAATCACCACTGTGTATTGTATAGGGCTCATCATAGCATCCACTTAGCTATACCATTCATTTCCCTTCAAGTTAGTGTTGCATAAGAAGGAGAGAGAAAATACTAAACATGAATAACAATATTCAAATATAGTAAACAGACTTATCTTGTTATCATCTGATTAGGGTTTATATGTACCCGATTATGGTTAAAAACCATCATACCACCTCAAAACCCTAATTCCATCACTTTCCATATTGTGACAGAGTCGAGCATTATTGTTGATGGTTAACCATTCATAATCATATTACCTTTTAGATAAACCATTACCCTAGGTACTGACCATATTCATACTTACATGTGTATATCTTAACCACTTTTAACACATGAGTGTTGATCACCCTTGATAAATGAGTGTCGACTTGTTCAGAAACAAGGCGTCGCAACTTGACCATGAATGGTGTGTCATGACCAACCAAATGTGGGATGTCATGACTAGCCAACTATGGGGTATCACAACCTAACCAGCTAGACATTTTACCTTAACACATCCTCACAAGGCGTTGTTCTTAACACCAACTTAGAGTGCCTTGATCAACACAATGTCACAACCTCTTAGCATCATGACATCACAGTCACGACACCAAACACATGTAACATTGTGTTGTGACTATGGAAAGGTGCATTGCGATCCTTACTTCCCAAGTGTGTCGTGACCATTACTTAGTGTGTCACGACCATCTGGTATGGGGTGAAGACCAAGTTATGGAACATGAAGCTACCACCCCAACAATCAAGTATTTTATCCATAGCACAAACAACTGGACCATTACCAAGTTCTTAGCTAGTGTTACAATCTAAACATTTATCCATCTAAGCTGCAACATTGACCATTAACCAAGTCAAACACTACATCAACATTGCGTCATGACCCAACTAATAGGTAGCGACCAGTCTAGGGTTAAGGGGTGTGTTACGAATGAAACCACCCTATCAAGGGGTTTCGACCGCGATAGAAGTCCAAGGGTTTTCTCACCCAACTGCACCACCCCATGATAGATCTGAACCAAGGTCTAACAAATGGATAACAACAGAGTAACCCATCATAAATAGAGTGTACAACACCCTAAACCATAGGGTTCATCAACCTTAAATGTGATGATGGGAGATCATCCAAAGTAAGATTTTTAAAAGAAGATAACTGAGAATTTTAAGCATATGTTACAGATCAAAACCTCCTCTTATTACAACTATAATGAACCACATAGATGGTAGTATGAATTCCAGTTAAGATGCACATAATAGAGGTAGTAAGAGGTATAAAACCCGCCTGCTTTTTTTAGAGAAACAACTCTTATGATCTCAAACTCCAAAAGCTACAACCATGCTCGAAAACCTCAGTCAAGAGATCACCTCCAAGAAGAAGAAAAAAATCATGGCCACCATGGAGTTTAAGAAATAAGGAAATCAGGCCTAACCCAAACCAAAGAAGAAATGTGAACGAGATGGAGTCATCTTCACAAAAAGCCACCATGGAATATTCACACCTCATGGTCAAGAAGGAGGAAGAACATGAAGGTTTTAGGAGATGGGAAATGTGATCAAGAGTGATATCACTTACCAAAGAGTAAACTTCCACAAAATCTCCACCAAGATGTTGATCTAGCACAAGATTTCCAATAAAGGAAGATGGATCGGCCACCCAAGGTTCAATCTATGACCTTCCTTGATCCTTAAGATCCAAGGGCAATCCAAAAGAAGAAGAAGAAGTTGTAGGCCAAAAAAACATTGCTTGGTTGTGAAGAGGATGGTTATATACCCAAAAGGAAGAGAGAAGTGAAGATATTTGAGGTGTCAACATCATAGCTCACCAAGGGAAACATGCCCTCCAATGAGATAACCTTTTCTTCACTCACATGCAAATATATATGCGCATGTTTATCCAGCAACTATGTCACAACCTACTAGCTCGGTTGCCCTCTTGTTGCAGTCATGACATCACCTTCACCAACTGGTCTCGGTCGAGACACTTCAAGGTCAAAACTGTAGGACACATGTGCATGGCTGAGTCACTAGGAGACAAGGTGTTTCGACTCGCCTCTCACAAGGTTGTCTCGGTCACGACCATGCTTCCAAGCATTTGTATTGGTCACGACCCTCACCACAAGTGGTGTAGAGGTCATAACATCAAACATTAAGTCAACTATGCAAACCCTAGAGGCCCTAGAAACCCTAATTCCACATGATGATGTTACATTATTATTCAAGATTCAAACAAAGCGACTATACCATACTCCTCTCTCTCATGATATTAAAATACAAGATGCCCTCTCTTCATGTCGAATATTGCAAATTAACCCTCACTTATGGGTAAATTGCAAACTAGTCCAAAACATACACCTATATTGCAAAATAACAATAATTGGGCCCATAATGAAAATACAAGTATGTCACATGATATAAAACATCTCAAGAGCTTAGATTAAGGTTTAACCATTTCATTATATAAGGTATGCATAATTAAGAATTAGGCTAGTTCATGAGTCTTACAAGTAGAGTATACTTTGTATAAACAACATTTTGTTTAGAAAGCGGGAAGCATGAGGCAAGCGGACGTGACCTTGTCCCCGCTTGAGAGCTCGCTTGGAGGGCACTCAAATGGCCTTTTTGAAAAAGTGGGTGCCCAATTTCCTATATAATTTTGTAAAAAAATTACACACATTTGCATATAAGTAACTATTGTTTAGGAAATTTTATTCATATATAACCCATGAAGTATTTGTAAAATACCCAAATTAACCTAATTATTGCATACTAATATAATTATATACTAAATTAGTTATATACAACAATAGCCAATACATGAAATATATAAATTAGTGGTACACACTACATACACAGTACATGAATATAGTAGTAGGCAATACATGATATATACATTATACTATAGTGGTACAGAAAAAATAGTATATAATGATAAAATATACATTATATAGTAGTAGGAAGTGCATGATGCATACATTATAGAGTGGTAGATATTATACTACAAAGTAGACCTACATTTGTAGTACATTAGTTGTAAACATAGAAGTATAGGAGAAATATACATATGAATGTATAGGTAGCATAGATAAGACTGCAATTTATAAGTATAGAATTAGTAGTTTCCTACATAGTACAATAGTGATATATATACATAAATATGTATTGTAAGTGCAACAATACATACATAAAGATATAATATAAGTGCAATAATACCTACATATAGAGCTTGTAGAAAGAAACAATGATTTTGACACATATATAACTCAAATAATAATTAGAAGCACACACTTACATTGATTTACATTCATTAGTTACAAAATTATACAAAAATAGAGGCAGGATGTAATATTGTTGCAACAATTCAGTCTTTCTTTTAGACCATGAATGTGCTTTTTAATTAAGCAGGTTGACATGGTCACTTAAATAGGAAAAGGAAGCGAACAGACATGTGAATCAGGCGGTTGTTAGGCGGGCATTTTTTTTGGCCCGCTCAATTGGCGCTTAAGCCACTAACTAGGCGGTAGAGGGGTTGGCCGCTTGAGCTGCTTTTCAAAATATTGATATATAGTAACATTGAAAAAATATATGACAAAATATACTCAGTGAACATCAAAATGTGATAATAGGAAAATATTATTCAATTATTTATGGATGTATCTAGACCCTTTAGAGTCCAATACTAGTTCTAGGGTGGGTGATGTAAATGGTTTCTATTGTATGTGTGAGATGCGACATGGTAAGCACTTTCTTTTGTAAATCTTGCACTCTTTGTTTCTCACTCTATCTTCCCTTTTCCATTTTAATTTTGGTATATTTTTTCCCATACCATGTGCTTCATGTTCTTACATGTAATTAGATCAATTAGCTTCCCTAATTGAAACCTATATTTATGGGCTTCTATAATAGACACTACATTATTTAGGTCATATTAAATTACACAATACTTTATTGTGTAGAAATTATAATAAATATTAAGATAATGTTTGTACATTAATATAGTCTCTTAAATCTCTTAAAGATTGATAAAAGTTGGATGGAGAAACTAGTATTTTTGGAAGCTTAAATTGAAGGAATTTTTTAGTTTTTTGAATATGCTAAGACTGGAATGGAAGATTGAAAGACTGTGTGTCTATGTAGGAAATGTAAAGTAGGTTGGAAGAAAGAATTTCGATTGATATAGTAGTAACACATATTTTGTACAATGGATTCTATAATGATTATAAGGATTGGATTTTCCATTGTCCAAGAAACCTTTTTGAAAATTTACTAAAAAACAACAACCTGTAAATGGTGAACATATATCTAATCATTAAGATGGTTTAGTTGGCCAAGATGACATGGAAGGATTATTGAGGGGGGGCCTAGGAGTACATGCTAGTTATATGGGTGATACATCTATTGGTGAAGGTTATGAAAGAGATGAATGTGATGATCCCTATATAGATGATATTGAGCATCAACAAACAAATCATGCTCATATTCATGAAGATGATGTGTAATATAGAAGGATTGTGGAACTTTCTAGCGAACAACTTACCCTAGTTATACACACTTTTAAACACTATCATTTATTTTGTGTGTATACAATCTTAAATGTATGTTTAGTTGTCCAAATGAAACTTTCAAACAATTATTGGAGCTTCTTTTAGATGCATTTTCACAGTTGATCATGTTCCTATCTTCCTATTATGAAGCTGGAAAATTGATTAACGAGTTAGGCCTTAGATATGAAAATATCAATGCATGTTGTATTGGGGGGATTCAAAGAAGAATTGTTGCATCATGTGTGAAACTCCTAGGTGGACATTGTAAGAAGGCAATGTGTGTGATGATCACATTGAATATAGTTCAAGCTTGAAAGGAACTCTAGCTAAAGATTTAAAGTATTTTCCTTAATTCTAAGATTTAAAAGGATGCACTAGTCCTCAAAGATAGCTAAAGATATATTATGGCATGAGAAAGGTTGAGTAAATGATAGAAACTTAAGACACCCATCATATGCAAAAAGATGGAAAGAGTTTGATATGATGTATCTGAAATTTTCCTCAGACCCCCATGGTGTGACTATTACACTTTCTAGTGATGGGTTCAATCCCTTTGGGATTCAGAATAGAAATTATGGTACATGGCATGTTATTCTTAGTGGAATAACTTCCCCCTTGGATATGTATGAAACCACATTCACTAATTATTTCTTTAATAATCCCTAGAAAGTCTATTCCATGAAATGATATAGATGTGTACATGCAAGCCTTATTAAATTAGTTGAAATTATTAAGGGGTGTTTTTAATGCTTATCTTGGATGGCCTTTTAAGATGTGGGCATCTTTGAAGTCTTCCATAACTGATTTCCCTACTTATGCTATGTTATTACGGTGGGACACCAAAGGTTATCATGCTTTTCCTTATTGTGCTGAATCCACCCATTCTGATTGATAACCTCCCATTTTGTGATGTTATCTTACTAGTTTTTCTCAGTTTTCCATACTCTTTCGTAGATAAATTAGATAGAATCTTTAACTTTCCACTCTATTGTGAATATACCAATAGACTAACTTTTCTCCTTTTTTTCTTATAGAAAAACACAAAATAATTTACAAAAACTCCCAACGGTCCCAAGACTGAACGGAATCCAAACGGTCCCAAGACCGAACGGAAGCCAAACGGTCCCAAGACCGAATGGAAGCCAAACGGTCCCAAGATCGAATGGAAGCCAAACGGTCCCAAGACCGAATGGAAGCCAAATGGTCCCAAGACCGAATGGAAGCCAAACGGTCCCAAGACCGAACGGAAGTCAAACGATCCTAAGACCGTGTGAAGCCATACGGTCCCAAGACTGTATGAACGCAAATAGTCTTCAAATCGAAAGAGCCCAAACGGTCTGCATGACGGTTTGTACCCACAACTCAAGACCGTTTGAGATTCACTCAAAGCCTATAAATAGGACCCAAGGGGTCTTCACAAGGTATCGATTCTTGGACGCCCAAAGGCTGCCCCAACCATTCGAGAGGTGTTTCATCCTCCATCCTCCACCCCAAGGTTGTCGGTCTAAGATCCACACTTCATCCTCAAGCTACTTTCTCTCTCATCGACATAGAAGGTGGGAAGTGAAGAATTCTTCATCAAGTCAACCACGTGCTGTGAAGATAGTTGCTCTCTACCCCAAGAGGTTGACCTTCCTCCCTCCTACGTGGAGATGATGCTTTCTGTCTCTCTTCCCGCCTCCTTCTTTATTCTTGCCATGAGCGAGTAGTCCCATACACTAGGGTGCAGGGAGTAGCCCCGTTACCCATGTTTTCATTTCATACATTGTAATTCATGAGTTTGCAATAGAAAATTACTATCTTTTCAGTTCAACATCAATCATTTAAATAATGTTAGTTGCTTGATCACCAACTTGTGTTGTCTATTATCTGTTAGTGAAAATTGTCTATGTTTGTACTTCTAGATTCAAATATCGACTGCTTATTGGTTCCAGATTGTATGTAGTCACCATACATTTGGTTCGGTATCTAGGAGAGTTTCTCAAGGAGTGGAGTAAACTCACCTCCATCGTTGTACTTTAATACTATGAAATGGAATCAGTTGACGTATGAAAGTACAACATTGACAGGTCGAGGAACCCACTTTGCGAAGGGAGTGATGCAAAGTAAGTGACCATTCATTTGGGGATGGTTGGCATTGCAATGCTTCCATGTTTCTCGTAGTTATTTATCTGAAAGGAAGCTAAGTCTACAAAGATACTAACTATTTAGACTCTCTTCTTTCCAAACGATGTTATTATGATGTATGTTTTGATCCATTCGTAGTGGTGGTGAAACTCGATCACATCCTAGTGGTTTCCAATTATCGTTTACAAACTTAAGTTTACTTTCTTTGTATTTACTTTCTCCGTACATTAGTTTAACCATCAAACCAACTCTTTGATCTAAATATCAACTTTTGAGTAGATAAGTAGAATTATTATGTTTTCCATCTTGCTAAACTCTTAACAAGATTGTTGTCTCGTAGATTCGACCCTTAACTATACTACGATAAGACTTCCACGTATCTTAGCATACGTGGGTTGAGATCTTATTTTAGCATACGTAAGGCTAAACTTAGAGACTTACTATCTCTAGGATTTTTAGTGGTGCACGCAACTCCACATAAGTGGAGGCTCCATAAAAAATTGGCGCCGTTGCCGGGGACAACAGAACATTCTAATTTTACTTGTTAACTTTCTAGTTGATTAGGATTTTACACTTTTCTTTAACCATAATTCATATCATCTGGATTTCATCATTTCTCCGCATTATCTATAGTGTGTTTCTTCTTCTACTCAGGTAGAAAATGTGTATGAAACCTTTGCATAACACCAGATTTCCCCTGAACCAGAGTACGACTCTGAGGTAGAACGAAGCTTCCACCGACACATCCGACTCAATCGCCAACGAGCCAGACAAATGGCTGACGAACAGCACCAAGAAGCTTTGGTTATGGAAAGAGTCAACGCGGCCATAGAAGCTCAAAGAGCACCACTTATTGTTGACACACGTGCTCAGATTCAAGATGAGGTCTGAGCTGAAGAACATGCCTGCATTCAAGCTGAGAATGAAGCAGCCACAATTTCTACTCAGATAGTGTTGCGAAATAAGCAACTTCGGGATTATGTCGTTCCTAAGAACTTTGAAGACAATCACCCAGTTAGGCCCCCACTCATCAATGTTCCTAACTTTGAGATCCGTACACAATGGATCCAGATTATGCAAGGCATTTCATTCTCTGGAAGTGTTGGGGATGACTGCATGGATCACCTAAAGCGATTCAAGTCTCTTTGTCGGCTAGTACCACATGCCAGAGTTCCTTTTGACACAATTATGCTACACCTTTTTCACTTCACCTTGTCCGGAATGGCATTGAGCTGGTATAACACGCTAGATGGGGAGCCAATCACCACCTGGGATCCCTTGGAAGAACAGTTTCTAGAGAAGTTCTTTCCACCTTCGTTGACTTATGAGATTAGGGGACAAATTAATCACTTTTCTCAACTCCCAGGGGAATCACAGGAAGAATCATGTGAAAGATTCAAGGAACTTTTAAGGAAATGCCCGCATCATGGAATCTCCCAAAATTAGCTGATAGAAATATTCTATAGAGGAGTAAGCGATGCCATTAAGAAATTGTTGGATTCATCATATGGGGGAATTGCATGCGAAAGAACTATGAAGATGCCTGGAGGATTGTTACACTTGGAGCCGAGAACCAATCCAATTGGGGAAGGTCATCCACCGGGGGAATTCTAAAAGTTTGTAAAGCTGAAGAATCAATGGAAATGAAAGCCATCGCCGAAGCCCTAAAAACTATAGCTCACAAGAAACACATCCTTGAAATGACACTCGGAGAAAAGAAGATCCCCCAACAGGTCAAGGCATCTACCAGGACTTGTGAGGCATGTCATGCATCTGATCATCCCACATTATCATGTGGTCTCCTATACAATGTGATGATGGACATGCAGACACCACAACTATAGTATGTGAACCGATCATCAAGCATCCTGAGGATCTATCACCGGAAGAAGTCAATTCCATTCACACCATACCAGGACAAGCTTATTATAACCCTAATCAACCAAGAAACCATCCTAGGTTTTAGTATGGGAATCCTGCGGGGATTGCCAACCCACAACACGAGACCCAAGGAGGAGTTTTTAATAGATCGCCACTAAGTTTCTAGAACAACTATAATCAAAACCCGGGAAACTTCAGAGGAGGATTGCACAGATTTGCACAACCAAGAAACCCTTATGTGTATTACCAATACACTCATCCATCGTTGCACCCGCAACTACAACAACCTCAGCTGCCACAACCACAAATTCCACAACCCCAATTACCCGCACCTCAGTAGTAGCAACCACAACTGTATCAACAAAATCCATAAAAGAATAATCCACCTCCGCCAACAGATGAACTGTCATTGATAAGACAAATGTTGCAATCATAACAAACCATGGTAGACAACCAGCAAGCCCAACAAAAAGCCATCGAAGCATAGTTAGCACATATTGCGGCCCAATTAAAACCTCCAACAGGAACCTTTGCTGGTCAGCTAGAGATAAACCCAAGACACGATCAACCCAGACAAGAACAATTGAAATCCATTACCACAAGGTCTGGTCGTGTCCTCCCTGAAGCCACAAAAATCATTCAATAAGATGAAGATATAGCTGTAATCACCCCAATTGTAAGCACGAATCTAGAAACTGAAGAGACTGTAGAAATTGAGAAGGGGAAGGAAAAGGAAAAGGAACTAGATTTCAAAGAACTTGAAGTCCCATCGTGAGGTGGAAGAGACTGTAGAAATTGAGAAGGGGAAGCAATGAAGAAACTTTATATTGATATCTCCTTCCTTGATGCCCTCTCTGAAATACGAGCTTGGGCCAAATACCTGAAGACCTTGATATCAAGGAAATGTATGACCGAAGAACAAGAGACTGTTAAACTAGCCCAGACAACTTCTGATATTATTCTTAACAAAATGCCAAAAAAACTGAAGGATCCCAATTCCTTTGGTATCCAATGTTTTATCGGAAACGCCTCTAGCAAAAAAGGATTAGCTGATCTGGGAGCTAGCATATCTATTATTCCCTTCTCAATGTGTAAAAGGTTGGGTTTTACCGAATTATTACCCACTGCAATGACAATACAGCTGGATGATTCTACCATCACTGCTCTATTGGGAATCATTGAAGATATCCCAGTCAGGATAGGAAAGGACTCTTATGTCCCTTGCAAATTTGTTATTATGGATATAAAGGAATATCTAAGATATCCAATAATATTCGGTAGACCCTTCCTTGCCATGGCCAGAGCACTTATCAACATTGCAGTTGGTACAATTATCTTAAGACTAGGAAAGGAAGCCATTCAATTCAGAATCCTTAATAGCCTAAAAGGTCCCATCATCCAAGAAGAAGTTTTTTTTCTCGAGGCAATAGAAAAAATGTCTCAATTACAGCAAGAAATAGTTGAACCATCCGAGGATCTGGAGAACGTCTTGACAAATCCAAAAGTTGAATTTTTAGCCAGTGAACTCGTACACCAATGTCAGTGATATTTAGACCAAGCCGAAGAAGCTCCAGCAGCCACCTTCGAGGAATTGAAATCTATCACCATTTTGGAAACTACAGAAGTACCCAAGGCCCCTGAAATGAAAGCCTTACCAATAGGACTCAAACATGTTTTCCTGGATGAAGAAAAACTACTGGGTATAAAATGACTGACCTAACAGGAATAAATCCAGCTTTGTACATGCACAGACTACCTATGGTAGAAGAGTTTAAACCATCAAGGAAACATCAAAGGAAACTAAACCCGAACCTCAAAGTAGTGGTTCGCCTTGAGGTCCTTAAACTCCTAAAAGCTGGTATCATATATCCCATTTCTGATTCTCAATGGGTTAGCCCGGTCCAAGTGGTCCCTAAAAAAGGGGGGACTACTATCGTTCTGAATGATAAAAATGAGCTAGTACCCACAAGGACTATCACTGGATGGAGGATGTGTATCGATTATAGGAAGCTGAACAAAGCAAGAATAAAAGATCACTTCCCTCTACCTTTCCTTGATGAAGTCCTTGAACATTTGGCCCACCAAAAATTCTTTTGCTACCTTGACAGTTATGATGGGTTCTATCAAATCCCAATACACCCATAAGACCAAGAAAAGACAACCTTCACCTGCCCTTTTGGAACTTATGCCTTCAGAAGGATGCCTTTTTTCTCTATGTAACGCGCCCGCAACCTTCCAAAGGTGCATGTCTGCAATATTCGTAGGATTAACTGAGTCAATCATGGAAATATTTATGGATGATTTTTCAGTCTACAGAAATTCTTTTGATAATTGTCTACTTAACCTCAGGAAAGTTTTACAAAGATGTTAGGAAACAAACCTGATCCTCAATAGGGAGAAATGTCACTTTATGGTGACAGAAGGTGTTGTCCTCGGGCACCGAGTGAGTGAAAGAGGAATTGAAGTGGATAAGGAAAAAATTGATGTCATTTCAAAACTGTCACCACCTAAATACATTAGAGGAGTACGAGCATTTCTGGGCCACACTGGATTTTATCGAAGATTTATTAAAGATTTCTCCAAAATAGCAAAGCCCATGACCCATTTGTTGACAAAAGATTCAGATTTCAATTTTGATCATGAATGCTTAAAAACTTCATGACCTTAAAAATTGCTCTAATCTCTGCACCCATTCTGAGAGCACCTGATTGGTCACAACCATTTGAGATAATGTGTGATGCAAGTGATTACACTATAGGAGCGGTGCTAGGGCAAAGAATAGACAAGAATCCCTATGTGATGTACTATGCATCAAAGATGCTAGATGAGGCCCAAAAGAATTATACAACTACTGAAAAAGAATTCTTGGTTGTCGTTTACACCGTTGAGAAATTTTTCTCTTATCTAATTGGATCAAAAGTCATAGTATACACTGACCATTCTGCAATTAAATACCTAATTCAAAAACAAGATGCAAAACCCAGACTCATCCTCTGGTGTTGATGCTACAAGAATTTGACTAAGAAATAAAAGATAAAAGTGGGGTAGAAAATGTCGTTGCAGATCACTTAAGTCACATCGAGCCTCAGGATGATGATGATATACCGATTCGAGACTCTTTGCCCGATGACCAACTCATGAAAGTCACTACCGGATTTCCTTAGTATGCCGATATAGTAAACTACCTGGCTACAGGAATTATCCACCCTTCTGCTTCCTATTTCTCCAGGGGGAGGTTCATTAGCATAATGAATGTTCCATTGTTCCTTGTCTAATTTATCGAGTGAAATGGGCTTCTTTCACTCAAAGAAGGGAAAATTCCCTCATCTGAAAACCCCCAACGTCTACATTTTCCAAATCTCAAAACCCCCAACGTTGTGTTTTTCACATCTCAAGCAGTATTTTTGGGATGAACCATACCTTTTTCACTTGTGCGCATACGGACTATTCTGTCGTTGCCTACTAGAAGAAGAAATTATCCCAGTCCTAGAACATTGTCATTCTGGCCCTACTGGGGGGCATATGAGTTCAAAGAAGACCTCCCTCAAAGTTCTACAATCAGGTTTCTTGTGGCCAATGATAGTAAGGGACACCCATGATTTTGTATGATTTTGCCATAAATGTCAGCTTTCCGGTGGTATATCTAAATGGAATGAAATGCCTCTTACTCTGTGCTAAGAGATTGAAATCTTTGATGTATGGGTAGTAGATTACATGGGCCCATTTCCCCCATCTTATGGATTTTCCTATATACTGGTCACTATGGAATACATTTCAAAATGGGTAGAGGCTATACCCACTGTTTCTTGCAACTCCAAACCAGTTATCAAGATGTTTAAGGATATTATCTTCCCTAGATTCGGAGTCCCTCGAACAATCATATCAGATGGAGGATCTCATTTCTTAGAATGAAGTTTCGAATCTCTCCTAAGAAAAGATGGATTTAAACATAAGGTCGCCACACCTTACCATCCACAAACAAGTGGCCAAGTCAAAGTTTCAAATAGACAGCTAAAAGCCATTTTAGAAAAGACGGTCAATAGACATCGTACAGACTGGTCTACCAAGCTCCTTGATGCTCTTTGGGCATACCACACTACTTTCAAAACACCAATAGGAATGACTCCATTTTGTTTGGTATATGGGAAGTCATGTCATCTTCCAGTTGAACTAGAACATAAAGCTTGGTGGGCCATAAAACAATTGAATTTTGATTTCAAAAGCATTGACGAGTATAAACAACTGCAATTACAAGAACTTGAGGAACTACGAATGACTGCCTACCAAAGTGCCAGGATCTATAAGGAACAAACTAAGATGTGGAACGATGGACATCTTAAAAGGAAAGATATCATCGTCGGAGATAAAGTCCTTCTCTTCAACTCCAAACTCAAGATGTTCCCCGGAAAACTTCGCACAAAGTGGTCTGGGCCATTTACCATCAAGCACATCTACCCAACTGGAGTCATCATCATTATTGATGACAATGGAGTGGAGAGAACTGTTAATGGCCATAGATTGAAGAAATACTATACCCCAACAGACAAAATTCCAAGACAAACTATTGAAATTCATAGTCCTACTACATCAATCTAACCAAGTCAGAACTTCATCGAGCCAGCGACATAAAACCAAGGCGCTACTTGGGAGGCAACCCAAGAACTGAGTATCACCTTTTATTTTATTTTACTTGAGTTTTGATAATATTCTAATTTCTTATTGCTTATTTTAGAACTATCATAGCATCTAAAACAAACATAAAAATATAAAAACCAAAAACCATTTTAATCCTATCCTAACGGTTTCGAAACCATTTGGATCTACATGATCTCAAAACTGTTTGGATCCACACGGTCTCAAAATTGTTTAGATCCACACAATCTCGAAACCGTTTGGATCCATACGGTCTCAAAACTGTTTGGCTCCATACGGTCTTGAAACCGTTTGGATCCTTATGGTCTCGAAACCATTTGTCTCCATACGGTCTCGAAACCATTTGAATCCAAATGGTCTCGAAACCGTTCTCCCTTGAGAATTTGAAACGTCGCCCCTCCTTTTTCTATAAATATCATTTCATCCCCTCCTTTTTTCTTTCCTTTGGTTTCTCGAATTCGCTCTAACGCTCGAAATCCCTATTCCATTCCCTCAGTTCTCTGCTCCCGCGTGACTTGCCCACACCCTCTCCCTCACTGCTCCATTCCAGAATCACCTCCATCATCTCCGTGCGCATCCAAGGAAGATGCTCCACCATTTCGTCACACTCCTTTCTCCGACGTTCCCACCGCCACAACCTTTTTCACCCTCAGATAGCAAGGTAGACCGCCACAACTATCTCCATCACTGTCGTTGTCTCCGCCTTCCCTATCACAAATGACACATTCATCTGTTGTCGTCTCTTTCACCGCCGCTGACACCTGCACCATTCGCACTGTCTCTGCCACCGCTTTAGTCGATTCACCGCCTCTGCTGTTTCACCTTCCTAGTGGTTTCATTTCAAATGGTCTTGAACCCAAACGGTTTTGAAACTGTTTGGGGCTCAGAACCGTTTGAACACAAAATGGTCGTGAGACCGTTTGGAACCAAAATAGTCGTGATACCGTTTGGACCCCAAACGGTTTTCACGATTTCACTCTTAAAGGTCATCCAAATGGTTTTGCAAACCGTTTGAGCCCAAACAGTATACAAAACCGTTTGGACCCAACCAATCTTGCAAACCGTTTGATTCCTTCAACTGCCTAAAAATAACATTTTCCTTTTTTTATTATTATCCAATGTTACATGCTTTTATTTCATAAATCCATTTTTTTTATATCTTCAAACTTTTATAATACATGATTTCTTGTCGATTCTTCAGAATGGTGTCACCTACAAAAGATATTGCTGACACCCAATGGACTAGAGAGGAGCTCCTAGAGTGTCACTCGAAGCTTCAACACATTCTCGATTTATGTGAAAAGACTGGAAGGATTCCATCAAAAGTTGACTTGCCCAAGATCATCCACGATCTTAAGCGAGTCAACAAATGTTTAGCAGAAGATCCTAGTGAAGAAGTTGAAGAAATATCCTCAACTGATGAAGATTCAAAATGTGCACCCAATTCCGAGGAGGAATCCCCAGTCACTACTTCCAAGGGGAAATGAAAGGTCCAAGAGGTTACCACAGAGCAACCAACCAAAAAAAGGGCACGGAAGCAACTTTGGCCCTCCACTGCGAGGGAACAAATCATGGCAGAATCTATCACCCCTACTATTGCCTATCCTGCTACCACCATCGCAGAACCAACACCTATTGACCTATACATACAAAACATCCTGGCTGGTGACAAAGCATTATACCCAACAAAGTATGTCTGCTCTAACATACTGAAGAGAATGGGGATTTATGATAGAATTCTCGCCTTGCTCGACAACGCGAACCTCTCAAAACTCTGTTTTGTCGCGGAATCCTCTTATGTTGAGCCCACAATAGAGTTCTTCACATACCTCAACAAAGAAACTGTGGATGCAAAGGATAATTGGAAAGACGGAGGTGACCGCAGGCTGGTCACCTCACTTTTTGGAAACAAGGTTGTCTTAACTGAGAACATGCTGAATGAGATCTTCATCGACAACCAGGATCAACTGAAGAAGGCTAAAGCTATAGGCCTGGAAAACTCCCAGTTCAATAGGCACACCTTCTGGAAGTCCTTAATAGGGATTCCAACCTACGAGGCAAAAACTTGCAAAGCCTCTAACATACATTCTGGCCTGGTGCGCATACTGCACAAAATCATTACTGTCACCCTTTTCCCTAGGAAAAAAAGTGGGAATGTCATTATCTCATATCTATTTATCCTATGGTCCATTCTCACATGACAGCCAGTCAACATAGGTGGGCAACTAATTCACAAACACACATCTTATGCCCTCGGAAAAGAAATTTGTATGGGTGGGCATATTACATCAATTCTAAAATATCTTAAGATGGACAAACTGCTTCCCAAGTGCACAATAATCAAGGGCAACATTCTAACCAATGAGTAGAGTTTGAGAAACTCATACATCATAAAGGAGAAGGATGCCAAGCTTCATTATATTTTTTGCCCAATCGTCAAAGCATCCAGAACCCTGCTACCTCTTCCAGACTTGGCTGACTATGACAAAGAAAAACTTCTCTTCACTAAAGAAGAGCTTGCCAACCTCATAGCCTCAGTCACAGCAAAAGATAAACAAGCAAAGGCAGGGCAGATAGAGCACATCGTCAATGCCCCAACAACAAGGCCAAAGAAAATTCTAGTCACACGGGCATCTAAACTACGTGCACAAAAACAACAGCAATCGGGGACGCCCACATCGAAGATCAACCCAGAGGCATAACCCCCACACAGTGTAGAGAATGTTGTGGATCCAACACCAGAACCATTCATTTTCGTTCTGGATGTTGGGTTTCCCTCAACAACCACCACCACACTCCCGTCTCGCACTCTTCCACCATTTTCCACAACCATACCCACCTTTATCCCTTCCTCCACATCTACAACTTCACCCACATCTTCTGCTTCACCAATCTCCTCTTCGGGCATTCCATTCTCCACCTCAACACCTGATATCACCTTCACTTCAACCACTTTTCCCTCAGCATTCCCAGCTTCACCCTTTTCAGCTAGGATGTCACCACCATTCCCATCCACCACCCCGATCTCGCTAGTGACTCCATCCACAATCACCACGCAATTTGTGGGTCCATCAATAGTGTCTCTTTCGCAAGGCACAACCACCCTTCCACCCCTACCCCAACCTTCTCACCCATCCATCTCTAGGGTCCCCTTTTCACAAGTCGGTGAGGAATTCAGACGACAATTTGACCCTATTCGAAACCTCCTCATCGACCCCTCTAACATATTACAATCTTACATGTAGGGAATTGCTACACATGTCTCCAAGATTGACAAATGGAACAATGCCTTACCACACATCCTCTATAGCATTCAACAATGGCAGGATGTAGTGGCCCAACAAGTCAACAACATCGATGACCACCTACACAACCTGCCTGCGTTGGTATTCAAATGAAAGGCCAATAAGAAGCGTTGGCCCAGCAAGTCAACAGGGTCTCTCGGCAAACCCAACCTTTGCCTGAGACCCTTCGCGAGCTTCAACAACAACAAACTGCCTTTAGCACATGCTTGGACGACATCAACAACAACCTTGCACAGCTCAATATCCGCCAAGAGGAGCACTCTAACGCTGAACTCAATCAACTACATGAACAAGTAACCGATCTATCAACATGACTCCTCTCTGCCGAAGCACGATATATGGATCTTAAAGAGAGCCACGATGCACTGCTCGAAACCCACGAGCATGTGCAAGTGGCACTTAGAAGAAATACAAGCCATTCATCGACAGTATAAGAAAACGTCAACCAAGACAACAATAGCTAAAGTAGAGGATGATGATGAAGATGAGAGTGAAGACGAAGATGAGGATTCTGATTCATCGGCTGACTCTAACAACGACAGCTCCTCCTCAGACGATCAACCCGATGACCCAGGCAATGCTGGGGAGGGAACTAGCCGAGGGACAAAACTTGCAATGAAAGGAGATGATAAAGACCACCAAGAGGGTGGAAACAAAGATCCCAAGTCCCCCAACAATAATGACAATGTAACAATGTCATATGGGGACAAGTGCTTCAACTTTTCAACTATGGGATCCCTAGGGGACGCTGCCAAAGATGCGGCTTTTGCTAAGTACCAACAATACATACTAGGAACCAACATTAGCCCACCCACAATAGTTATTCACCAATACTCCACTCTAGAGCAACATGTGCCTTCCCCCCCAGAGCAGGAAGAATCCAACTGAGTGAGTCTAGACATAGAAGATAGACTCGACTCTGACTCTGTTTCCGATAAAGATGAAGATCTACCATTTTTCTTAGATGACAATGAGCAGACTTCAATTCCTCCACCGCAAGACCTTCCCCCGCCGCCACCACTACCTCACAAAATGCATGACTTAGACATGGCAACCATCTCTATGCTAGATGTTTAGGACATCTTCATCCTGAACACTATCGTAGACAATGCCAAAGACAGGGGGGACATCATCTACAACAATACAAAGACAAAGCGCAAGTTGACACGAGAAGACTTCTGTATCATCCTTTGACCACAATCGACGGTGAAGATGGCTATCTTCTATGTCTTCCTTGCCAACGCTATTGAGGAATTTCAGAGCCCAAAAAGGTTGCAGCCCATCTTCAACGCTTCACCCGCTCTATCCTTAAGCTTATTACATAAGGACTTCCGGGAAAAATCCATTGAGCAGCTGCGAACTGGCCTTGCACGAAGGGCACGCTACATTTCCATGCCCTTCAGAGTTTCTGACCACTAGCTTCTCATGATTGTCGACACCGCGGCCCACGATGCCAAGGTGTACAACTTCTGCGCCAACGAACTAAAGGCCGGACAAATAAATTTTATTGGATTGGAAGTTGGGGAAGCACGATGCATACCTTTCTGGCTTCTCAAAATAATATGGGTTGCTTGCCCATCTCTGCGACATGGTTGGAGCCAACCCTGGTTCCAAATCATCAACCCAACAGTCCAAACTTTAGCTGGTTCAGGGGATTGCACTTTCTGTACAATACGATTCATAGAAGTGCTCAATAGACAAATCCCCTTCACCGAGCTAGTCACAAAAGATATACACTCCCTATGAGGACGTTATGCCATGGAGCTTATCTGCCACAGATGGTTCTTTAGGGACCCAACAATGGTGTCAAACGACGTACCTTGATACCTTTTCTCCGCTATCCAACGTCCGCAAAAGCGTCCATACAGAACAATCCTAAAGGAGTTGGAGAAAAAGTAACAATAGACCGCCAAGGCCCCAGAAAAATGCCAATGGGACCCTTATAATTTCAATATGACAGATGATCAGGGGGACATCGACTTGATAACAGGGGCCACCTTCAACAGAGCATCTCAACCAATGGTACCTCTATCTGCAATAGAACCAACGTTTCCAAAATTTGACCTTGCCGCATGCAAAAACCTTTCTGATAATGAACTCAGACTCATCATGTCTAGGCTTTACGAAAAGAAAGATGAGCTTGTTTTCATGCACATCAACATCCTAATAATGGCAGATTCTCTCTGTGAAACCGTACAAACCAAAGGTTCTTTATCCGTGAGCTTAATGACTGCCTACCAGTTTCTTCTAGCATGGGACCTACCTACGGTTTATATGGCATCAGCATACATGAAGGATGACTTACTTGGATCCAAGAACTTCAGAATCACAAAGGACCTTATCTTGTATCTTCAAAACACGAATCTGAAGTTCATTATGTTTCCTTTTCTTCACTCTAAGCATTGGATGCTACTGGCAACAAATTTGCATGAGGGAACTACAATCATTTACAATAGTTCTGACAACCAGTTTGATCCAAACCAAAGACAATATATTGTAACAGCAAAGACGCTGATGGAGGAAGTGTCTAAGGAATGTGTTGAATGACTACACGATCTCCTGAGCAAACACACAAAGGCATATGATAAAGAACATTTCCATCGCCCAGCCTTCATCCACAAATGTTCCCAGCAGATCAGAGAATCGAATGACTGTGGTTTCCACGTCCTATACTGGATGTATACCATCACTGTTCTTAGAAAACAAGTGGAGAAAAGGACGTAGATTACCACGCTTTTCGTGGAAAATTCTTAGCTAATATCCTACGATCTCATGGAGCAAACAAGGGATTAACAGAACCTTAATACCCTTGCCCATGTACTTCTCAACCTATCACTTTACCACCCTGAGGACAGAGTGAGTGATAAGTTAGGGGGGGTACACTGGGCAAGGGTGATGTATCATATTCAAACCCTTTTCTCTTTACTCTTTTTTTCACCTCTGTTCTTCAATACATATTTTTCCTTTTCTTTGACACTTAGTTTTTTTAGTAATTTCTTTGATAGAATAACTCTTACATATAAAACAACTTTCGATTCGGAAAAGAGTCACCCCTAGTTAAATTAGAGAAAAAGTCATCCTCAAACACAACTACATAAGTAGCATTTAGGCATGTAATGGTGAATTAATAAATCACTTTCATACTTGATTTCTATACATTTGCTTCAATTCTGCATCAGACTCTCCACAGGTTAACATCCTGGCTGAAACAAGCTGAACACTCTCAAGGACGGGAGGGAACCAAATGAAATTCAAATCAAGGAACCTCGCAAGTGGACAACCAAGTACGAAACCATAATAAGTGCATGTTAGGAAACCCTAAGAAATAGTTTTCTTCTTTTCAAAAAGAGGCTTGGCAGCCCAAATAAAATCCTAAATACCCAATTCCTAAGCTTGTGAGCATATGAATAAAAGCCTGAGTATTGAATAAAAATATGAGAGTTGTTCCCTGCATAAGGACTTATACGAAGAGCCAATAAAGGTCTTTCCCATCCAGTACACTCAACTTCCCTCACAAAGGTAGATGTGTCGTGCCCAGTAGTGAGATCTTAAGGTCTCTAAGTATATGAAAAATCTAATAAAGGACTCACCCGGCCGGTACATTTAGCTGCCCTCACAAAGGCAGATGTGTCGCGCCCGGTAGTGAGATCCTAAAAGTTTAGATAAACCCTCCCCCACTTAAATGGGGAGTTACACAACAACCTTTAGCCAACCCTCATACCTATCTTAGCTTCTAGTAGGAATTTCAAAGAAGTATAAAACTGATTAGAGTCAAAGACATGCATAGAATATGATAAAGGAAAAGGTGGTCCCAATGTGAGTTACGCGATACAGAAGAAACCTAAGATCCATGAAAGTCTCGATAACTGAAAGAGTTAGTGCAAGAGGAAGCCCCGATAAAACTCTAGGAGTTCTCTGGTTTAGAATTGAAGCAAGAGTATAGAAATCTTCACTAAATAAAATTGCCTCACCACTACGTGCCTTAGCTCTATCTAGCTTGAGGACAAGATAGACTCTAAGTTAGGGGGTGATACCCTCCCATTTTGTGATGTTATCTTACTAGTGTTTCTCAGTTTTCCATACTCTTTTGTAGATAAATTAGATAGAATCTTTAACTTTCCACTCTATTGTGAATATACCACTAGACTAACTTTTCTCCTTTTTTCTTACAGAAAAACACAAAAAAATTTACAAAAACTCTAAACAGTCCCAAGACCGAACGGAAGCCAAACAGTCCCAAGACCGAATGGAAGCCAAACAGTCCCAAGACCGAATGAAAACTAAATGGTCCCAAGACCGAATGGAAGCCAAAGGGTCCCAAGACCGAATGGAAGCCAAACGGTCCCAAGACTGAACGGAAGCCAAACGATGCTAAGACCGTGTGAAGCCATACGGTCCCAAGACCGTACGAACGCAAATAGTCTTCAAACTGAAAGAGCCCAAACGGTCTCCACGACCGTTTGGACCCACAACTCAAGACCGTTTGAGATTCACTCAAAGCCTATAAATAGGACCCTAGGGGTCTTCACAAGGTATCGATTCTAGGACGCCCAAAGGCTGCCCCAACCGTTCCAGAGCTGTTTCATCCTCCATCCTCTACCCCAAGGCTGCCGGTCTAAGATCCACACTTCATCCTCAAGCTGCTTTCTCTCTCATCGACATAGAAGGTGGGAAGTGAAGAATTCTTCATCAAGTCAACCACGTGGTGTGAAGATAGTTGCTCTCTACTCCAAGGGGTCAACCTTCCTCCCTCCTACATGGATATGATGCTTTCTCTCTCTCTTCCCGCCTCCTTCTTTGTTCTTGCCATGAGAGAATAGTCTCATACACTAGGGTGTGGGGAGTAGCCCCGATACCCATGTTTTCATTTCATACATTGTAATTCATGAGTTTGCAATAGAAAATTAGTATCTTTTCAGTTCAACATCAATTGTTTAATGAATGCTAGTTTCTTGATCACCAACTTGTGTTGTCTATTATTTGTTAGTGCAAATTGTCTATGTTTGTACTTCTAGATTCGAATATCGACTGCTTGTTGGTTCCAGATTGTATGTAGTCACCATACGTTTGGTTCGGTATCTAGGAGCAGTTCTCAAGGAGTGGAGTAAACTCACCTCTATCATTGTACTTTCATATTATGAAACGGAATCATTTGACGTATGAAATTACAACCTTGACAGGTCGAGGAACCCACTTTGTGAAGGGAGTGATGCAAAGTAAGTGACCATTCGTTTGGGTATGGTTGGAATTGCAACGCTTTCATATTTCTCCTAGTTAGTTATCTGAAAGGAAGTTAAGTCTACAAAGATACTAACTATTTAGACTCTCTTCTTTGCAAGCCATGTTATTATGATGTATGTTTTGATCTATGCGTAGTGCTAGTGAAACTCGATCACATCCTAGTGGTTTCCAATCATCGTTTACAAACTTAAGTTTACTTTCTTGCTATTTACTTTCTCTGTACATTATTTTAACCATCAAACCAACTCTTTGATCTAAATATCAACTTTTGAGTAGATAAATAGAATTATTAAGTTTTCCATCTTGTTAAACTCTTAACAAGACTGTTGTCTTGTGGATTCGACCCTTAACTATACTACGATAAAACTTCCACGTATCTTAGCATACGTGGGTGGAGATCTTATTTTAACATACGCAAGGCTAAACTTAGAGACTTACTATCTCTAAAAATTTTTGTCGTGCATGCAACTCCACATAAGTGGAGGCTCCATCACTTACCAATGTAGTTCAAGGATATGTTATGATGGTCATTGTAGTTGGTTAATAGATAAGCACCCTTTTAGACTAGAAAGAAGTTTATTTGATGGAACCAAAGCCTATGATTTTTCTCCAAATCCTAAATCTATAAGTGAAGTTCTACGAGAACAACAACAAATTCTCTTCAAGTTTGGAAAAACTTCAATGAGTGTTACTAAGAAGAGGGGAAGAAAGCAGATAGATGCCTCCACTAGTACTGTAATTATGGCTGATGATAATATTGCCAATGATGATGTGCTATGGAAGAAGGGAAGCATATCCTTTGATCTGCCATAGTGGGAACTCAACCCCCTTCATCATAACCTTGACGTCATGCATATTGATAAGAATCATTTGTGAAAATGTGTCAATAAAAAATTTAAATGTGGAGGGGAGTTGCAAAGATGACAAAATTGCACAAAGATACCGTGAGGGAAATAATTTTTAGAATCATATTTAGCTTCAACCCCAAAAAGATGGAAGTCTTTTGATGCCTTTGGCTCTATACATTCTATCTAATGAAAAAAGAAAAGAAATTTTCTGTTAGTATTAGACAAGCTAAAAGTTCATGATGGGTATGCATCCAATCTTTCAAGATGTATAAATGTGAAGCAATGTGAATTATAAAATAGGAAGAGTCATGATCATCACATTCTTATGCAAGATATACTTCTTGTAGCTTTACAAGCATTTAAAGAAACTCATGTATTGATGAGTTGTCAAATTTGTCTTATTTCTTGAAGTCATTGTGCTCTATGTGTATTGATTTGGATGATCTTGATGACTTACAAACATGTATTGTTGAAACACTCCATCATTTGGAGATGGGATTTCTTCCTCCTTTCTTCACTATTATGGTTCACCTCTTAGTTCATTTGGTTGATCAAGCTTAATATAGTTGACAGGTTCAACATAGTTGGATGTATCCCATTGAAAGGTATGGATTTATTCCTAATTGGCTGTTGATTTCTTTATTCAATACAATCAAAGGAAGTGAATCCTTATATTATTAATGTAGATATCTTAAAGGTATTTAGATCGGTTGAAGGGCTATGTCAGAAATAGAGCTCAACCAAAGGGTTCCATTGTTGAGGGATATATCTTGGAGGAGACAACTAGTTTTTATTCGAGATATTTGGAAGGTAAAAAGTCTATATTTAATAAACCAAAAACAAATGACAACAATAACCCAAATAAGGGTATATACTTGTTCAATTTTTGTGGATGACATCTTGGGGCAATAAGAGTCATGGGGCTCAATGAAAAAAAGCATGGCACAAGTACATCGTTATGTTCTACTCCATTGTGAAGACGTTATGAAGAACCTTAAAGAGTAAGAGTGTTATATTTGTTGATACACTTCAAGTACAATAAATAAAAAATTAGTCTAACCCACATGTTGTTCTAGAGAATTCTTATGCTAGAAAAGAGAAGGCTCTATTGTAAAAGGAGTAAGAGTGGATCAAACACTAGAATCTAAGTGGTTCCTAGAAGAGTTTTGTAGATGGTTAATTTCTTAGGTATTTGCAATGTGGACATAAATTTTAAAGTTTTTTTTTAGAGAAAATTGACGACCAGTATTAAGTGTACTAGTATAGACAACTAACATCGATGTGAGATGTAAAGAAGGAGAGTTGAAAATGGCTCTAGCTTGTGGATTTAATTCCTGTGTAAAGAGACTCAAGGGTTTGATATTCAATGGATGTAATTTTCATATAGTAGATCATGAAAGAGATAAGAAGACGTAGAATTCTGAAGTTATGGTTGAAGATGATGAAATTCCTACTATGAAAAACTCACAAATATTTTTGTGCTCGATTATTATGGAAATTACAATGTAGTGTTGTTCAGATGCAATTTTGTGGATATAACCTCACCAAGGGCTTTCAAATTTGATCATAAAAAATGTACATGTGTAAATTTCTCAAAGTTGATTAACACAGGAAGATTATTAAAAGATGGTGAATAATTTATATTTTCACTCAAGCTAAACAAGTCTTTTATGTGGAAGATGAAGTAGAAAAACCATCGTTACATGTTGTTAAGTATAAGAGAAGAGATGCATTGGATGTAGGCAAAGTCCAATTATTGCTAAATGATGATATTGATGGGTATGTACCAGCCAACATATGTTGGGCTATTTGTTTCTCCTTTATTATCTAATCAATTGTAACTATGCTTTCAATTTTTATGCTTACTGAGTTAATTTATGGATTCTTGATCCTTTCTTATGTTTGTATTCTATATGTTTTTATTATCTAATCATCGTAGTATCTATATGTTTTTATTTTGATGATAACAAAATTTAAGATTATGAAAACCTACATGATTATCTAAATTAATGTTTGTATTCATTTGTGCATGTTACTACGTTGACAATTTATATGTTGTAGTATATACTATTGTATCTTCTTATTTGTAGCAATGCTTTCATTAACAAAATAATCATATGGAGAAGCAAGTGAACTACAACAACTCACATCTCTAGTGAACCAATTGCAAATGACTCTGATTATCAGTTTGAGTCTAACCATCATGGAAATTCCTTTGAAGAACATGTAGATGAAAGAGATTGGAGTGAAAGACTCCCAACCAATTTTAACTGACCCTAAAGGTGTGGCATGGATTGAAAATGTATCATTTAATGAGGATGATTCCATTGAAACTATAGGTGATCATTGTTCCTATTCTTTTATCTTGTTTAGCAAGCATAATCTCTAATTGTAGAATTGTACACGTGATGTTTCTTTTGTTAGATTATGTGGGAAATTTGTCAAAAAGAGAGGACAAATTCTTTTATCTCAAGTTTGGGTTAAGGAAACATGTTTGAAAACTGTAGTTAAGTTCAACAAATTTAAACAACCAATTGAAAGAGGACATGTATTGGTGAGATTTCTTGGCAAGGTGGCAAAATGGGAGGTCATATGCCCTATTGGTGAAGTTAGCTAGTGTAAGGTCCATGATTTCTATAAGGTAGAGACTGTGAAGATAACTATGGTAAATGAAAACCACTCTTATTTCTATAAGAACTTTTGACTTTTTACATGTTTAATAACTTGCTACTATAAAAATGTGATTATACAAAACAATTTTGAATTTTCCTTTTTGGTGATCTAGAGAAACTTCCATATTCCTTCTGACTTGGAGATTGATCATATCATTCTCTCACAAATAAATGGGAAATGGAAAATGTTAGAATAGTCCCATATTGCTGAGCTTTGGGGAGGTCTTTTGGCGTATAAGGTATGTGGTCCCTTCACCATTGCCAATTGGTTTTGGTTTGAATACCTCACATTCTAGTTTGGTATCAAAGTGGGTCCCATGAAACAAGTATGAGAAGCAAACCCTACTTAAAATAACAAATGCAAGCCTCATGGCTGCACTTGAGGGGGGATGTTAGAATGTCTGAAATGTATTTAGATCCACTTTGTTGCATGTATGTGTGATCCTTAGTGTTTGAAATGAATTATTATACATGTTGCAAGTATGCTTTAGTTCTTTAATGGATATCTTTATCTAAGTTCTTATTTTGTTAGTTTGAGTTCAATTTTTATGAGAATGAGGTTAAGGGGGGGCTCAAATCATGTGATTTATCTTGCTATCTTTGTAAGTTCGTGTTTTTAATGTATTCTCTATATCAATTATGGGATTAATGATCATTAATGGTCTAGAGATTCTTTGTTATTTTTGTCTTTAGTTTCTACAACATCTATCTGTCACAGGGAGTTTAGCATTCTTTGACATTAATATTGATATATCTTTTACAAAGATCATGGTTTTCTTTTCTTGGCTCTCTTTGATAATGATGGACTTAACAATATTTATTGTTGGCATAGAGAATCTTTGTTGTTTTATCTTTGTGCTTAATGGGGTCTCTTATCACAAAGATCTTACCATTCCTATGGTATTGAGACATATCTACACAACGTTCCTTACCCTGATTGTGGCATTTAGTATAATATGTCCTACTATATCAGTTGCTACTTCCATTTGGTATTCTCTTGTTTCTTGGGTATGTGGTCCCCTCTCCATATGATTATTTTTTTCTGGGTGAGTAACTCCTTGAGGGGAAGTTTGGTTAGTATGTTGTTCTTGTTTACTTCAAAAAGGAGGAACAAATACATAATATTCATTTGTTGTATATAGTAAAGGATAGGTAAGATGCTTTTACTTTAGTTATCTAACATTTATCTTCTTCAAGTATTTGTCACCATAAAAAGAGGGAGAATGTTGGATTTTGGGATATGCACAATCTAATTTTGATTATGTGAATATTTTTTATTTGTATTAATAATGTATGGATTAAATGTTTTAGGTGATCAAGGAACTTAGACAAGATCCCGTGAAGAATAAGATGCAATCATATGTGTGTATAGATGCTTGTAAATCAATTTGTACCTATATGATTCTTTGTGTACATACAAATTTTACAACATCAAGGTAATGATGTAAGAGAAAGTGATGAATGACCCAAAACTATTCAAAACCAAATTTTATACTTATAAAGGCCCATTAGGATAGGAAGATATTTTTTACATAACTATTTGGTTTATTTTTGAAAAATTAGGACCTGTTGGGACACAATTTTATGGTCAAACATTAATTTGAACGAAATGCATTCCAATCAAACTTAGATCACCTGGGTTATGATTGTAATACCAAAGGTGGTATTGATAGTGTTTTGGCTGAAATTTTATTTGACCTAGATGCATCAAACTTTAATTTTACCAAGGACAATCTTGTAAACTTTTTCAGTTAGTGTGAAATTAACAATTTTAATCCAACTAGCTATCTTATAATGATTAATTTGTCATTAACATTATTCTATATTCTCCCAACAGTTATCTTATCTATTCCTAAGTGTTCCCTATATATATGAGTGATACATGGACACACAAAAAACACTTGAGCAAGCAAACTACATACTATCCATCAAAGTTTTAAATATCACATTACTATATCCATCTACCTTCAAGATAGTCTAAGCTCTACCTCACTCTTAGTGTCCTACTCCACCGTATATAGCCTTGCCTAAACCCATTTCGATCTTATCATCACTTATTCTATAGTTCTTTAATTGTATATCTTATTAGAATGAGTTGTAGTTTCTTTTTTCCTTCTTGTTACTCATCTTAGTCCATGTATCATGCTAATTCCTGGGAGAAGGTTGTGGTGATGTTTCATGTAGCTATTCCTTGTGTGAAGGTCATGTCTAAAGGTGGTGGTGGTAGATTGTGATCTTCTCCAAAAGATATGGTCTTCTAATGTCTCACAAAGAAGACAAATTATCCTTAAGCTAAAAAGGAGGTCAGTCTTGAGTTACAAAAGAGAACAATAATTGTATTTTGTATCGGTATAGAAAAGGTAATAAAACACATGTTGGGAAATTCTATTTGGTAATAACTAGGTAGTGGAGTGATGACATTTTAGGCTAGAACCACTTTACATCTGGTGTCATGTGCAGTTGCATATCTTGTCTATTACTTACTTTACTATTTCTAATGCATTATCTTTTTAAGTAAGTTGCAATTAACCATACTTGTACTTTAAGATGAAAAAATAAGATTTTCTCTATTCACCCCTCTTGTAGAGCTTTCAAATCATACATATAGACTTAAGGCTATCTACCAGTGTGTAAGTTTCAATACACTAATTCCTTTTTGTTATTTATATCATTGGGTCATGGGAGGCGTTTTATGGTGAGCTATAATACTGAATTCATGGAACATGTTTTTGTATATCCATATAGTTCTGATGATGGTTTTGTTGGGTGGTCAAGGAACTTGATCCCAAACATTATTTTCAACACATTGATTGGGCTCTTCTGGCATGGCTTTGATCTAATAGTCATCAATAAGAGGATTGTTGGTGGTCTTTGGCCCTAAATTGGATACAAGTACTATATTAACTTGTTCTCTAAATGAAGACCTGGTATTAAATTTATCTCTAGGAGCACTTATGGGTACGTCAATAGGGTGATCTTTAAACAACCTAGTAGTAGATTGATTAGGTGCAGGTTCATCGAGTTGATCAACCTTTTCATATTTATAATCTTCTTTTTTCTAATAAATCCAATGAATATAGTTTAAGTTTGAGGTCCTAAATGTGAGGAATCCATGCTTCAATATTATCATTAGGTGTATTACAATATATTTTATATTAATTGATTCTTCAATCGGTTGAAAAGTTTAAATATAAAATATATATTCTTTCTTATTGGGGAGTCTCCTAAAAAGAACAATATGAAGGATTTGTCATCAAACTTATCTCTGACATATTTTATGTTTATGATATATCATGTGTAACCAAAGGTATGGAAGTAATAAACAATAGGATTCTTAAACCGGATAATCTCATCATAGACTTTCTTAAGGTAAGGTGGGATGAAGTATCTATGTTGAATAAAACAATTTGTGTTCATAGACTCTGCCCAAAAATATTTTGGGTTGTTGTGTTGTGGAGGAATTTATCTTTTATTGTCTTGTAGTTATGTATTCTTTAACTAGTCTATTTTTTAATTGTTATTACTCAATAGAAGTTGTTTTGTATTCTTCTTTGTCACATAAACTTGAAATTCATTATTTTTCAAGTCCCAACTATGGTTACTCCGAACAATACTATCTTAAGTTGAATCTCATTTTCCACTCTGGTGTAAAAACCTTTGAATATAATAAGTTTTTATGTTTTTCAATGAAGAAGTGGACCCAAATAAATTGACTGAACTCATTAATAATGGTAAGTAAATATCTATTTCCACCAAACAACTGTCTTCTAATCAGTCTAAAAAGATAAATATGAATCGTTGGAATTTCACAATGGATATTGTGTTATAGACTAGAATAAAATTTTAGTTTTATTTCCCTTTTGTGCAAGTTTCACATGCTTCTTATTTTTCAAAATAATGTTTAAGAAGACCTCTAACTAGGTAGGCTTTGTCTAATTTGTGTACAAGGTTCCAATGTAGATGTCCAAGACGTATATGCCAAAGGACTTCATTTTCTTCATTGGATATTAGACGTTTATCTTTGACAGGAATATTAAAATTGTTCTTATGGATATATAGACATTCCTCTTATCCTCATATGTAACAAGACATGTACTTTTATAAAGAGATTTACATACATCATTTTTAATAAGTAATCGTCAAAACTATTATCACACATCTCATGTTAACCATCTAGAAGTAATACATATATTCTAAAAAACATTTCTTATGTGTATTTTAAATTCCATTTAGTTCACCTTTTTCCATTAACACCAGATGTCATTTGTTATAACCCCAATTTTTGGGTTCAAGTGGTGAGAAATATAATTTCTCATATTAAAGATGTTTGAAAAAATAATCATATATTGGGTTGAGAATATTGGATTTCGTTTAAAATAGCCTTGTTGTTTGATTTGTGGGCTTTATTGGCTATTGGGCCCAATAACATGGCAATAATAAAGAAAATTCAATTAGTGAATGAATAATTGAATAATTGATAAAAGAAATATGTGGAAACCTCTAGAAGGCAAATCCAAAGAGGATTTCGTGCCTCTTGGGTTCCTTGGGTACCAAGGAGTCTAAGGTTGTAAAAAGAAAGCAATAAGAAAAGAAAAGATTAAATAAGTAATGCTTTATGAAGAAAGAAATTGAAAACATTGATGAAATGTGGAAATTATGTCAAAAGATGTATAATGGAATTATTTTTGATGGAATTTCGTATTCCAAGGACTCCTAATGATAAAAGGAATATCAATGAGGAAAATAAAGTGAAATAAATAAGAAATCCTCAAAAAGAACTATTTTAATGAGAAATAAACAAGATAATGAGAAATGATGAAGAATAATGCATTTAGATGCATCTAGAAGGATAATATATATCCAATAAATAGGATTTCAAGATAATAGATTCCTTGGGGTTAAAGGAACTCAGAATCAAGAAATAATGATAAAATAAATAAAGAAGAGATAGGAAATATGATTAATATGATGATAACTTGCATATTAAGAAACGGAATTGAATCCTTATGTTAATGACACCAAATTTTGCAGGATGAAAGATAAGAATGTAATCGAGATTCCCTCAAAATTTGGAAAGAAAAGAGTAACCAATTGAGAGATATGATTTTTCCAAAATCGCATTGGAATTGGAATAAAATTCAATTTTATTTGGGAATTCGTTTCCCTTTGTTCTTGCGCGTGTGATGAGGGCCCTTGGATCTTAATCCAAGGGGAACTTCTCATCGTCCAAGTCCCAAAGGGACAGGGACTGTAGCCGCATGAGAGGGATTTTTGTTCCCTTGATTGCGTGGTCTCTGATGCATGTGCATCTTTGGAAAGACTCTCTCTGAGTCCGGGAGAGCAAGGGGATGTGTTCTAACACTAGTTTGTTGGGGTTTTATCCTACCTTTGTGAAACGCCCAATTGGGCTAGATAGCAGTTGTCGGCGGGGTTGAGAAAACCCTAGGGTATCCCCCTAGTCCTATATAGGGACCCTAGTACAGGTTCCCACGACCTAGCGGTCTCGAGCAGCCACTCCATGAGGGCTCGCGTCATCCTTTTCACTATTTCGAACCAGCTCCGGCGAGGACCTGTAGCGGCACCGCCGTGAGGTTAAGTTGGGATCAGAAAGGAGGACGATGAGTGAGAACCCTAGGATCGGGATCCACGATGAACCCACAAGGGAATCCAACGATCACAACCACAACGCGTTTAGTTGGATTGTTGAGTGGAGCAGGTTGGCGAGGAGCGTCGGATCAAAGTCCATCATGGACTCAGCAGCATCTGACGAACAACAGCTAAAGACCTCATGCGCCACCAAGTTAGTGGAGACTAGTGACGTGGAGCGTTAGATCGAGATACGGACCATGGGCGCACCGATCAAACGATCACAGAAATTCGGTAAAATCCCTCTCTAATCGAATAATCCAAAGAATTTGCTTTTCCTTGCAAAAGTGATAGAAATTTCTAGGAATGTCTAATGGAAAAACTTTATATATGAAAGTTGTGTAGAAAAATACGAGGAACATGATAAAAATACTTTGAGAATCTATTTCTATCTAGTTTGGAAAAAGTTCTTTAATTGGCTAGAAAAGTGTATTGAAAAGTAATTAGAAACCATATATGCATATAAACGATGATTCTTGAAAACCTAATAGGTTAAATTGAGGATTAACAACCTGTTAAATAATAATATGAAGTTTCCATTTATTTTGAATACAAAGATGGTTAATTTAGAGTTTATGTGCTTATTTATGCATGTTTTTGAAAAGGGCATAAAGTTATCATCTTTAATGATTCAATTTAGGAAAAACCCTTAGATTTGATGATAGATGGATAATTCAAGCTGATATTAACCTGTTGTTAATAAAAGTGAAAATAGGATTTAAAAAGATGATCTTTTTTTATAGTTGGTTTAATTTAGGGTTCTATGTACATGAATATGCCTTAATGGGATTAGAAAACCCTAATTTATGTTGATATGAATTCTAATGGTTTTAATTGTACAAATCAAAGAATAAAATAGAAATATGATGATTTGAAGATAAATTGAGTATCAAAGATCTTTAATGTGAATTATTTGGATAATTAGTGTTTCCTAGTGTATAAAGGTGGAAATAGTAATAAATAAGGTTCATATATGTGAGTTGAACTATAATGAAATATGAATTGTCAATTTGAAAGAAACCGAAGATGATAATTAGCCTTAATGTTTAGGATATGACCTAAAAGGATAAAGATAATAGTTTTAGTGTAAAAGAAACATATTAGACTTATTTGACATTCAATTGTGCCTATGATGCAGAAATTAGGGTTTGTGAACTAAAAGAGCATTAAAAGTGATAAATGCATAATGAAGGCTAAAAACCTAATAAAACCCTAAGGTTGGCCTAGAAATTATAAGGTGGAATCCAAGTTGATCTTGTGGATGTTTTGAATAAAACAATGACACTTGGATGTTATGCATTATTTTCAGGATATTGTTGATTGCTTGTTAATTGTGTTGAATGTTAATGCATGGACATCAAGTTACTATGGATCAGGTATGTGGTTACGATTATGAATAACCACTATAGTTTCTCGATGTATTCTTGGATGTTTAATCGCATTGAATGCAACTAAACTGTTGGATGTTTATTTATTTCATGCCACTACAAAGTGACTATGATTATCACCATAAATGTGCATATATAACTGGCTAGATCCGGGTCCACCTCTGTTACTTTGAAAAGGCTAAAAAGGGGTAATCCTAGAGTAAGGTCTAGGTTACCGTGAGTTAGAGACTCTTTAGCAAATCCCGAGTTAAGGAGTGGTCTACTTACGAGTAGTGCCATGTGACTCAACCCTAGAAACTGGTTCACTTATAGGTGGATCATGAGGGGTTTAATGGGGGCAATACAGAGGATAGGGTACTCTTGGATCGTGGAGTTATATCTAAAATGTAATATTGGTTGTTAAATAAGTAATTGAATGATTACATTGTTATCATAGTTGCATGTTTGTTGTTTCCCCCACATACCAGCTACGGCTGACTGACGTTTTGTTTGTCGGCGTTTTAGGTACAATGAAAAGAACAAACAGTAAAGTGGCACATGTGATACTAAATGAGAATTAAAGTGCAAGGAGGATTAGATAGATTAGTATAAGTGTGGATAGAAGAATAGAGATCCAAGTTTTCAAAAGGTATGTAAAGAAAAAAATTTATTACCATTTTCAGTATAGTCTGCTAGAATTTAATAATTGTTTATGGTTATATGTCGAACCTTTGATCCGAGATTAATGGGTGCGGCTCAACCTCTTGGTCTCCCTTAATTGGGGGTTATCGGGAGGTGGGGTCGTAACATTTGGTATCAGAGCCTGGGTTCCTCAATTAACCATTAATAATTATTAAATTTTACAAACTCCATAGAACCCAAGGGAGTTATTAGAGGAGTATCCGAAAGACGGAGGTGTCTAGAAAGGGATCACGACCGGGGTCTAGAAAGATTTTCCTCCGCACCGCTAGTCGGAATACGAGGACTCCCGGATCCGTGTGACCGCCTGGCCAAAGTCTTAGGGTATGAATCGAAATAAGATACCTTTAGGACTTCTCATCTTATTCATCCATTCTCATCACAAAATTCTGATAAGGACCTAAAGGATTAGGGTTTTCTTTCTTCTCCTCACCCTCTTGAGGTATGGGTAAGGTTAATAAGGTTTAAGGAATCCTCCACTAAATTAATGAAAGGCATGTAAATAAGATGTCATGGATATAAGCTTAATAGATTAAGCGCAAAATAAAAGATACATGCTTAGGTCGTATGACATAAGATGTCATGTCCTCAGAAGAGACCTGAGGCTAGACCTTCTTGTCAGGAGGATAAGTTAGTCTTGGAGATAGATATCTCCATTGCAAGTAGAAACCTGGCACATCCTCTGAGGATGATGTTAACCCTAACCCTAAGTGAAGGTTAGAGAGAGATGAGTTAGACCAGGTGTTTGAAAGGACATGCCTTTGGGGTGCCATAGGATCCATGGGTGACCTAGCACCTTTGGCAACCCCAACCTTGGGAAGGGACGTGCATGTTAGGGTACATGATAGCTCTTTAGATGATGATGTTAGTGAAGGACCATAGAAACCCTATGGGCTTGTACGAGTAGGGCATAGCTGGAACCTAGGGCACGTCATAGTACTGACGGTATGATGAAACCCTGGATAAGGAATTATGATGGAGCATAAAGGGTTGTGGATGATCTTGAGCAACCATAAGTGCGAACCTAGGCTTCACCCATGTAGAGAATGCTTTGGAGGTTGATCCTTCATGAAGAGATGACCTCTAATGGTGAGGTTGGATGTAGGGTTAGCTCTAGAGAGAGCAGGAAACCCAGCAAGAAGGTTGGAAGCCTAAAACCCTGAACAATGGAGGATAGTGGTTGCCTCATGATCGATCCCTGAAAGTTTCTGATACCTTGGTTGTCTTTAGAGGGACCAAACCCTTGAGAAAAGATGAAGCTTCTGGTACCTACGTGCCTATGGTAGAGATGTTCACCTTCTGAGTTAGGAAGAAGAAAGGTTTAGTAGCAGGTTATGAGGCCCTATACCTTGTTGGTTGTCCTTGAGGAGGACCCAACACTAAGTGTTGCTTGAGTTGAAGGATGACAAGTAGTTTGTGTCATGCCTTTTTCATGTTTGGTTTGTAGATAGAGCATGCAGTGAACCTAGGGTTCCTAGGCCTAAGAGGGGAAGGGGTGTACCTAATGTTCATGATGAAAAGTTGAGTTCCTATAGAAGCAAGCATGATAATCCTCATGGATAGAGGAAAAGAGAAGCCTCTTAAGTTTAAGGTGTTTGATGAACCCCTCATAGCTAGGTTGATGATAAAGGAAGGTATGATCTCGATCCAGCATTGAGGAGAGAGGACAAGTATGACTTGGCAGGGTACAATAAGTGATATGTTTGTGCCGTAATATCTTGCTAGGGTTAAGTAGGCTCATATGGATGTAAACCCTAGACCTAAGAGCTTTTGTGACCTTAGAGATAGTTTTCCTTCCATCCTGGGAGAGGGACCCCTTTGGTAGAGTGTGTATCTTTTGGGTTGGTTTAAGGTAACATAAAGAGGTCTCACAGGATCTTGAGAAGCCAAGTGAAAAGTACATGGTTTGAGAATGAACCTGTAGACCCATAGATATCCATCTCTAACTGCTTATGAATTAGTTACCATGGAGGTAACTGGTATGGGGCTTGACCAAGGTAGGCAAGTTGCCATGATCCCTATGAAAGGATGAAAGCCAGTCCATGTATGTAGAAAGAGAGATGATGAAGACTTGGGTAAGGTTCTAAGTGAACATGTACGGTAATAGAGAATCCTAAGTCTATCCTAGGGTCAAGTAGGGATAAGACCGATGAAAGTAGGAGTTGCCTAATTCCCCAGTTGCACATGACCGTAGGGTCGGGAGGTAACAACTATCATTGTCTAAGGGCCATGGGTTAGGAGATTGATCACCTTCATGAACTCATGGGACCCAAAGGGCAGATGAGTAGGGCACTCTCTTGATGCATGAGGGAAGAGGGATGACCCCAAAAGAGTCAGTACCCTATAGACCTAGAGGAGATGACCAAGGATATAAACCTCAGTAGGTTCAAGACTAGTTTGATATCTTGCTGTTTATGATGAAGAGACATATGTGGCACGTTGCAACTTAGATTTAAAGGTGTACTGGCAAGGTGGGATGTACCATCTCTACTCTTGGAACAGGAAGAACTCTGTATTTGGACTGCAGCCAAATGCTTATTTCCTCTTGTTATGAGGGTGAGAGATAGGACATTATGCATGTCATACACTAAGGATAAGAGATGATGTAGGTTGGAGCGTTGCCACGAGAAATGGGGATAGAGAAGATATCTACCCTGATAAAGGGAATGATACATGGATGGTTTGTAAACACTAAGAGGAATGAGGTAGTCACCTTATGAGGATGTGGAGCTTACAAGTTATACCAGTTTGAGTTTGGTCACCATGATGATGAAATCAGAGAGTGTTCTTAATGGATATAGACATAGAGTTGGAGATAATATGATAAGTGAAATACATGGAAGTGTATGTCTTCAATGTTACCTAATACCTAAGGATGAGAGGTGGTAATGTATGCTCTGGTTAAGACTTGTTTGACTAGAAGCTAGAAGAGGTTGTTTGGCTAACCCTAAGTTTGAAAAGGAGAGGTGTTTGGATAACACTCAGATGTAACAAGATACGTTGAAAGGATAAGAGGTTGTTTGGTTAGCCAGTCTAGTCCTCGATGCAATGAAGTGATGGTGGTAGAACCTCAGATGCACCTCTTTGGAAGAGAAGGTGACGAAACCCTGACTAGAGTGGTTTAGGGTTTCAGAGGATTTGTTCTTGAAAGAATCATGACATACAGGAAATCATGGTGGAAGATCATCATACACCGTGGAAAATGACAATAGCACTTTGGATGCTTAAGATGAGGTTACATGTGATTTATGGCCATGCAAGCCAGGAGGTAAAGGACGAACCCCAATAACCCAGTGTATCGATATAGAGGACAAAAGAATCCCTGAGAGGGAATGGGAGCTCAACACTATGGATGTTGTGATAGGTCTTCCCTGGGCCAAAGAAGGTCGAGATACAATATGGGTTATGGTAGGTTGCCTTACCTAGAAAGGAAGAGTTTGGTTAAAGGACAGATCTAGTTGAACTACCCATGAGAGAGATGGTTCAACTACACCATGAAGCAAGTTCAAAGGTTCTTGAGTTTGACCGAAAGGTTCACCTCCATAAAGTGGAAGTAGGTACATGAAGAACTCAATATTAGTATAGTTTATCACCCCTAACTATGGTTAGTATGATCCAGACTAAAGGGTCTGATGAGAGCATATGTGCTCGTTCAGGGTGATAGCTAGAGGCAGTTCTTGTCCTAGGAAAGATGTGATGATGACCACCATAGCCTGTATCGGGATTCTAAGAAGCTCTGTAAGGGAGGTGGTGTCGGTCACCACTTCAGTAAGGTGATGTTGGTGAAAGGACCACATGATGGTTAGAAAAGGACCACATGATGGTTAGAAAAGGGACCACAGTGCGTGTAGATGAAGCCACTTTGATTGTGTAAGGGATGAAAGGAGCCTAGAGATGATGAGAGTCGTGAACAGATGCAAAGTAGACTGACTTACAAGTTACTGTGGAAGAACATGTGAGAATCCGACCCCTCTGAGCTGCAGTTGAGAAAGCTGAGTCCCCGATACATGTGTCCATTAGAGATGGATGGGTGGAGATGGTTAGGTTTTGACTTTACCCCTCAGGGTAGAGTAATGGGAGATGTTTTTCATGTGTCCAATTTAGAGCACTATGTGAGGTACCCCGACCATGTGCTGAGCAATGAACCTAATGAGCCCCAAGGGAGGCTGACATGGCCTGAGTCACCTGTGTAGTTTATAGACGCCAGGATGAAAGAACTCAGAGAAAAGAATATGTGATGATAAAGGTTCTTTGAAAATGCCATGAGTACGGCAAAGCCACATAGGGTCCAATGATGGACATGGAAAAGTCTTATCCTGAATTGTTTGTTTGCTTGTTTGAATTTTGAGGACAAAATTCCTATAAGAGGGGAAGGATGTTATAACCCCAATTTTTGGGTTCAAGTGGTGAGAAATATAATTTCTCATATTAAAGATATTTGAACAAATAATCATATATTGGGTTGAGAATATGGGATTTCGTTTAAAATAGCCTTGTTGTTTGATTTGTGGGCTTTATTGGCTATTGGGCCCAATAACATGGAAATAATAAAGAAAATTCAATTAGTGAATGAATAATTGAATAATTGATAAAAGAAATATGTGGAAACCTCTAGAAGGCAAATCCAAAGAGGATTTCGTGCCTCTTGGGTTCCTTGGGTACCAAGGAGTCCAAGGTTGTAAAAAGAAAGCAATAAGAAAAGAAAAGATTAAATAAGTAATGCTTTATGAAGAAAGAAATTGAAAACATTGATGAAATGTGGAAATTATGTGAAAAGATGTATAATGGAATTATTTTTGATGGAATTTCGTATTCCAAGGACTCCTAATGATAAAAGGAATATCAATGAGGAAAATAAAAGTGAAATAAAGAAGAAATCCTCAAAAAGAACTATTTTAATGAGAAATAAACAAGATAATGAGAAATGATGAAGAATAATGCATTTAGATGCATCTAGAAGGATAATATATATCCAATAAATAGGATTTCGAGATAATAGATTCCTTGGGGTTAAAGGAACATAGAATCAAGAAATAATGATAAAAGAAATAAAGAAGAGATAGGAAATATGATTAATATGATGATAACTTGCATATTAAGAAAAGGAATTGAATCCTTATGTTAATGACACCAAATTTTGCAGGATGAAAGATAAGAATGTAATCGAGATTCCCTCAAAATTTGGGAAAGAAAAGAGTAACCAATTGAGAGATATGAATTTTCCAAAATCGCATTGGAATAGGAATAAAATTCAATTTTATTTGGGAATTAGTTTCCCTTTGTTCTTGCGCGTGTGATGAGGGCCCTTGGATCTTAATCCAAGGGGCACGTCTCATCGTCCAAGTCCCAAAGGGACAGGTACTGTAGCCGCATGAGAGGGATTTTTGTTCCCTTGATTGCGTGGTCTCTGATGCATGTGCATCTTTGGAAAGACTCTCTCTGAATCCGGGAGAGCAAGGGGATGTGTTCTAACACTAGTTTGTTGGGGTTTTATCCTACCTTCGTGAAACGCCCAATTGGGCTAGATAGCAGTTGTCGGCGGGGTTGAGAAAACCCTAGGGTATCCCCCTAGTCCTATATAGGGACCCTAGTACAGGTTCCCACGACCTAGCGGTCTCGAGCGGCCACTCCATGAGGGCTCGCGTCATCCTTTTCACTATTTCGAACCAGCTCCGGCGAGGACCTGTAGCGGCACCGCCGTGAGGTTAAGTTGGGATCAGAAAGGAGGACGACGAGCGAGAACCCTAGGATCGGGATCCACGATGAACCCACAAGGGAATCCAACGATCACAACCACAACGCGTTTAGTTGGATTGTTGAGTGGAGCAGGTTGGCGAGGAGCGTCGGATCAAAGTCCATCATGGACTCAGCAGCATCCGACGAACAACAGCTAAAGACCTCGTGCGCCACCAAGTTAGTGGAGACCAGTGACGTGGAGCGTTAGATCGAGATATGGACCATGGGCGCACCGATCAAACGATCACAGAAATTCGGTAAAATCCCTCTCTAATCGAATAATCTAAAGAATTTGCTTTTCCTTGCAAAAGTGATAGAAATTGCTAGGAATGTCTAATGGAAAAACTTTATATATGAAAGTTGTGTAGAAAAATCCGAGGAACATGATAAAAATACTTTGAGAGTCTAGTTCTATCTAGTTTGGCAAAAGTTCTTTAATTGTCTAGAAAAGTGTATTGAAAAGTAATTAGAAACCCTATATGCATATAAACGATGATTCTTGAAAACTTAATAGGTTAAATTGAGGATTAACAACATGTTAAATAATAATATGAAGTTTCCATCTGTTTTGAATACAAATATGGTTAATTTAGAGTTTATGTGTTTATTTATGCATGTTTTTGAAAAGGGCATAAAGTTATCATCTTTAATGATTCAATTAAGGAAAAACCCTTAGATTTGATGATAGATGGATAATTCAAGCTGATATTAACCTGTTGTTAATAAAAGTGAAAATAGGATTTAAAAATATGATCTTTTTTTATAGTTGGTTTAATTTAGGGTTCTATGTACATGAATATGCCTTAATGGGATTAGAAAACCCTAATTTATGTTGATATGAATTCTAATGGTTTTAATTGTACAAATCAAAGAATAAAATAGAAATATGATGATTTGAAGATAAATTGAGTATCAAAGATCTTTAATGTGAATTATTTGGATAATTAGTGTTTCCTAGTGTATAAAGGTGGAAATAGTAATAAATAAGGTTCATATATGTGAGTTGAACTATAATGAAATATGAATTGTCAATTTGAAAGAAATCGAAGATGATAATTAGCCTTAATGTGTTGGATATGACCTAAAAGGATAAAGATAATAGTTTTAGTGTAAAAGAAACATATTAGACTTATTTGACATTCAATTGTGCCTATGATGCAGAAATTAGGGTTTGTGAACTAAAAGAGCATTAAAAGTGATAAATGCATAATGAAGGCTAAAAACCTAATAAAACCCTAAGGTTGGCTTAGAAATTATAAGGTGGAATCCAAGTTGATCTTGTGGATGTTTTGAATAAAACAATGACACTTGGATGTTATGCATTATTTTCAGGATATTGTTGATTGCTTGTTAATTGTGTTGAATGTTAATGCATGGACATCAAGTTACTATGGATCAGGTATGTGGTTACGATTATGAATAACTGCTATAGTTTCCTGATGTATTCTCGGATGTTTAATCACATTGAATGCAACTAAACTGTTGGATGTTTATTTATTTCATGCCACTATAAAGTGACTATGATTATCACCATAAATGTGCATATATAACTGGCTAGATTCGGGTCCACCTTTGTTACTTTGAAAAGGCTAAAAAGGGGTAATCCTAGAGTAAGGTCTAGGTTACCGTGAGTTAGAGACTCTTTAGCAAATCTTGAGTTAAGGAGTGGTCTACTTACGAGTAGTGCCATGTGACTCAACCCTAGAAACTGGTTCACTTATAGGTGGATCATGAGGGGTTTAATGGGGGCAATACAGAGGATAGGGTACTCTTGGATCGCAAAGTTATATCTAAAACGTAATATTGGTTGTTAAATAAGTAATTGAATGATTACATTGTTATCATAGTTACATGTTTGTTGTTTCCCCCACATATCAGCTACGGCTGACCGACGTTTTGTGTGTCGGCGTTTTAGGTACAATGAAAAGAACAAACAGTAAAGTGGCACATGTGATACTAAATGAGAATTAAAGTGCAAGGAGGATTAGATAGATTAGTATTGGTGTGGATAGAAGAATAGAGATCCAAGTTTTCAAAAGTTATGTAAAGAAAAATTTTATTACCATTTTCAGTATAGTCTGTTAGAATTTAATAATTGTTTATGGTTATATGTCGAACCTTTGATCTGGGATTAATGGGTGCGGCTCAACCTCTTGGTCTCCCTTAATTGGGGGTTACCGGGAGGTGGGGTCGTAACATCATTCTACTCCATTTTTCTTCTATAATGTTTTGAACTTCTATTTTCACTATCACGTGACAACAACAATAATTATCAATCACCTAATATGTCTAATTAAATTTTGCATTGGCCGGTTAAATAGTTATTTCTTTTATGTTTGTGGGTTTCTCTCTTTTGTCTACCCTATTGTCCTTTCTCTATAAGATCTTGCCTTCCATCTTGATTTATGGCATAACTTGTTACATGTATGTATCTCCCACATTTGTAACATTCAACTTTCAAATATCCATTTTGTGATATCTTACCTTTCACATAGTGGTTTTACTCATCGGAAGACACCCCTTTGCATGACTTAACTACATTAATATGTTATAATGCTCTCCTTTGCATGTTATCCCTTCTCTATTTCATCTTATGTTGTGTCTGACTTTGATTATCTCAACATTACATATGTTTATCTACAATAAGAACTCTAATTCTATTTGATTACTAAATGCTTGCAACTTTGTTCTCATACTTAGATGTCTAGGAGCAATGAATTTTATCTACACATTGTTTTTCAATAAAGTACTTTCCCGAAGAGGTTAGTCCATTTATGATAGTAGAAAATATAAATTGCATTTGTGTACAATATTTATTTTTGTCAATATGAAATGATTCTTTTTTAAAGAACCATATTTATCTTATTTTCCTTTACATAGATGGTCCCTTTATGTCTGAACAATAACGTATGCTAAATTTCTAGACAGAGTTTCATAAAGATATTCTATTGAGTTTAATAGGGAAATGGAATTATAATTTTTTTGCCTAATCAGTGCCCCACTCTTCAAGTACCGGCATTAGAGGAATCTCTACATGCACTACATCTTCCAAACGTCTATGCTATTCCCTTAGAAATAGAACTATATTCTTGTCATCCAATAGGTGTAATTTGATGCTTTGAAGTCCAATTGATTATTGTCATGGGCTCCTTTAAAAACCAGTTGTCAAAAAATTTGTATACTATTATTTAAGTCCAGAAATAGACCCTTGAATCTTTTATCTATCAATCAGAATTTCCTAGAGTGGGTGAACAAAAACTAGCCTTTGTAAAAGTTAAAATTCCTAAGATATGCCAAGGTAATTTTTTAGACAAAAAAAGTTATCTTTCAATCATAATGGAAATATTAGATAAATAAAATCATCTCAACATATGATTTATGGTGTTTTCAACGCAATATACTATATTGACTGTAGCCAATTACCCCCACTAGGAATTGCTACAAACTCCTTATTGATCACTAAAAAGTTTACAACTATCAAATGGTTCAATCTTTCTTCTATTTGATGGTCAAGAGAAAGATCCAATAACCTTCTCCTCTGAAACTCAGACAGATGAGAACATCGTGTAATTCCCCTAAACTATGACAAGCTATCTAACCACCTTTATCCTTTGCACCCAATGAGGGAGAACACACACATGTGGATTTGTTCCTTAAGATCTTTGCAAAACACCTTCTTCAACCAAGAAGATTCTTTAGAATTTAAACAACAATGTGAAAGAAATAGGGAAGTTTCAGCCATATAATACAAGTAAAGTCTGATTGAGTGAAGAAGACCTACTCAAGGTGATATAATTTAGTTGGATTTGCAAAATGAAGATCAAGGTCAAAGTATAGAAATTGGGTTTGTAAAATTCTTAGTGTATATATCCGGGTCGATGGCCATTATCTAAAGGTAAAGGGTAGAAAGTCATCAAAATATCCCTTGGACACTCTTGGAGAAAATATAATCCTTCTGGTAAAGGAAGTTAGTTCTCCAATTACTAATTGAAGGATCAATGCATTTTGCCAGGGAATTCTTAACTTGAATGAGTAGTAACAAAATCATTCGACGACTATATTCTTGGTTAAACAAAAGTTTGAGGTATCAATGTCAAAACTTGTAATTCAAGTAACCCTTCTTAGTTGAACTCATAGTTTGGTCAAGCAACTATCAGTCAAACAGACACTTCAACCAACCAAAGATTTTGAATGTCATTTAGAAGAATTTCAGATATATGCATATTAGAATGGTGGTTACTTTCCCAGTGATCGTAATAGGTGACCAAATATGTATGTATAGATGTTCAAGGTTCAAAACTCATCCATCGCTTGTCCTTTATATGAATTTTAATGTGATTTATGTATCTCATCAACTTACATGCCCCATAATAAACACATTAAGTTGCTCAACAGTGTGATTCATCAAATGATAAGTTTACTATGCCGCAGTCACCTTCAATGTACATGAATCTTTTAATAAACATACGAGAACAATACTTCCTATAAAATTGGACCCATCAAAATAGGTATTCAATGTGTCCTTTAGCCAACTTTCATTTATTACTTGAATACTAGTGCATGACTATGTCAATCATTGTTCAAGCGATATTGTATACTATATATCCAGCTCATGCGTGAATGTGATTCCATTACCTACCTGGAACGTAATTTATAATTCTATAATGGTGAATAATAGGAAGTTTACTAACGGAAGTTTGAATACGCAACATATCCATTTAACCTTCATGTCTCTTTAAGCAAACATGCCTCAATATCCCTCTTATCCAGCCACCTCCTCGCCTTGCAACTTCTCCACCTCCTTTACCGGGATCGAGTTCAGCTCATCAATTCATAATGAGAAGATACGATCTCGGTTGTTTCATCCCATGGCATTGCAGGGTAATGATATTGATACAGCATCCCCATCCCACTGGCGGTGACGCTCCTCCCCAACAGCAGACAGCAACTGCCGGTGGGAGCCGGAGAACGCGACATGCCATATGGGATCTGACGAGGCATTCACTGACGCAGCACTAAAAAATACATGCTAGCTAGAACTTTACAATTTGTGTGCGTATCCAATGGTAGTTTGCTAGTTTTGCATCATTTTTAATTCGGAGCCGTCCATTGCGCTTGTCACCAGTTGCAAGTGGTAGAATCGCCGGGCAACATCTGGATTGAGCAGATCATGGCCAGTGCAAGGAAAGATTGCCTTGGTCTGGGAAAACCCGTTTGGTTGTTTGTCTTGGTGTTCCATAGATTAAGATAGTAGAAATAGTGGTCTACAAGAGTAAGCTCTGCAGAATGCTTGATTGATTTCGGTCCATCGTCCCTTCCTTTTCCTTGCCGGGGTTGGATTTGTTTTTGCCCGTATCTGTTAATTTAATGCAATTAATCACCCATTCCACTCGAGGCCAGTAAGTATGGGCAACCAATCCTATTCAGTGTTGTGTATCTTCAGCTTACTTATCTATACTACTAGAAAAAGAGTGAATAATTTTCTATAATTACAATATTACCACCGGCCAATTAAATCATAGTATTTTCAAAATGCTCCAATCTCCTTAACTCACTCTATTCTCTCCTTTTTTCAAGGCAGAAAATAAATGAACAATAAATCCCAATATTCCAATATAGCATTACTACAATCAATGACTATACGGCATATTAATTAATTATAGTATAGACCGTTTATTTTTCTCTCATCTAAATTAACCATCTCCTCACTAAATCAAATTAAACCTACCATTCAATCCCCATTCCCCAACCCTCCCCCACGTTCTCACTGTTTTGAACTATTTAACCTCCAACTCGGCATTAAATGGCCCGAGTCTTCTCCATGTCTTTCGTTTTATTCACAATAAACAATACTATGTTTATTTTTTATACTTTCTCAAAAACACAACTCTCACCACCCCTTTCCGCCCCACTCTTTCAGTCTTTCGCTCCTTTCCATTATTGCTCAACCAGTTCTCTCCCCTCCACTTCCTATTTCTTCCACATTTAAATCAATTACCTAGCCCACCACACCCACAAAAGCCAAAATTTTCGCATAATCCTAACAGTAACTAGCAGTCAGGGGCAGAACTAGGTGAAGGGATGGGGGGCTCTAGCCCCCCCTCCCCAAAAAAAAAAAAATTAAATGCGCTTATAAAAATATAAAAATACTAATACAATGTATACATATAGATGTTTCAAAATATCCTTTATAGAAAGAATGTTTAGCTGAAGTGATACTTTGCACATTTAGTTGTGCAAGTGGTGCATGTTCGAATCTCGGTGTCTTCATATTTTATTTTTCAGCCCCCCTTTGTGAACTCAGCCTCCACTATTGCGTATTTTTTATTCCGCCCCTAACTAGCAGCCTCCTGTGTTTATCCGTCTAATTAATTTCTTGCAACGACCATATCCCAACACTACTCCCACAACTCTCACGTCATCGTGGCTCCCACAATAAGTCATCTCGTATCCCTCCTCCTCGGCATAACCACCTACTCGCCCACTCATGAATACTATCCGGCAGCTTCTGCATGAATAAAGGGTGATGATGGGCACCAGAAGGGCGGCATCAAAATAAGGTGTTCCAACGCGACATTGAAGATCACCGGAAACCACCTTACTTCGGACAATTGATTCGTCTTTTAGTAGAGTGAAAGTGTAAAATAGTCCCTTAATCTACGCTGCTATTAAACTTCATCTTGTATTCAACATCACGACTCATTTTGCTTGATGATTGTGTGGAAGTCATCATGCCTTGAGGCGTACAAAACAAAGTCTACACGATACAATGGTTCCTTAGAATCATGCATATCCTAGAGAAGCTGAATGTGGTCTCAAAGATAATACAGTTCTTCAACCTAACACTACACAGGTAATGAAAACCACCTTACATCTATTTCTATCCAATCTTATGTTTTCTTGAATCCTATATGTTATCCTTCTTTACAACCAAATGAGGCATCTTATTTCCACCCTTTTCTATATATAGGTGTCAAAGTTGATCCCTCATGCAGACCTTGATAGGAACAAAAAATGTACAACATTGAGTGTTGTCTTGATTTTGGGTCATGACAGGACTGCCATATCTGAAGGTACACAACATGATATTTGATTTAATAGTCATAATTCCAACATGTTCCTCAAAATCTCCGTCAGACAAACCTCATATTTTTCTCTTTATCTCCATGACTGCCTCCCCTACCCACCACTCCAGTGCACACTTCATGTTTCTCTCATCTCACCCGCAACCACCATCAGACTTCAACTCTCTATGTTGCTCTTTTCATCTCCAATCACCTGCTCTCCATCTCTTAGAGGCGACATGCATCAAATAGGAGGTTTGTTTAGTTCATCAATACTGCATTTGTTGCAATGCTACGAGATTGATCCATGGGATAGTTATCAATCAGAGGGTGCTTCGTCATATACAACTGATTGTTCAATCAACCAGATGCTAAATTGCTGGTGTGATTAATTTTATCCCATATATAAGAAATCCCTAAAATTACTTAAACACATCATACCTATTTTAATATGTTTGTATACTTTCTACTGTGCAGGTATATGTTTATATGAGTACTATCCAGATAATGTAAGCACCATACACGTAAGAGTTTAGGAAACTCGAATGAGATCATCAAAAACAACTAAAATAATTAGCAAATCGTGGTGATATTTAAACCAAGAATTTACCATTTCTGACCCTCTTAAACTTGAAATGGAAAGGGATCGTGTTGAATTAAAATTAGGTTTTTACGTCGTTACATGCAACAACGACAGGTGCAATGAATCAACGATTACATGCTAGATCCAGATAAGAAGCAGAAGAATAAATAATGTAGGAGAAAGAAAATTTAGTTAGGAACCTGACAAGTTTTATTTAAAGAAATCAGTGCCGAACAGTTCTCCAGGACAAGCGTCATTCTCCCAGTCAACCCGGTCATGAATATGAAGAGAAGCGTCACGTTTGCATAGACGAACATATGCACCATCACCAGTGCATCCCATTAACAGCAGGAACTACCGCCTGACATGTTGCGTCTTGAAGGAAGAAGGTAACGACTTTGTCACTTCCAGGAGAGAGATCTCCAAGCGACAAACAGGAGTGATGGCGACAAACTCTGGGATTAGGGCTAAAAAAACACTCACACGAATGGCTGATGGTTGTGTTCGAAAGATGTATTTAATCCTGAAGACCAGAGGCATATTTATAGCCTTACATGTCCCAGTAATCATATTCTTGTTAAGACGCGATCACTCGGTTTCTCTTGTACATATTGCAAAAAATTCCACAAAAAAGACACTTTCTAGTTAGGATTAATAAATCTGAATAGGAAATAAACAATTAATTAAATGAGTAATGAATTAATTATGTAGTTGTATCATAGTGTAAAAAGAAGATGAAAGACGTTCTCCACAATCCACAATCCACAAACCACAAGTCACAAGCCACAAGCCCGAGCCCATGCCCGGCCTGACCCGGCCAGGCAAAGTGAGGAGAGGCGTGGCGTGGCGCTCACGTGCATGTGTACGTGTTGTGGTCACCCCACCCACCAAGGAGGTGAGCATACCTTCCTCCTAGGACCCCTTGGACCCTAGTGCCCCATGTGATCCTACATATAAGGACCAAAAAAGTTCTAGGAGTGAGCAATATGGGATAAAACTTCTTTACCATTTGCACTAGAGACAAAACTACTTTTCTCACATGTACTAGCTGCACTACATTGGGCTTATCCCATGTTATATACATGGATGTTGTACCCATATATCTAACAATCTCCCAAAAAGCTCAATGTGTAGTGTGCTCTACCATTCATTCCTCCATACCTATGTTATCCAACTTTGACTCCCATAGGAACTAGCACTACTACAGAACCTACATTTAGTGTCGGTTATTTAAAGCCTTTAGTGTCGGTTTCTAAGCGACACCTATGTGGGAAACACTAAAAGTCCACCCATCAGGCGTCGGTTCCAAAACCGACACCCAAACTCTTCGTGCGCCACCGAAAACGCGCCATCATGAGACTATAAGTGTCGGTTATTAGTTGAAAACCGACGCCCAAACCCTTCGCACCACAGAAAGGGCACCATCTTGGGAACTATCAGTGTCGGTTATAAGTTAAAAACCGACACCATATATCTTCGCCCCACGGCCGTGCTGTCCAGCACGGTCGTGGTGTTAAGGACATAGACGTCGGTTTATTGTAGGAACACCGACACTATATCATTAAGTGTCGGTTATTTACAAATAACCGACGCCTATTGGTTTTTTTTTTCCTGTTAGTCTGCAGACCTGCTGTGGCTGGTCGCAGGATGAGAAACATGTTCAGTTCAGTTATGAACTGTAGGTTTTACGACATCCATTGATATCAGCCGACAACAGGCCGCAAACCTGTAAAATTAACAATAAAAAAGTAGCACATGCATTTAGCAATGCAATCTGCAGTTCCATTTTATTTTCACACATTTATAAACATTCACACTTGCTAGCAATTTGTAGTTCTATTCATTCACATTCACACATGTAGAAACATTCATATAGAAACCAACACTTTCATTCATTTTCACTTAGACACATGTAGAAACATCCAAACATGTAGAAACATTCACACATATATTATAATTCAGAAATTCATTTACAAAGTATCATTGTTTAGTCATTATTCGCTATCAGGATCCCAATTATATTTTAAAGCCCCCACTAATTGTATGGCTGTTGCCCATTCTTCTCTTACTTCATTTAATTCTCCCATTGTATAGGGAGCATTAACATTTGGTATGTCCTTTCCTGTAATGGGGTCAGCTTTAAACACATGTAAAGAGAGTGATGTATATATATAATTAATGAGCTATAAATAAGATTGATATATTTCGATCATATTATCTAATGAGACTATATAATACCTGAGCAATACATTCGATATCCAGTACGTCATGTTTGATAATCATGTGCATATATCACATGACATAGTATCCATATGCCCATCCGTTGTCTTGTGTAGCATACTATAAATTCAAACATACAAAATATTAAAAAATACAACTAATTAAGCATTGTTCACATAAATAATATATACATATATTGCAGTCGGGAACTTACTTGCACGTTCTTCCAAATTATTGGCTGGTTCTTTTTCGTGGGGACCTTTCCTACAGCCTTTTTGTACTCCTCAAAACCCCTACATGTTAATGTAACACAGAACATTGCAATTAAATAGTAATGTAATAACATATGTTAACGGATATGAAAAATGAAATATTTCTCACCGAAATATTGCCATTTTCATTATGTGTCCAAATCTTGTATTCAATTTACCCCCCTTAGGATCTAGATAATACACAGTGAACGTCTTGGGGGAAATAACCAATAACTCCCAATGCCTACCCCTAGAGGAAAAAAAGTTAAAAATTAATAACTCAAAATCCACAATAAAATGTAATTTTCTTAAGTCCAAATTATAATAAGCAAAGTAAACTTACTCTACATTGAATGTAGCCATTATCACCGTCTTCTTTTTTACAGCAAAATTTGAAAAAGACTCACAACAGTATTGTTGAACTGATGTAGGGTCTTTAGCTACTAGACTAATCAAGGATGGAATCAAAAACCCTACATGTTCGAATCCAAAAACTGCACATATGTTGTCTAAGTAGCTGCAAAATATGTATTAATTACGCATGCATTAATAAATAAGAAACCAGATCACCAGATCATACACAAGGTATATGGATGTATAAAGAATATCTCACCTTATCCATAGATCTATCACATATGTATTTAGCTAATCATATCAAAACAACTCCAATATATCTTGTATAAATAGTTTTGTTTCGTATGACTGACCTGTAGAATCTGAATCAGAAGAAACAATTATAGGGGAGTTTATATCATGTTCCCCTAACCATACTGCCATACCCCTACAGTTAGGACCTAACGGGACAGGTAGGTCCCGTGGAACCCAACTAGGTAATGCAGGAGGTGGAAGTGGAGGCCTAGATGCTGTGGGTGTCTTCTTTTTAACCTGTATATATATATAATTTCAGATCAACTGCCAGCATATACACACACTAACAATTGAACGTAATGTAAATTTACCATACCTCATCAGTAAAGAAGACATCCACTTTTAGCCACAATATCACTCCGCCTACTGCCTCACCAAGCGTTTCACAATCAGGGTGGGCATATGGCAGTGGAAGATCCATCCACTGGGGGAATATATGTATCGGGCTCACCCGAATCCAACCAGCTGGTACTGGAGACCCGTGACACGTTTCCCCTGGTAGGGATGGGTAAGCCGACGCCTCTTCCATGACATATTCTTTACTTTTTAGACGGCATGGCTTCAACCCCTACAAATTTTTGTGTAAAGAATGTTATATACATATATACATATCATCTTTTTTTGAAACGACTACAATTTCATATATATGTATCATCTTGAATTAAAAAACTAGTTACTATGTCATAAAAATACTTACAGTGGATGTGCTAGATGGTGGTTCTACATGATTACTCCCAACCTCTGTAGTAGGAGTAGGAGTAGAGTCTGCAGTAGGTATTGTCTAGTAAGTGGCAGTCTGAGATGCCTGCCACTTTTTCATTGCTTCTTCGAGTTTCCTGTCAAATAGCTTATCCACCTATACATGGATAAAAGAAACGTCAAATTCTAATTTTTGAATTCTCTTTTACAGTAACATTATAAAGAAAGAATATGTTACCTCTTCTTGTGAAAGCCCCACTTTTGGGACATGTTTGCGCTGAGATGACCCAAAAAAAGATTTGATGCCCACACCAGCGCCTGCACCCCTAACACGTCCAGGATGCTCTGGGTTACCCAGAGCAACTGTCAATTCATCCTTTGTTCCCTCAGGGATGAACTTTCCTTGTTTCCTCAGCTCGTGCAGCTCCCGCTAATCGCCAAAACAAAAATTTGTACTTAAGTAAACAACACAAATAATCAATATTCGAATGATTGCTATAAGAGTTGTATTTTACCATTTTTGCAGCCGCCTCAGCAGTTGCGGCCTTAGTTATTTCTCCATTCTTATTTTTCCTCCCTGCTATCCAGACATCATGGCGAGGCAGAGGTGTGCTACCTATGGTAGAGGACTCCTGAGTAGCAGCAGACTGAGCAGTACTAGCCTCAGCCTGTAGTCTTTGGCAAACGCCTGCATACCCCTTTGGACCCATTCTGTGGTCATGCACATTCAATGCACGCCTTGATCTTTGTGCCTCACTGAGGGCCTAGTTAGTATGTAAATTAATGATTTGGTTAGTAACACTAAATGTTAATCTTGAATAAGTGAATACAACATATATTAATTAATGAGATTGAGACTGATGCCTAATAACTTGAATTCATCAGTTTGTCTTGAAGCGACAAACGCGTCCCATTCTTCTTTGTCTAGGAAGTTCCACTGTTCAGTGGCTGTCTTCTTCCTCTTGTCGGCTTCTTTTATGTATTCTCTGGTGAGATTTGTCCTATAGTTCCTTAGGACTCTCCCACAGCGTTGCATCACGCATTTACGATGCAGCTTTTCATCCAATTCAAATATACTCTGCAAAATAGAATTGCTATTAACTAGTATCCAAAAATTTAGTAATCTACAAAATAGAATTGTAAATTAATAATAACTCACACATAAATCCTTCCATAATAATTTTTTCTTCTCCTTAGAAACTTTATGCCAAGAATCTAAGAGACAACCGCAATGGCTACGAGTAACAAACCCAAGATATGAAATAAATGAATTGCGATTCACACCACATGCATTTCCTGCATTATCGAAATCCACAACAAGTTTGGGTCCATTGCCCTTTTGCGCAATTAACTTATTCATCATAGTGATGCCCCTTCTCTTGTCAACTTTTTGGTGTTGTTGATCAAGTGCCTCAAGTGCTTCAGATGGTACATGTGCATCATCAACCTAAAATTTGACAAAATAATTCACATTTACAAGATATAACTATAAATGGACATATAGATATAAATATATGATATATTTTTAAAACTTACATTGTGAGGCGGCGCATTGATGTCCTCACCCTCACGGTAGTCATCAGTACGGTCATCAGGAGAATGGTCAGCCATCTACAAATTCACATTCAAATTGTAAAGTTCGCATTGTAAAGTAGTAATTCAAAGTGTAAAGCTCACATTGTAAAGTTCACATTATTACAACAAAGTATATATCACAACAAAATTGTAAAGCTCTATGATCAAAGAGAAAACAAGTATATATTACAACAAGATTACGGTCTAGGGTTAACAAATACATGTGATGTCATTCTTATATATAATAAATGTACATGTACCACCTATCCCATCCTTGAACACCTAATCTCACTAGTAAGTGTATAATGTGTATTGGGTTTTCAAGAAAATTTCGACAGTATTTCCCCGCTGTTCTCCAAGTACATATGTACTTAGAGAACAAACGGGGAAATGCTGCCGAAATTTTCATGAAAACCCAATACACATTATACACTTACATCCTAAGCGAGATTAGGTGTTTAAGAACAGTCCCAAACCGGGGACTATCCAAGATTTACTCCTAATGAGTAAATCTTGGACGGATTTCTAGGCCAAAAAATAATGTGTTGTCATTCTTATACCTAAAATCCTAGTTCTTCAAGTTAGGGTGATTATTGATGTCTTTTAAAGCATGATTGGCAATTTAGGGAAAAGTTCATCATTTACATTCCAAGCATGTCACATGTGTGCATTACCGTTCATCATTAAGCAAGAAGGGTGATTAGGATTCTCACCAAGAACGGGTTTTGATTTTCTATACAATTTTATAAAAAAATGCACATGTATGCATATATATACTATACTTTTTGGAACCTTTATACATATCTGAACACCCTAAATAACCATACTAAACACCCAAATACTTTATAACACAACTATAAAACAATGATTATAGCTAAACTATTAAACAATAGACTTGTCACACATTAAACACCCTATACAACTATAAAACAAAAAAGTATTAAGATATGCATGATACAATAACTATTTTGCATCACATTACAGCAGACTTACTATGTCTTACATACAAAGTATGCATATGTGATGATTAGTTACATGTAATATACATGTAATTTACTTGGATATACAGCAATACCTGATTACTATGTCTTACATACAAAGTATGCATATTAAATTAACTAAGACTTATCATAGAACATGATTAGAACATTAAGTAGATGATTAAATCATAACAAAATCAGTACATAAATAACCAACAGCAACCACGGTCGTGTGGGCTGGCACGACCGTGGCTGTGTTGGCCAACCACACGGCCGTGTTGGGTAGCACGGCCGTGTGGTCGGCCAACACAGCCACGGCCGTGCCAGCCCACACGGCCGTGGTTGCTGTTGGTAAGGAGAGGGAGAAGGAAGAAGAAGAAGAAGAAAGGAGGCCTACTGTTGGTAGCAGCGTGGAGAAGGAGAGGTGCCGACGTCGAGCAGATAAGGAGAGGGCACCGGCAGAGCAGAGAAGGAGAGGGCGGCGGCGAGGAGCGGCGGCGAGAAACTGCAGCAGTAGGCGGCGAGCGACGCCGGCGAGGAACTGCAGCAGCAGGCAGTGGTGAGAAACTGCAGCAGTAGGCGGCGAGCGGCGCCGACGAGGAGCGTCGGCGGAAGGGAGAGCAGCAGGCGAGGAGCGGCACCGGGCAGAAGAGAAATCGTCAGAGGACCAAACCCTGAGCATGAGAATGAATGAAACAGAGAAAGGGGAAGAGTCGGGCTCTTTTGTGCGATTTAAGTTAACATTAGGTGTCGGTTTTTTAAAAACCGACACTGACTGTTTTTATTGTCGGTTTACAACAAAACACCGACACTAAAGGGAGGTGAAAATTTTCGCAGTTAATAGCGCGAAAACACAACGACGTCGGTTATTGTCACAAAACCGACGAATAAAATTGTACAAATTTCTGTCTCACAGAAAATCTTTAGTTGTCGGTTCCTCCATTAAAAACCGACGTTGTATGTCAATTTTCGGAGGCAATTTTTTTCGCTGGAAATTTTATTTTTGGCGGTTACTTTTAGGTGTCAGTTTTTTAATAAGTAACCGACACTTAATAAAAGTGGTACCCGTGTCTGGTCGCCCTTCATAGATTGGATGTCGGTTTATGTTATCAACCGACACTGGAGAGTTTAGGTTTCGGTTTATGTATACAACCGACACCTTGAAAAGTGACTTTATAAGCCATTTCTGTAGTAGTGTAGGTGAACAAAAGTCTTAAACCTGAACCTTGAGTACAAGAGTATAGGTTGAAAACAACACAATAAAGACATGGTAGAAAAGTAAAACAACGCATTAAGGCAATGCATACAAAAAATGTATAATGATTGATATTAGAGAACAACCCAATTCTCCAGTTGCGACCTACACAACATCAATCACTTAGTTGGAATCTCTAAGGATGTACTGCTAACATCCTATCCTAAGACTTGACACCATTCAGAGACTAATCTCTTACTAACTTGCAGTCATGACACTAACTTTTCCAGGAGATAGACACACAGATGCTAGAAGCATCAAACAAGAATACATAGTGTCATCTGATTTACCCAACATCTTGTTATAACCACATTGAACCCAATTTGTGGGATCTCCACTCTTTTGGGTTGGGTTGCTATTGCCTGCAAATCTATAGGGGTTTCAGTCCCATCCCCAACCTAGATTTTTCCACTAAAGCCAAGGTAAGACCTTTAGTGAAAGGATCAACTGTATTATCTTTGGTACCGACGTAGTCTACAGCCACGACCCCATTAAACACTAACTCCCTTACATATTTCAATATGACTTAGATGTGTCTATGCTATTTTTTGTTGTACTTAGAACTCTTTATCTTAGCAATAGTTGTAGTGCTGTCACAGTGAGCTAAAATTGCAGGAAGCGACTTCATTACCATAGGTAAAATGGACATAAGTCCATGTAGCCATTCAGCTTCCAATCCAGTTTCATCTAAATCACACAACTCTGCTTCAAAAGTGGACCGAGACGATATGGTCTATTTCTTAGATCTCTAGGAAACAACTCCTCCTCCTAACAGGAATATATACCTTGAGCTACCATTGCTCCTAGAATTTATGGCAATCCAGCTTGCATCACTATATCCCTCAACTACATAAGGATGTTTACCATAATGCATCCCAAGGGAACAAGTTCCCTTGATATAACTCAGAGCTTTGTCAAGAGCTCCCCAATGGGTCTTATCAGGACAACTGTTGTATCTACTTAACTTACTCACGACAAATGCAATGTCTGGACGTGTGCAGTTCATAAGATACATCAAAGTTCTGATAATCTAAGAGTATCATAATTGAGACACTGGAACCCCAGTCTCATTCTTGAATAAGGCCTTAGATGAATCATAAGGAGTCTTAACAAGTTTACATGATGTGTACTCAAACCTCTCCAGTACCTTCTCAACATAGTAAGACTGTGAGAGAGTTATACCATTAGTAGACCTAATGATTTTAAAGACCTAAAATCACATCAACGACACCCATATCCTTCATCTTAAACTTGCTACATAAGAATGACTTTGTCTCATTTACTACTTTCCTATTAGAACCCAAAATCAGGATATCATCGACGTATAAACATAACAAAATGATTCCATCATTGACAATTTTGCAGTAGAGACACTTATCAAATTCTTTAGAAATAAAGTCGAACAATGATATCACATAATCAAACTTCTCATGCCATTGCTTAGGGGCTTGTTTCAAGCCATATAATGACTTAACAAATTTACATACTTTGGACTCATTCCCACGACCCACAAATCCCTTAGGTTGTTCCATATATATCTCTTTCTGAAGATCGCCGTGCAAGAATGTGGTTTTCACATCCATCTGATGGATATAGAGATTATAAATGGAAGTCAATGCTATAAGCACTCAGATTGTGGTCATACGGGAAACAAGTGAATAGGTATCAAAATAATCTATTCCTTTCCTTTGTGTAACCCTTAGCAACTAACCTAGCCTTATACTTATTGATTGTCCCGTCTGCATTATGTTTCTTCTTAAAGATCCATTTGCAACCAACCGTAGAACAACTAGGAGGCAAATCCACCAATTCCCAAATTCCATTTGAGAGAATTGATTGGTTTTCATCATTAATGACTTCTTTCTAAAACTTAACTTCTAGAGATTCCATATCTTGTTTGAAAGTGACAGGATCATCCTCAACATTGTAAGTGAGACATTCACTTCCAAAGTCCTTGGATGTCCTAGACCGTTTACTTCTCCTTGGTTCAACTATTTCTTTAGAATCATCAAATTCAGAAATAGCTTATTCTGAGTCACCCCCACATTTGTCATCCTTTCCACGTGCTTAGGAATGGAACCTGTGGTGAATGAATCCTCTTGAGATACTTCATTAGGCACACCAAATTTCATGGGAAACACATCGTCAAAGAATGTGGCATCACGTAATTCCACAATTGTATTGACCTCAATGCCAGAGATATCAGATTTTACAATCAAGAATCTGTAGGAATAACTTGTCTCTACATACCCCAATAATATGACATCAACCGTTGTCAGTCCCAATTTCTTCCTTTTGTGTTCAGGGACAAGTACCTTAGCAAGACAGCCGCACACTCGAAGATATTTGAGACTCGGTTTTCTTCCTCTCCATAACTCAAACAGACTACTCTCTACATGTTTATGAGGAACTCTATTCAGAATATGGAAAGCCATATTCAAAGCTTCCCCCCACATGATGTTGGGTAGACCTGAGGTCTAGACTAAAGAATTAACCATATCTATTAGGGTGTGGGTTTTACATTCAGCTATCCCATTAGAATGTGGTGAATAAGGAGTGATAACCTCATGAACTATACCATGTGATTAGAAAAATTCCAAAAACAAGTTTGAGGTGTATTCTCCTCCCCTATCAGACCTTAATCGTTTAAGTATTTTATCACTTTGAGTTTCAACTTTTTTCTTATAAATTTTAAATTTATCCAATGCCTCACCTTTACTTCTAAGTAAAAAGACATAACAATATCTATTCACATCATCAATAAAAGTTACAAAATAATGTTTTTGATCCCTAGTAACAATTCCATTAAATTCACATATATCCATATGCACGAAATCCAAAATTTCCTAATTCCTATTCACAGAATGAAAGAGCTTCCTAAGCAGTTTAGCTTGCATACAGAATTCACATTTATTATTGCTAATTTCAGATTTAGGGATTAAATTTAGATTCATCATACGCTTCATTGAGGCAACATTAACATGCCCCAATCGTAAATTCCAAACGTCGGATGATACAAGATTCACACATACAGAACTATAATCATTCAAACTTAAAATGGAATTTGAAACAGGTTCAACATGAATCTTAAATAAGTTCTCCACATCACATAAATACCCCTTGCCAAAAAATAAAGAATCACGAAGGCGTATAATAATAGCCTTATTACATTTGTAGTCTACTCTATAACCTTCCCTAACTAAAATTACGCCACTAAGGATATTGTGTCGAATGGTTGGAACATGTCTGACACTGTGAAGAGCCAACACCTTCCCAAAAGGGAACTTCAAGTCTACCCGTCCTTCTCCTTTGACTTTGACAGAGCTGGAATCGCCCAAAGTCACAGACTGGCCTCCAAAGGCCTGGTAAGACAAAAATAGGGACTTATCAGCACACAGATGTACATTAGCCGCAGAGTCAATTATCTAATAAAGTGGTTCAAAAATAGAAAGGATTTTAGGTTTAATAGACATGTACCCATCATTGAGGTTCAAGGATGTAGTCATCATGTTGACCACAACCTCCTCAGTTGTAGATACGGCAACTTTCTTTGTCTTCTTATAAGGACAATCTTTGTTCCAGTGGCCAACCTATCCACATGTCCAACAAGGTTTATTTTTCGATTTCTTCTAGATCTTGGCCATAGGTTTATGTACATTCTTAGTTTTCTTACCTTTGGTGATTTTATCAGTAGTAAAATTAACAGTAGGGTTTGCATCAGTAGGCACCTTGATCGTCTTATCCTTTAAGTATTCTTCTTGTATGTTTATATCCATCATTAGTTCTTCCATTGTATGTGTCCCTTTGTGGTGCTTTAGAAACATACCAAACGATTTCCGTGACTTAGGGAATTTTTCTATGATAGACATAACAATGAACTTCTCAGGCAATACCATCTTGGCATCTGATAGTTCATGAACTAGGAGTCGAAGATCGTGTGTTTGATCAGAAATAAACTTACCCTCTACCATCTGAAACTTAAAAAATTTAGACACACAATACTTTTCAGCACCTTGATTTTCAGTACTAAAATTCTTAATTAACGATTCTCACAAAGCTTTGTACATAGTGATAGGAGGCTTTCAGTAGGAGTCATACAACTCGTTATTTAAACCAAACAAAATCAAACCACAGAACATTTTGTCACCCTTCTTCCAATTATAAAATATATTTACATTATCAGGAATAGTATCATCAGATTTAGGTTCAGTCTCTTCTAAGTACTGATCAAAACCCACAATATTCAGCCAAATTTGCATCCAACTCTGTCAACGGGCAAAGTTGGTACCAGTAAATTTTTCAGGCATACCGCTGGTATCAATTTTATTTCCAGAACCACCCTGACCGGCCATTGTTAATTAATGATAGATATTGATTTCTTTAAGACTATTGAATTAAAATTTGGTTTTTATGTCATTGCATGCAACAGTGACAGGTGCAATGAATTAATGATTACATGCCAGATCCATATAAGAAGCAGAAGAATACACAATACAGGAGAAAGAAAATTGAGTTAGGAACCTGACCAGATCATTCATTAAAAAATGAACAAGTTTTACTTAAAGAAATCAGTGCCGCGCAGTCCTCCAGGATAGGTATTGTTCTCCCAGTCAACCTGGTCATGAACCTGAAGAGAAGCATCATGTTTGCGTAGACGAACAGATGTACCACCACCAATACAGTCCAGCAACTGCAAGAACCACCTCCTGACAGGTTGCATCTTGAAGGAAGAAGGTGAACGTCTTTGCCGCTTCCAGGAGAGAGATCTCGAAGTGATAAACAGGAGTGATGGCGGTAGACTCTGGAATTAGGACTAGAAAAACACTCACATGAACGGATAACAGTTGTGTTCGAAAGATGTGTTTAACCCTAAAGACTAGAGGCCTATTTATAGCATTACATGCCCCACTAATCCTATTCATATTAATACACGACCACTCGGTTGCTCTAGTACATATTGCGGAAAATTCTACAATAGAGACACTTTCTAGTTAGGATTAAAAAATTTGAATAGGAAAGAAACAATTAATTAAATGAGTAATTAATTAAATATGTAGTTGTATCCTAGTGCAAAAAGAAGACAGAAGGCATTCTCCACAATCCACAAACCACAAGCCCGAGCCCGAGCTCGAGTCCGACCTGACCCAGCAAGGTGAGGCGAGGTGAGGTGTGGCACGCGCGCGTGCATGCATGTGTGTTGTGGTCACCCCACCCACCGAGAAGGTGAGCATACCCTCCTCCTAGGACCCCTTGGATACTATTTCCCCATGTAATCCTACATATAAAGATCACAAAAGTTCTAAGAGTGAGAAATATGGGATAAAACTTCTTTACCATTTGTACTAGAGACAAACTACTTTTCTCACATGTACTAGCTATACTACATTGGGCTTAACCCATACTATATACATGGCTGCTACAGGCATATATCTACAAAATCATTCTTCATAATTTTTTATGCTAATCAGGTACTCTCGTGGTTTTCGCAGATTGCAATACAACTCCAAGAATCTGGTGAAAGTGGTGTAGCAAGTATTAATAACTTCCAAAACTATCCATCAATAAATGTATAGAGCTTCTTGATCGCGTGACTTCTGCTATAGTATTACATGAAGAGGCTCCTCATGATAGTGGTAATCATGTTGAAGAAGGAGATGTATGCTCCACAAAGCATTCTCATTTTGTAAGTGATTTTTCTTCTTCCTATCTCACAGATGGGATGATTCTTGTCAATTTTTTAGAAAAAATGGCTTGTAACATCAAGTACATATCAAATAGATATAAAAATCATTCTTCCGTGTACTAGACAGATGATAGATATACCAAGTGGGTAGTGGACATGGCCCTCAAGACACATGGTGCGAGCCCTTGAATATATAATCCATAAACATGTTTTTTCTGCAAATTGCCATACCATTCAGGGAATTAACAACAACTCTTCCAATCTTCCTGGAGAATACACCTCCTCTGATCTCTCACACAGCAAGGTAACAAAGTGAATTCCATTGTATGACTGTTGGGCCACCATTTGGCACTTTTGTGACCTCTACTTGTTCTTAGGATATGGCTTTTCCATAACCAAACCAGAAGTGTAGATATCCAACATGGATATCTTTTTATCAACCAAGACTTCCACCAAAGAGAACCAACAGTGCAAAGTGACTACGATGACAAACAAATACACTACAATCATCAGCTACTAGGATCTTGAAGGTGGTCATGATTTATGATATTCCTTTAAATGAGTCTTGTTTAATCTACTATGCATTTCTATTGTTGTTCGAAACCACAATAATGTTCTGTTCTCCTATACACCCTTAGACAAATACATGTTAGATATGTCGATTGACCTTAGCAAGCACTAAGTCCCAATGCCGGTTGTTTGAAAAATTGGTTTACCTCTTCTCCCACGTACATGTTGATGTGGGGTTAATGTGTTAGCAATTGTAGACATCGGAAGATCCCACCACAACTATTTTTCCTTATCCTGATCCGTACAAAACAAAGTCTACACGATACAATGGTTCCTTGGAAGCATACATATCCTAGAGATGTTGAATGTGGTCTCAAAGATAATACAGTTCTTCAGCCTAATACTAAATAGGTAATGAAAACCACCTCACATCTATTTCTATCTGATCTCATGTTTTCTTGAATCCTATATGTTATCCTTCTTTGCAACCAAACGAGGCATCTTATTTCCACCCTTTTCGATATACTAGTGAACTCACACATGCACATGCGCGTGCCAAGCTAAATTTAACAAATTTAAATTAAATGATTCTAATATAAGTATACCTTTTAAATATAATTAAAGATATCTACTTTTTATGTATTTAAATGTTGTTATTATTTACTTAAATAAAAGTTGTAGTAAATACAAAATTATGAAAAAAATTCAAATCTCAATAAATATTTTTTGTGACACCTTTATGAGGTAGTGTGATGATTATTAAAATAACAGACAAGTCAGTATTTAGGAAAAATAGAGTTATTTTGTATCTTTAAAATAAAATTATGTGTAAAACATAATACAAACTAACATTTCTATACTAAATCAAAATTAGAAAATAAAATTATGTTAAAATAAGTATATACTAAGAGATTTGGGAGAGGTGTGGTTAATTGTTAAATAACTCAATATGATTTTCTCTTTGTTGCTCTTTTAATAGATTGAATAAAACATTAGTTGTGAACATAAAATAAATAATGGAGGTATGACATTAATCAACGTATAGGAGAGTGTAAAATAATATTTATTGATTGATTTTCCTTATAAATCAATTGCATTTTCCTTTCATAAGTTGCAACTAATCTGTATAAACTTTGATTCATTATGGTTAATAATGAAACATACAATACTGACCATAATGTTTAAATTGTGTTATTATCCAAAGATTGTTTTTTTTGTTATAATACACACACTTATATCTGCTGTGAGAAGATGGAATTCTAAATGTTGTTCTAGAAAATGCTAATCATATATGAAGTAAATTCGGCGAGACATCCAACATTAAGCAACTGACGATCTAATGGATCATGTTGTGAAATAGTGCCAGAATATTAATCCGTATTGCTCATTCACCTCTCCTCACACATGTGAGACACCAATGTTAGCCACACAATAGTGAACGTTCACACTTCCCAGGCACAACATTAGCGGCCTCACCTATACAAGATAAGGCAGACATTTCAGAGTGAGATGACCGTAATGAAATTATTTTTACCAATATAGATGTAATATATAGTTTGAAAGTTTATTAGTAGAAGGAGACAAAACTCACACTCCTCCTGATGTTGTTATTGTTCTTGAAAGGAAACAAAAGGAAAAATAGAATGAAAGACAGAAGATAAGTTCTCCTCCAATTAAGTTACAATGTTTTTAAAATCTTCATTTTGCATATATTGTCTCACCTCTAGCTTTATCATTGCTACAAACACCCTTGTGTCTACTGTTGCCATTATTACACTTCTGATTTTTAGAGTTAGTGAAAAATGAGTAAAATAAAGACTTATTGAGGAAAAGAGCTTACTCTCTCTCTCATCTTCCATCTATATAACCCCATATCTCTTCTTGCTTGCAACCCTTTTCGGCCATCTATCTTCCTCCTCCTTCGTTGCTTGTTCTTGGAGCTAGGTGGAGCAAGGAGGTTCATCCTTGTAGCTTAGGGGATCAATCTCCTCTTGCATGTGGTTGTGGTGGTGATCTGAGCTTACCTTCCATCCTTGGTAAGTGTTAATCTTCTAAGTTGATGTTTCTTTTGACCTCCTACCTTCATTTTCCTCTCTTTTCACGGCCCTAGACAATGGTTCTTCCATGGTGGTCGTTCTGTGAGAGAAACTCCTCATCACAAGGGTCATAGACCATGTTTTGACAAGGTATACCCAAGTGTGAAGGGGATTTTTCCTCTCTTTCTCCCTTTCTCTTTTAGTTCTCCCAAGAGATTCTTTGCTTCTTTCCTTGGGCTATCTTTGACCTTGGTATCTTCTTCTTCTTGAGGTGCTCTTGCGACTGAATGTGGAGCTTTTGGTGAAGCTTCTTCAACCCTTAGACTGTGTGCTTGGAGTTTTTGATCTTAGAGTTTAGAGCTCTTGGTGGTGATCATCTTAAGGCGGGTTATATAACACTAAACTTACTCTATATTGCACTTCTTTATGCTTTTTGTTACTGTCTTCTCTCTCTATATTTCTTCTTCATCATGCTTGTACTTAGTGGTTAGAACTTGTTTGGTGGAGATACCTTGCTTGTATTGGAAGAAATCCAAATCCCTAATCTATGTGTACCCGATTTAGTAGATGATGAGTTGTAGAGGTTCTTCTCTAAGTTTTTCTCTTGACCTTGCTCCCATGCATGATGTACATGTACCTAGAAGTTGGATAGATGTTAGGTTCGATTTTTACCCAAACCTAATTTTCCAATGAGGCATTATTTAGCCTTTATTTCCTTTGTTTCCTTTTTGTGGCATTTTCACTTCAATCATTCTAGGGTCTTGGACCCCACTTGCAAAGTTATTTCTAAATGTCATTTTTATTAAGAATGGGTTAAGATCCACTTTAAACATCCATATCACTTTACTCAATTCAATTAATCATCAAAATTAGGGTTTCTTATTCATGAAAGCATTAAATATACCAAATTTATGTACTTTTTGAATTACAAATAGATTCAAGCTTCAATACTATTTTTATTGCAATCTCTATATTTTTCAGATAAACTTTCGTATATAATTCATCTTCATCCAATTTATCTATAATTACTTATGATTTTTTCTAATTAATCTTTTATGGGCCAATGAGAGCTTTCCATCGCGGTTGGGCCGGCCAATCGGGCCTTGCCAACTCAGCACAGACCGCCTACGTGGATGTGTTCTCAACTAAATGAAAACATAACACAAAGATCACATTGCCCTTACCTGTAATGAAGGAGCATCGGGGCGGGAAGGTCTTTTCCTTAGGTATTGTCTTTATCCTCTGCTCGTTGCTCCCCAGCAAGTAGATGGTCAACTTGAGTGTTGACTTCACGATCCGTGGCACCTGCACGTCAACTGCAAACACCAAAAGCTTCACCTCGATCCTCCAAACTCGACAATCCCATCAATTCCTCATCTCCTACTCTCCACTGTCGAGATGGTGCTGCTCTTCTCTGGTGAGAAGACACGACTGGACCAAGGTGAAGATCACACCCTTTGCCGCAACTTGAAAGCACTAATGAACTCGCCTACTCTGTCCGACCTCGCGAAGATTGTTTGTGGGTTTGTTGGTACCGCACAACACCCCCCTTATATAGGGCATGGTCTCTAGGTGTGCTGGATTTGTGGAAATCCTAGTTACACCATGAAAGGTCCCTAATCGCATTATGGATAGGATCCATGGAACCTCGCAAAGACGTTGGGACCAATCCCATCTCTTCTCGTTCTCTCAAACATGATCAAATCGGCTTGGGAACCAACCTGGATGGGTCTTGGGTTCTTGCTTCCATATAGGACGAGGATTAGACTAGAACCATTGGATCTCAGATCCAACGGTCCACATGACCTGCATTTTCAAAAAAGGAAAATCTGATCCAATTAATACTGTGACTTTTAATACAATTAATTTGTTATCCTTTCACTTTATGAAAACTTGCAAAAACCATAACTCTCTCCTCGTGTATTCTTTGTCATCAAAAATTTAGGGGAAACCTTGTATTAGAATTATCTACTTGTGTACCAAGTTTAAGTCCCAAAATCAAAAGGATAAATGTCTTTTCTTCACATGCAAGTTATCTCTTAATAAGACATATTTTATTCATATTTTCTTTTTCTTCCTCTTTTATTCTCTTTATTTGGATTCCTTTTACCAGAAGAAACCTTGTGGATTCAAAATCTCATCCTTGATGGTCAATCATACAACTTTTCTAAGAATTCCACATATTTCTCATATTTTCATTATTATCTCAATTTTGTTTCCTATTCATGCATTATTTGATTTCTTTCAACATTTCTTTCCTTTTTATCATATTGGACCCACTAATACATTAGGATCCAGGAAATCATATGCAAAAGGGAAATATAGCAAAAGAAACCCATATATTTATCGTAAATCATACAATTTTCATAGGTATACTTTTTAATTGGAAAATTTGCATTTCAAACCATATAATCCCAAAATTGGGGTTGTAACACCCAGCCAAAAAGTAGAACAACTATGTTAGATCATCAAAATCTTTAATAGCAAATTTCCAAACACTCTTAGCATCCATGTATGAATTTAATGAACTCTTCTACTTCTTTCCATGCAACTGTGATACATGATAAGAGGGAATATAGTCCTAGTACTCCTGACTTTAATTCTAGTTAGAGTAGTCCAACTTTTAGGGTGTAAGTTAATATTATCTGACTGTTTCTCTAGGTTCCACAAAATTATAGAAAAATTGAAAAACTTATATGACTTGTATCTTCATAACTATTCATACATAGAAAAGATATATAGGCAACTGATATAAGCCTACTTCTAGTATAACTACTCCAACCAAAGTCACTATCTTCAAAAACTTTGCTCCTGCTACTTTCCCACACTAATCTAATATTAGCTACTTTTCCTCAGAAATATAAATGATCTTTCTCGACCATGCCAGTAGTGTAGTTATTAAGGTAACTATTCAGAATATGAGATTTCCTATTAGAAGGAGCCTTTCATCTTCGATCAACAACAATAACCTTCATGAAATAATTATTTGGGAAACCAAAATAAATAATCATATCCCTTCCTAAAATATCTTCAAAAACTGTAGGGTTGCACTACATGTCCTGCCATAATTTGAAATCATTTCCCATTCCAATATTAAACTCAAAAATAGGAATAAGGGTAATCCTTACACCTAAAATATTTTGAAATACACATGAGAAATTGGATGACTCTTCAATAACCCAAAAAGCAGTCTTCTTCAAATATTTTTCACTTATCCATTTTACTCATAAAGAATCATTTTTATTGGAAATATCTGACACATTCAGACTGAGACAAACTTTATCAACTTCCTTACTCTTCCTCACCCCAAGATTCCCTACTTTTTAGGACGGGTGACTCTTTCCCCTTAATGAAATGAATATTTATTTTATCATCTTTTTGGTGCCATAAACAATCTCTACAAATTATATCTATAACACTAGTTTGCATTCCAATTGTACATTCTTCTATTGATTCTATCCACAAGAGTAGCACAATGCTTCTATGTAATTTTCTCAGAAAACAAAAGAAGACCAAGATATTTTGAAGCATCCATGCTTCCTTCTTTAATACCAAGAATGCTAACCATTGCAGCAACATCAGCCTCCCTCCCTCCTTATATGTATAGAACTTTTTGTCTGGTTAACAATAAGCCTAAATGTTGTACCAAATTTGTCAAACTACTTTAACAAATTTATAGAACAAACTTCATCAGCTTTTGTGAGAATCAATAGGCCATCAACAAAGATAAGGTGAGAATAACATAACTCCTTGGACTCATGTATAGGAATGATATACCTCTCAAAACATTATTTTTTATCATTTCAATGAACCTTTGCATCACTATCACAGATAAATAGGGGGAAATAGGATCCCCTTGTCTTACCCCAATAGATGCACATATAAAGTCTTTAGGTTCCCCATTGACAAGAACATGATTGGAATCAGTGTTAAAGATGACTTTGATCCATATAATCAAGTAGAGGGAAAGCCTTATTTATGCATAATAGAATTTAGAGACTTCCAATTCACAAAGTCATGGGATTTGAATATATCAGCCTGAGTATGCATATTGGACCTTATTATATTTGTGATTTCACTAAGAATTTCATTACTAAGTAGAATCACTTCTTTAATATATATGTCTTTGCATTGGGCACACTGGTTTATGTCTATAATATAAGGCAACTACAATTGGATCCTATTTTCTAGTATCTGAGACATGATTTTGTAAAAAGTGTTACATAAAGAGATTGGCCACCAATTAGATATAAAATAAGTATTTGCACTTTCAGGGAGAAGAGTACTAAACATTTTCTTAGCTTCATTGAGAAAATTACCATTGATAAAGAACTTTTTTAACATCTTCATAAACATCATCACCGATGACTTTTCAAGCATTTATATAAAAATAATACTTAAACCCATCAGGGTTTGGTGGCTTATGATCATTAAGATTTTCAACCACATCCTCCACTTCTTTTCGAGTTATATGGGAAATAAGATCAATCTTTTAGTTACTAGCCAAAATGGATCACTCCAATCATATCTCAACACCTCAACAAAAGCTTCATTTTTATAAAAAATATCAAAATACAACTTTATGACTATATATTTTATATCAACAATATCATGATTGCGAATTCCATCCATTATCATGCTCTAATTATGTTCCTTGTGTGATGTGTCTTCCAAGATGAATAAAAGAAATTTGTGTTAGAATTGCCATTTCTCAGCCACTGAACTATAGATTTTTTCCTAACCAAAGTTTTTTTAATACCAACTTATTTATTAGATCCACCCTCAACTTCTTTGCAATAGATCAAGAATTCTCATAATTGGGATTCAAATATTCTAACTTTTAAGCAACAAAGGCAGAGTCTTAAGACATATTTGCATTTTCAAAAATATCTCGAACATACCTTTTATTCCATTCTTTAAGCTTCAGTGTTAAATTCCACAACTTCTTATAGAGTCTAAAAGTTGCATACCCTTCTACTTGAACATTCTAGGTGTTCTACAGCATAGAGAAAAAGTCATCCAAAGACATCCATGCATCACAAATATGAAATGAGTTTTCAGTTGCCTAGGATTTTCAATATTGAGACCGATCCTTCTATGATCACTAATGATATTAAAGATGCACTACCCCCTATTAGCATCAAAATACAATAGAAGATAACAATTGTATAAGATCTTATCAATATTAGAAGTTACAAACTCTCCCCCTTCCTGATGTTTGTCCCAAGTATAATAAGGACCACCCAAGACAAGCTCAAATGAGCAACAATCAAGGACACAATCATTAAAATGACCCATCAATTATTTTATGGTGGTTTATTGCCTATCCTCTCAAAATCTTTCTTCACTACATTAAAGTCACCCATACAAATCCAAGTTTCAAAACATTTGTATTAATACTTTCCAAGAAATTCTAGAGACTCACTCAATAAGTGTTTGCATTGATAAAAAATAGTAGTAAGATAAAATGAAACATCATGATGCTAAACTTTGAATGAATAGTTTGATCACATTCCATCATCTTTGTTATCTGACAAACATCGTCATTCCAAAGGATAATCACCCTACCTAGAGTATGAGACTAATTTGAGAAAAGTTTGTTCATAAAGTCTTAAAATTTTCCAACATGAAGCTTAGACTCATTAATAATGATATCACCCCTTGGTATCCTTATTTCTTCTTAGATGCCTAGGACCTTGTTTCTAATCCCCTTAACATTCCAAGTAGTGATATTCCATGAAAGGTTTATTTGAATACCTGGGATGGTTGAACTGTCCTCAATGTCCTCATTAATAATTTGTAAACACAGTTTTTTATGCATAAGAGAAAATATTTAATTATAAATCTATGAAATATTCCCACATTAGGATTTGTGTTATGTTTAGAGGGAGAGTTATTTCTTTTGATAAGTTCCTAAAACCTTCATCATCCTTCACTTGAGGGCTACTACTACTCGAATATGCTTGAGAAAAAATAGGAACACGGGCAGTAGATATTGATCACCCTCCATCATTAGTCTTCAATAGCAGATCTTTGACCAGTTCAACATTTTGGGATAACTCAACTTCATTCACCTTGACCGATGAACTGTAACATTTAATATTAATATACTTTAAATCATCAACATTAATCTTTATCTCCTTCCATTCCTATTTTTGAGAGAAAATTGTTAATCCAGGACAATCATCATGTCTAAAAAACCATAAGAAGATCATTTATAAAGAAACCATACATAGAGAGGCCCCACTTTTTATTCATATCCTTCATCACTAGAGAGGTAATTGATTCATGAAAATTTTCCTTAGTTAACATCAAAAGTTGAATCCTTTCATACTCAATTCCTCTATAGTATTTAATAGGTTCATCCATTCTTATTAGTTTCCCAAGGAGAGATCCAACCACTTTCAAAAATTGAATTTTCCTAAAATTCCATAGGAAGATTGAGAGGTGTAACCATATCAATACCTATTTTAAACTATTCCTTACATATATTTCACCTTGTCTCCATTTAACTAGGATCATTAACATGTATTCACATACATGTTCCCCAAAAAAGCATATTTTAAGGTCTTGCGCATAAGAAAATCTTATAATGAAAACTCCATAACCTCTATTGACAACCTCTACCATTCCATGGGAATCCTATAACCAACACATGTAACCTTCCAAAGTTGGGAAATGGAATCTAAAATCAATAATGTACACTATAAGACATTTGTTTCATTTATCAACATTTTCCATAGCCTCCACGTTTAGGTAATTCTACTTCACGTCCACCATACTAATGTCCTTCCGACTAAGAGATAAGGTAGTATCATATGGCTTAATGAACTCTGTCCAACTCTTAGGATCATGCGACTGAAAGGAATAGCAAAATTAATCTTCACTTTGAAAATCACCATATCCCTTCATTCTTCAAAACTTACTAGGTCCACGGGGAGGCATTCAACACATCATTGTCATTGTAGTGGTGTTGATCTTGTTTTTATAAAATAATATAAATGGATAAAAAATTATTCCTCATAAGTATGAGAATAAGGTTCATCAACATGCAAAGGGGATGATCATATAATACAAGTCAATGAAAGTACAAAAAATAAAGTATTATAATGAAAAAAAACTACAATGTGAAATGTAAGATATTACAACATGTATTTATTAGAGAAATGTGTCTTTGATAATAGATTGTTACGAATATGGGAAAATCATACATCTTATATTTGATGTCCTAATTCAAGAGGGAAGGCAAGTCCTTCAAGAGAAAGGTCAATAGGAGAGACAAAGTAGAGAAATATCATTAATCACCATGTGACTCAATGCTAGAAAATTTCTAAAATACAACAACTTTGACAACTACACCATTGCATTAGAATGTCAAATATCAAAAGATAACAAAACATTATGGAAAGTAGGTAACCAATTCTACTATCTATGAAAACATTTTTCATCAAATATCTCATGATTTATTATTCAATATTTTTAGTACAAAGAATTCATTTTATGAATATGAAGACTCTGTTAATAAATACGACGAAAGGATAAGTAGCAGAAAAAAAATTAACTACCATATTCCCCTTAAATGAATGAATCACATCAACAAGTATGTAATGGGAAGTATGGTTTAGAGGATATACCTCATCCTAGACAAAGTTCAACGATAATCTCCTCGTTGCGGTCACGCACCCTTACTTCAAGTCGCACTCAAACAACGTCTGCAGTATCCTCCTGGTTGATCATCATGGACTGTGGGTTGACTATGTCCTCCTAGTGGCAAAAGTATCCATGCCTCTAGAATAGTCCACACAGATCACCAGGAACTCCTTTCATTCTAGACAAACAAACAAGAAGGATTTGTCCCCTCACACTGGCGTATTAGTCGCCAACTTGTTCTTCCACAACTGTTCTCTCATTTTATCCCTCCCTTTAGCGGGTAGGACTTGCTCAGTTTCTCTAAGTTACCACAACCAAAGAAGACAAACAATTGTTAGAGGCAATTAAGTTGTTTTTGAGAATCCCCAGTACCTATCTATTTATAGGAGGGTTAGGATCAATGTTCCCAGTCTAAGTGGGAGTTGTAGAGGCCAAAATTTCATGAACTTTTCCATCATGTGATAGGAGATCTGATCGGTTAGCATGCGAGCCAATCGGTTCACCCAGTGAACTAGTCATTTCATCATATTTTGTAATTGCAGTTGTATTGGAAATTGTAATCAAATTAATGCATGATAGGGCATCAGAATTAATCTTTGATGCAATCAAATTTATCCACGAACTATGTGTCTCACACAAAAAAAGGTCAGATGACGACCTTGATCCGATTGGCTCACTATGTGAACCGTTCGGTTCTTACTCTAGTTCATTAAGAATTGGCCAGTTTCCAATCAACCTAACACTCCAACTGTTCGGATTAAAACTTGAATCGGTCAGTTGGGAGTCCATTCTGTTAATTTGTTGCTTAAATTGAATATGTAAATACTTTAGCAATCAATTTAAATGTCATTCATGAAAACTCCTATTCTAAGGGTATCATATGTATGTGACCCTATAGGTTCCATATTACATTGGCAGTGAATGTCCATAACTAATTAATACCATCATAAACAAAGAGCAGTGCCTAGTCACACATCATTGCCACCCAAGTAAATGGAAAGTTAAAGAGAAAATTCAACCTACAATATGTGATAGGTGTTACAGTGATTGTATAATTCCTCTGTCTCTGATATACATATTGAACTCGAGGCATGAAATTGTCATCCTTTCAATATTCAATACATGTTCCTTGAACTAGAGTAGTATGTCTGAGATATATGTGACATCAATATCATATATTGATTCACATGTTCATGCGCATGCTTTTATTACTCTTGCTTATCAAGTGGTTAGGATATAAAACTCTTGTAGGAAGGACAAATCCCATCAACATCACTAACAGTCATCCCCATGTGTCACATTGCATCTGATCATCACCTTTATGGCAACCCTTATTCAGGATCACGATGGAAGATATCAAAACATGTCGAGAAACATGTGATGAGTGTAGTGATTTTAGGTCTAAGAAACATAGTCACCACCTTCACTATGAGAGATGACTATTACCACCAAGTATTGTTTCCATGTATCACTCTCAAGGTGGGTTTTTCTGATACACTATTATCTAACAAGTATATATGTTCTTGGTTTGATATCACATATCATGAATAATGATATTTTTTCATCAACCAACACACATTCTAGTCTTATGTGTTAGTGTTGTCTATCAGCCTTCCACAATAACATCTGACTAGATACATAACAAGAATGTACATACTCTTAACATTTGTATGATCTCATTGTTCAAGTCACACACTAGAAGACATACATCATTGAGTAATGTTATTCCTTAGACATTCATAATGTTTACTCATTATCTCATAACTGAGTGAAACATAATATCAGATGTGTATGGAAGAATTGAAGGGTCTCGAAAGCATTGTTGCTCAAGTACAATAGCTTCATGATAAAGATGTTGAACAAAGCAAGAGGCTCCAAGAGCTCATCGATTTGGTTACAATTCGGTTACAAATTCCATCACAAGATCATGAAGATTACAGTCATAAAAACCATTCCATTGGGCCTGAAGTGGAGCTTGTCCTACCATCCTATTCAGACCATCAACTGGGTTCATTGGGATTTTTCTATGAAGAACTACCAATCTGAGGGAACTCTTCATTTTATCCAGATGATTCAACTGATCAACCAATGGAAGATACTAGTAGCATGCATGAATGGTTAAATGATGGAGATGAAGACTCTTTTCCTCACTATAATAGACAAACAACCTTGCAGCTTGAAGGTTGGTTTGAGGAACCTAAGTCAGACATTGATCCAGACTAGAGTGATAGATCTCACATTGAGACTTGTCACTTAGCCTTGAGCAGTACGCCAATCATGGTTTGGAACAATTTGTTCGATGAAAATGACGACAACTTGCTCAAATTAGAGTAGTGAATATACCAATGATGACGAGTTGGAGTAGCATGAGTTGACATTTACCACCATTCCCTTAAAAGGCTTGATGGATATCGATGGAGCAGGATGAACAATCCACTACAACATGGCTACTGAGCATGAAGACACCCTGGAACCCACAGAAGCTGACAAGCATGGGGTGGTAGAACCACAAACATATTCTTTCGAGGGTACTTCTTATTCAGAAGATGATTGGATGACTCAGACCGTAAATGAATATTTATCTGAGCATCCAACCTCAAGTTTAGAGATGGAGAGAGAAGAGATGAGTCCTCCAGAAGACATTCAACCACTCCCCTCTGTCTCATCCTGTGTCGACATCCTAGGGCCTTCCTATTTAGATTCATATCTTGGTGTGGGTTTACCCCTTTAGGTGGTACCAAAAAGGTCATACCTTGTTGGTGTTTATGGATTCCATTCTGGATATAATGGCCTCAAGCCATTTTTCAGATTTTGGTTCCTCTATAGTTCTTAGTTGATTGTTGGCTCATTATCTTATGACCAACTCGTAACTTATCTGAGTTATAGGATTCACAGTGTTTTAGCCTCAGATGTATTCTACTAGAACTACGAGTTTTGTATTACATGTAGAACTTGAGATTCCACAACAATTTGATTCTCCATATTCCCATCGTACTTCTTTATGTTCAAATGTTTTCTTATTAATCTCAAACTTTTTGAGTTCTACTTTACTCCCACTGATTCTTTTGGAATTCAACCATCCTAGCAACAAACGCTTTTATTATTGGCTTGAGATAAGTAGTGTTCAACAAACTACTATTTATGCAATTAAATCTTTCTAAGAAACTATTTTCTTGTATAAGTTTCAATCATTAAGACACATCAGGACATTCCCATATCATGTCTCATATGGTGTCTGCTAAACCAATTTTATATAGTACATTGTTTTAGTGCTAAGTATATGCCTAAAAGGAGTTAGAACATTAGATTAAATGATGATCATATCATGACTCATCATGATGTGATTCCTTCTTACTGATACATCATCATGTTTCAGGAGGAGTTGATTGAGATACACTATCGAAACCTCTCCAGAAGGTCCTCAAACTATTCCAGTAAAGTATTTCATCCTTGATCATAAAAAAGCATTTTAACACCCTTAAGGAAGTTGTGTACTGCATATACATAATATTCTTTAACTCTTCAACATATTTGTATTTTACTGAACATATATCACTATATTATCTGTAAATGTAATGAGGTACAAATAACTACATGTAGTATTCATTCCAAAGGTCTTTGTACACCATCATGTACATGTCCTAACAAAATGTTTATTCTCTCACTACATCTCGTGATACATGTTTTGTCATGTTGCTCATATAAAAGACTTGCACATCTCTTATTGGTTCAATAACCAAAAGAGTCTAGATAAACATCAACATGTTCTAGAAATGCATTTCTCATCTATGTGCTATAGATGACAATTTATAGATATTATTTGTTTGAGTTATCAATTATAATCATTTAGGTATTTACATTATAAACATTTATCTTTTGATCCTTTCATAAAGATCACAAGATGTTTAGGGCATTTCCATACAAGATCAAATCTTTGAAATAGAACCATTAAATACTCTTTCTTTATAATCATCCTTATTCAAACAAGATGCATAAAGTAAAGTGTTTCTATTATAGGTATAATGAAATAGCAGTTCATCTAACTCTATTACATGCCCATTGGTCTAAGGTAAATTCTAAATGCAGGCTGAAGTTGCATAAACTCTTGCACCGCACAGTCCATCCTTGCGTTTTCATAAAGGCTTTACTTCTAAGCAGATCATGCACATCAACGTATGTCAGATCTACATATGGTATCAGAATTTGTCCTCTTATGTCATCCATGTTGGTATACTTTATGAAAACCCAATTGCACCTTGTGGGTTTTACCCCTTTAGGTGGTACCAAAAAGGTCATACCTTGTTGTTGTTTATGGATTTCATTCTAGATATAATGGCCTCAAGACATTTCTTAGATTTTGGTTCCTCTATAGTCTTAGTTGATTGTTGGCTCATTATCTTATGACCAACTCGTAACTTATCTAAGTTATAGGATTCATAGTGTTTTAACGTCAAATGTATTCTACTAAAACTATGAGTTTTGTATTACATGTAGAACTTGATATTCCACAACAATTTGATTCTCCATATTCCCATCTTACCTCTTTAGGTTCAAATGTTTTCCTATTGACTTTTTGAGTTCTACTTTACTCCCACTGATTCTTTTGAAATTCAGCCATCCTAGCAACAAACACATTTGTTATTGGATTGAGATAAGTAGTGTTCAACAAACTAACATTTATGCGATTAAATCTTTCCAAAAAACTTTTTTCTTGTATAAGTTTCAATCATTATGACACATCGGGACATTCCCATATCATATCTCATATGGTGTCTACTAAACCAATTTTAGATAGTACATTGTTTTAGTGCTAAGTATATGCCTAAAAGGAATTAGGACATTAGATTAAATGATGATCATATCATGACTTATCATGATGTGATTCCTTCTTACTGATACATCATCATGTTTCAGGTGGAGTTGATTGAGATGCACTATCAAAACCTCTCCAGAAGGTCCTCAAACTATTCATGTAAAGTATTTCATCCTTGATCATAACAAAGCATTTTAACACCCTTAAAGAAGTTGTGTACTTCATATACATAATATTCATGAACTCTTCAACATATTTGTATTTTACTGAACATATATCATCGTATTATCTGTAAATGTAATGAGGTACAAATAATTACATGTAGTATTCATTCCAAAGGTCCTTGTACACTGTGACGCCCCAATCCCCGTGCCATCTCTAATGACCCTGAAGACCGGAGAGTCCACCTTGGTAAACCACCCTTAACGTTTTATTTTCCTAATCACTTAGAATTAACCTAAAGGAAAATCTTATAACTTGGAATAAACTAAAATCTTACTAAACTGCAGAAACAACTACTATTTACATTACTGTGTAGGTAAAGCAGATTTATACAAATATATTACATTTTTAATGCGGAATATAAAGCACAATAGATAACTCAAAACTAATCTACATGTTACATTACGTTCTCTCTCTACCACACCACATGCCCAAGGACCGAGGGGAAAGGACTAAGAGACCTCTATTTTAACTATGAACTACCTTCTAAGAACTTGGGTGATAAGATCCTTCAGCTTCCTCATGTTGACGTTTACCTAAAAAATGTTTCAGTAGGTTGGTGGGCTACTGGCTCAGTGAATAGAATTTCACCCAACCATCGCAGATAACTCATTTTTATTTTTATTAAACTGAAATAAAATATATGAATTACTACACTGAGACGATCTAAAACAATTCAATTAAATACCACAGGGAATGTAAATATTACATTAAAAGAACAACTACTGTGAAACTGTACCCGAATCTTTCTTAACCTTTCTTACTTATAAGAAACTCTTTAAACCTATATGAACATATTTTAGCTTATGCCCTGATCATATGCAGTGTACTCTACATATGAAGACTCGTAGCAAACTACGATCTCACTGTACAAGACTTAGCTAACACACCCGGGAATGCTACGACAAGATAGAAAGACTGCCTCTTTTTATAGTAGTATAGATAGGTGTCGAAGTTGATCCCTCATGCAAACCTTGATAGGAATGGAAAATGTACAACATTGACTATTGTCTTGATTTTGGGTCTTGACAAGGCTTCCATATCTGAAGGTACACAACATGAGATTTGATTTAATAGTCATAATTCTAACATGTTCCTCAAAATCTCCATCAATACAACCTCATATTTTTTCCATTATCTCCATCACTACCTCCCCTACTCACCACTCTAGCGCACATTTCATGTTTCTCTCATCCCATCTGCAACCACCACCAGACTTCAACTCTCTCTATTGCTCTTTTCATCTCCACTCACCCGTACTCCATCTCTTAGAGGTGGCATGCATCAAAAAAGAGGTTTGTTTAGTTCATCAATACTGCATTTGATGCAATGCTATGAGATTGATTTGTGGGATAGTTATCAAACAGAGGGTGCTTTGTCATATACAACGATTGTCCAATCATCCAGATGCTAAAATACTGGTATGATTAATTTTATCCATATATAAGAAATCCCTAAAATTGCTTAAACGTGTCATATGTATCTTAATATTTTTGTATTCTTTCTACTATACAGGTATATGTTTATATGAGTACTATCAAGATAATGTAAACACCACACAAGTAAGAGTTTAGAAAACTTGCATCAGATCATCAAAGAAAACTAAAATAATTAACAAATCGTGGTGATATTTAAACCAAGAATTTACCATTTCTAATCCTCTTAAACTTGAAATGGAAAGGGATCTTTCTTCATAATTTTGTATGTTAATCAGGTACTCTCATAGTTTTTGCAGATTGCAACACAACTCCAGGAATCTAGTGAAAGTGGTGTAGCAAGTATTAATAACTTCCAAAACTATCCATCAATAAATGTATAGAGCTTCCTGATCGCGTGACTTTTGTTGTAGTATCACATGAAGAGGCTCCTCATGATGGTGGTAATCATGTTGAAGAAGATGTATGCTCCACAAAGTGTTCTCATTTTGTAAGTGATTTTTCTTCTTCTTGTCTCACAAATGGGATGATTCTTGTCAAGTTTTTTGGAAAAAATGGCTTGTAGCGTCAAGTACAGATCAAATAAATATAAAAATCATTCTTCTATGTAAAAGACATATGATAGATACACCAAGTGAGTAGTGGACATGGTCCTCAAGACACATGGTGCGAGCCCCTGAATATATAAGCCGTAAATATGTTTTTCATGAAAATTGCCATGCCATTCAGGGAATTAACAACAACTCTACCAATCTTCCTAGCGAATACACCTCCTCTGATCTCGCACACAACAAGGTACCAAAGTGAATTCCATTGTATGACTGTTGGGACACCCTTCACATTTGTGATCTCTGCTTGTTCTCATGATATGGCTTGTCCATAACCAAACCAGAAGTGCAGATATCCAACATGGATATCTTTTTATCAAACAAGACTTCCACCAAAGAGAACCAACGGTGCAAAGTGACTACGATGACAAACAAATACACCGCAATCATCAGCTACTAGGATCTTGAAGGTGGTCATGATTTATGATATTCCTTTAAATGAGTCTTCTTTAATCTACTATGCATTTCCGTTGTTGTTCGAACCACGATAATGTTTTGTTCTCCTATACACCCTTGGACAATACATGTTAAATATGTCGATTGACCTCGGGAAGCACTAAGTCCCAATGCCAGTTGTCTAAAAAATTGGTTTACCTCTTCTTCCATGTACGTGCTGATGTGGCGGTAATGTGTTAGCAATGGTAGACACTGGAAGATCCCACCACAACTATTTTTCCTTCTCCCGGTCTATGAAGGTACATTAAAACTAGAGTAAGCTAATCTAAATAGACAATACACCATCTTCTTTTCCATTACGGATGGTGCCATATCACCTACTTCTAAAATAATTGTCATTTGTTTAGTGAATGGGAAAAAAGGTAGACCGTGCGGGTATGCAATGGGGAAAGTAAGATATAACCAAGATGACAGACCGTGACAAACGTATTGTACATTACACATGCGTCGTATGATATGTTGTTCTATGTGTAACATATGGTAAATATCTTTGTTTATTTATAATATCAAAAAATGGATTGAACTTATTTTGCACGTGCATGAACATATGCATTAAAATAACTATTATATATATGCGTCTTCACAAAGACATCTATGGCATGATTAACAAAAAATCTTGTATATATATATTTATTCACACCTTAGTCTCATATTTTCCATCTTATGTTTATCTCTTACATTATATTCATACATGGACGTGGTTTCTATATTCATGTTATAAGTATTATCTACTTTAAAAGAGTGTCATTTATTGTTAAGAATAATTGTCTTACCCTCTATCTTTTCTCACACATCAACAATAGTGGATACATGTACTGCCCCATTTATATCCCACCATTTCTTTCTCTAATTTTCACTCATCTCTTTCTTTAATCCATTAGCGCCTTACAAGAAAACTGTGTGTAATTGACTCACATTCATTTATCATGAAAGCATGACAATAATTGTCAAATATAATTTTCTCTATGCCTATAACAATTTTTATATAGATTAGTTTGTTCTTAAATAATGCTATCATCTAATGTGTGCATTAGTTGAAATTATATATCCAATACAATCACAAATATCTACCTTTAAACTTATTTACAAACGAAAGTTATATTTTTTAACAATTAAACTATCTAATCAAAGTAATATATTTTTTATTTTGCACGTGCATGCGTACGTTTGTATTCACTAGTTTTACTACTAAATTTGAATGATCGTGCACCAGCTAATTTGACTAGACGACAAAAAAATCTATCTGCGGAAGGGAAATCTCTATAGAATGAATTTTGAGACGCATCATTCCATTCCCAAGGTGCAGCTAGAGGTAGTGATGTACCTCGTGGGGTCACTTTCTCTCACCGGCTTCTAAAAGGTGCAGCGAGACTGTTTAATTAGAATATTCTTAGCCATAGTCACACACCCACCCGCTGGCATACCCAAAATATGGGAAAAACGTGATTTAATACATTCTAGAGATATTGCACCTATAGTCATTATTGTCCATGCAACAGACATGCAAAGTGTGGTTATTGCATCCACTCCCCAATAAATTGCACATGTGATATCTCAACTGCAACACAGATTACGAAATTTTTTTTATTTGTTTTTAGAATTAAATTTTTATTTATTTCTAGTTCCTCCCAACTCACATACTATAAACACACATATAGTACACACATTTGTTCACATTTTTTATTGTAACTTATTTTGTTTGTTGCGTCTAATGCTGTTATATATACAATCATATAGTTTTCAAACTTTAATCATATACAACATTTTACACAACATTACATAATGCAATATTTTCTCATGCATAATCATTATTATTTTTAACTCCATTTTTACGTACAGTACAAGAAATACAATATAAAATATATAGTACTAACAACTATATATTACATGTATCCCTAAAATCTTATTACCATTGTCCCATTAGATATTTGAATCTTTAATACGTACAATACAAGATGTATAGTAGGAGACGTATAATACTAACAATCATTTGACAATATATTTAAAGGTACAGTACGAGATGTACAGTATTAACATACAATACGAGACTACATTTTTGCATACATTTAGAATGTAATGTTGTCAAAATTTATCACATGAAGTACAATATGAACAACCACATTATACAAAAAATACAATACTAAGAACCAAATTTTGTATACATTCAAAATATAGCGTTTGACAAAATTGTATATAAAAGGTACAATATTTTTAACCATATAATGTAAATGTATATGTTGTACTAGTGCGGAAACACTAGTGTGGTGGGAATGGAGCTAGAGAGTAGAGTTACAAAAGAGAAAATGAATTTTTGAACATTAGGACTGGAGGAGTGGAGAAAGAACTTCAGAACTCTACAGTTTCAGAATGGAATTAATTGCTTTAGAGTTAATTCGCATGAAAAAATGACTGAGACTAATTTTTTATAGGCTCTTGAGAATTGAGTATGTAAATGAGTGTATAGATGAGTGTGGGTAGCGTAACTCTTTAATTAGCAGAACTTTCCACACAAAGCTCTCCTATGTTTCTAGAAGGTGAACTTTCCACACAAATCTCTCCTATGTTTCTAGAAGGTGAAGATAGCAACCAACTGTTGTTGATTTTGAATTAAGTCGTTACATGAAACAGCGACATGTGCAATTAAGTTAATAGTTTAGGTCGATCCAGATAAGAAAATGTAGAATAAACTAATACAGGAGAACAAAGTAAATAAAGTTAGGATCAAACCAAGTCGTTCGTTGAGAAACGAACATGATATACTTAAAGAAATTAGCGCCTTGCAACCCTTCTGGATAGGCGATGTTCTCGCAGTCGACCCGGTACGAACCTGAAGAAAAACATCACGTTCGTTTTGATGACGAACGTTACAGATGAAGCAACACACCAACACTGCAGCTCAGCAGCCACAAGAACCACCACCTAACAGGTTGCGCCTTGAAAGGAAAGGAGACTAATTGGCTTTGTCCAGGAGAGGGTCTCCACGAAGCACCACAGAGGTGATGGCGGAAGAGAGAGACTCCGACATTAGGGTTTGCAAACATACTCGAACAGATGACGACTGTGTGTTCGAAAGATATGTTTAACCCTAATGACCAGAGGCCTATTTATAGCCTTACACACCCCACTAATCGTATTCATGTTAAGACGCGACCACTCGATTGCTCTTGTACACATTGTGAAAAATTCCACAAAAGATATACTTCCAGTTAGGATTAATAAATCTGAATAGAAAAGAAAAATTAATTAAATGAGTAATTAATTACATAGTTTTATCCTCGTACAAAAAGAAGACGGAAGACATTTTCCACAATCCATAATCCACAAGCCACAAGCCACAATCCCGAGCCCATGCCCAGCCAGGCGAGACGAGGTGAGGCGTGTGTGGCATGCACATATGTGTGTGTGTGGGTGTTGTGGTCACCACCCTCACCAATGAGGTGACATACCCTCCTCCCAGGACTCTTTGGACACTAGTGCCCCATGTGATCCTACATATAAGGACCACAAAAGTTCTAAGAGTGAGTAATATGTGGTAAAACTTCTTTGCCATTTGCACTAGAGATAAAACTACTTTTCTCACGTGTACTAGTTACACTACATTGGACTTATCTCATGCTATATACATGGCTGCTACATCCAAATATCTAACAGTCCCTCACAAAGTCCAATGTAGCTCTATCATTCAGTCCTCCATACTATGCTTTCAACAGATACCTTTCGGTTTGAATCTACCTGAGTCATCCAACTGTGACCCTCGCAAGAATCAGGTGAATAAAAGTCTTGAACCTAAACCTTGGGTAGAAGAGTATAGGTTGGTAACAACATAATAAAGATATGATAGAAAAGGAAAACAATGCATTAAGGCCATGCATACACAATTTTATGTCATGATTGATAATAGAGAACAATCCAATTCTCTTGTTGCGGCCTACACAACATCAATCATTTAGTTGGAGTCTCTAAGGATGTACTACTAACATCCTATCCTAAGACTTGACACCATTCATAGACTAATCTCTTACTAACTTGTAGTCATGACACTAATAGGTTTCCCCAGCGATAGACACATAGATGCATGAAGCATCAAAGTAAATACATAGTGTCATCCAATTCACCCGACAACTTGTTATTATCACATTGAACCCAATTTGTGGGATCTCTACTCTATTGGGTAGGGTTTCTACTGCCTGTGAATAATGAGGGGTTTCAGTCCCATCCCCAATCTAGATTTTTCCACTAAAGCTAGGGTAAGTCCTTTAGTAAAAGGATCAACTATATTTTCTTTGGTACCGACGTAGTCCACAACCACTACGCCATTAGACACTAACTCCCTTACAGACTTGAGTCTGATTTGGATGTGTCTATGCTATTTTTGATTGTACTTGTGACTCTTTATCTTGGAAATAATTGTAGTGTTGTCACAGTGAATTGAAATTACAGGAGGCAACTTCTTTACCATAGGTAAACTGGACATAAGTCCATGTAGCCATTCAACTTCCAATCCAGTTTCATCTAAGGCACACAGCTCTGCCTCAAAAGTAGACCGAGACAATATGGTCTATTTCTTAGACCTCCAGGAAACAAATCCTCCTCCTAATAGGAATATATATCTTGAGACACCATTACTCCCAGAGTTGACGGCAATCCAACTTGCATCACTATATCCTTCGACTATAGAAGGATATTTGCCATAATGAAGCCCAAGGGAACAAGTTCCCTGGATATACCTCAAAACTCGGTCAAGAGCTTCCCAATGGGTCTTGTCGGGAAAACTGTTGTATCTACTTAACTTACTCACGACAAACACAATGTCTAGATGTGTGCAGTTCATAAGATACATCAAACTTTTGATAATATGAGAGTATTGTAATTGAGACATTGGAACCCCAGTCTCATTCTTGAACAAGGCCTTGGATGAATCATATGGAGTCTTAACAGGTTTACATGATGTGTACTTGAACCTCTCCAGTATCTTCTCAACATAGTGAGACTGAGAGAGAGTTATACCATCAGTAGACCTTATGATTTTAAGCCCTAAAATCACATCAGTGACACCCACATCTTTCATCTCAAACTTGCTACACAAGAATGTCTTTGTCTCATTTACTACTTTCATATAGGAACCAAAAAGTAGGATATCATCGACATATAAGCATAATAAAATGAATCCATTATTGCCGATTTTATAGTAGAGACACATATCAAATTCATTAGAAACAAAGCCAAACGATGATATCACATAATCAAACTTCTCATGCCATTGCTTAGGGGCTTGTTTCAAGCCATATAATGACTTAATAAGTTGACACACTTTGGACTCATTTCTACGACCCACAAATCCCTCCAATTGTTCCATATATATCTCTTCCTGAAGATCACCGTGTAAGAACACAGTATTCACATCCATCTGATGGACATAGAGATTATAAATGGAAGCCAATGCTATAAGTACTCGAATTGTGTTCATACGGGAAACAGGGGAATATGTATCAAATTAATATATACCTTCCCTCTGTGTGTATCCCTTAGCAACTAACCTAGCCTTATACTTATTTATTATCCCATATACATTAAGTTTTTTCTTAAAGATCCATTTGCAACTAATTGTAGAACAGTTAGGAGGCGAATCCACCAAATCTCAAGTTCCATTCGAGAGAATTGATTGGATTTCATCATTAATAGATTCTTTCCAAAACTTAGCTTCTGGAGATTCCATAGCTTGTTTGAAAGATACAAGATCATCCTCAACATTGTAAGTGAGAAAATCACTTCCAAAGTCCTTAGATGTCCTAGACCATTTACTTCTACTTGATTCAACTAATTCTTCAGAATCATCTGATTCAAAAATAGCTTGTTTTGAGTCGCCCCCCAAATTTATCATCCTTTCCATGTGCTCGGGAATGGCACCTGTGGTGAATGAATCCTCTTGAGATACTTTATTGGGAACACCAGATTTCATAGAAAACACATCCTCAAATAATGTAGCATCACGTAATTCCAAAATTGTATTGACCTCAATGTCTAAGATATTAGATTTTACAATCAATAACCTATAGCCATAACTTGTCTCTACATACCACAAGAATATGACATCAACCATTTTTGATCCCAATTTCTTCCTATTATGTTCAGGGATAAGTACCTTGGCAAGGCACCCCCACACTCGAAGGTATTTGAGACTCAATTTTCTTCCTCTCCATAACTCAAACGGACTACTCTCTACATGTTTGTGGCGAACTTTGTTCAGAATATGGCAAGCCGTTTACAAAGCTTCCCCCCATATGAAGTTGGGTAGACCTGAGTAAAGAATTTACCATATTTATAAGGGTTCGGTTTTTATGTTCTTCTATCCCAATAGATTGTGGTGAATACAGAGCATTAACCTCATCAACTATACCATGTAATTGACAAAATTCTAAAAAAAATTTGAGGTATACTCTCCTCCCCTATCAGACCTTAATCGTTTAAGTACTTTGCCGTTTTGAGTTTCAACTTCTTTCTTATAAATTTTAAATTTATCTGATGCCTCATCTTTACTTCTAAGTAAAAAGACATAACAATATCTACTAGCATCATCAATAAAAGTTATAAAATAACATTCTTGATCCCTTATAGCAATACCATTAAATTTACAGATATACGTATGTAGTAAATCCAATATTTCTGAACTTCCATTCACATAATGAAAAGGTTTTCTAGGTAACTTAGCTTGCACACATATTTCACATTTATTATTGCTAATTTCAGATTTAGGGATTAAATTCAGATTCATTATACATTTCATCGAGCCAACATTCACATTACCCAAATGCGCATGCCAAACATAAGATGATTCAAGATTCAAGCATAAAAAACTATTATCATTCAAATTTAAAATGGAATTTGAAACATGTTCTACAAGAATCTTAAATAAGTTCTCCATATCACAAAGATACCCGTTGCCAAAAGATAAAGAATCTCGAAGGCGAGTAATAATAGCTTTCTTACATTTACAATCTATTCTAAAACCATCTATAACTAAAATTGTGCCACTAAGAATATTGTGTCGTATTGATGGAACACGTCTGACTCTATGAAGCGTCAGAACATTTCTCGAAGGAAACTTCAAGTCCACCTGTCCTTTTCCTTTGACTTCTAAAGAGCTGGAGTCGCCCAAAGTCACAGATCGACCTTTAGAGGCTTGATAAGACACAAAGAGGGACTTGTCAGTACACACATGCAAATTAGTCCCAATGTCTATAATCCAACATAGTGGTTGAAAAATAGAAAAAACTGCAGGTTTTATAGAAACATACCCATCATTGAGGTTCAAGGATGCAGTCATCATGTTGACCACAACCTCCTCAGTTGCATATGTGGCAGCTTTCTTAGCCTTCTTTGAAGGACAATCCTTGTTCCAGTGGCCAACTTGTCCACAAGTCCAACATGGTTTGTTCTTCGCTTTATTCTGGATCTTGGCATTAGGTTTAAGTGAATTTTTAGATTTCTTATCCTTGTTCTTAGCAGTAGTAAAATTAACAATCACATTAACATCAATTGGTACTTTGATAGTCTTCTCTTTCAGATGCTCTTCCGGAATGTTGATGTCCATCATGAGATCGTTCATTGACATGTCTCCTTTGCAGTGCTTAAGAGTCATGCCAAACGACTCTCGATATTTTGGGAACTTCTCAATGATTGACATAGCAACAAATTTTTCAGGAAGTACTATGCCCGCATCAGCGAGCTCTTGTACCAAGAGTTGAAAATCATGTGTTTGAACAGAAATAGATTTACACTCAGACATATGAAACTTAAGAAATTTTGTAACACAATATTTTTCAGTTTCTTGATTCTCAGTATTGTATTTCTTTTCTAATACTTTCCACAGAACCTTAGATGTAGTAACAGATGGCTTAGAATATGAGTCATACAGTTTGTTGTTTAATGCAAATAAAATCAACTTCTGACACATTTTGTCACCCTTCTTCTTGGTTGCAATTATATTAGCATTATCAGGAACAGTTTCATCTACTTTGAGTTCGTATTCTTCTAAATAATGATCAAATCCTACCATGTTAAGCCAAATTTGCATCCTATTTTTCCAACGAGCAAAATAAGTTCCAGTAAATTTTCAAGTGTACTAAACGTGTCAATTTTCATGCCAGAACCAGCCACAGTTAACTAACGACAGATAATGATTTCTTTATGATTTTTGTTAATTTTGAATTAAGTCGTTACATACAATAGCGACAGGTGCATGTAACATTTAATCCTAACTTTATTCACTTTGTTCTCCTACATTGATTTATTCTACGTTTTCTTATCTGGATCGACCTAAACTATTATATGTCGATGTTGCATGTAACGACGTAATTCAAAATTAACAACACCAAATACGTATATTATTGTCATTTATAATTATATATATGTCTTTTTATTATATATTAAATATGAAGAATCGGTGGTTGTACACACGGGAGCATCATATTGGTTGGCCAATTTCGGCTCATCTTTTGACCTCGTAGCGTGGCCTAAAATTACCATATTACTTATACAGACAGAGTCAGGTTAAAATATTGGCAAACAAATGGGTCTAGCTCGTACCAAGATAATATTAGATAAAAATACATAGATACTCATACTATTGCATATAGAAGTGTGTATAAACCACACAAAATAGATGTCTCTCTCCTAAGATAAACTCCTAAAAAATCTCAAGGTATTTTTGTATCACTTTTTGCAATTAATTAGTGTTATTAATATACTAGACACAGATCTGTATGATGGACAAATTTGAGAGTATTCTTGAACACGTAGTTTTTACAACACTTTATATTTTTGAGTCTATTTCTACTATCCATATAAAGAAGAGGTAGTCACATGTGTGTTGTTCACACCAGTCTGTATGTCTGCTTTTTTGTTTCAACTACCATATAAAAAATGGATCTTTGTTGTGTGCTCTTCTAGTTGCCAGGCTGCTAGCTTGCGCTCCGTTTCTGATCGTCTCCACTAAGTGCTATTCCAGCTACCAGGCTGCTACCTTGTGCACAATGAATAGATAAGTTTCAAGTTCTCGGTGGTGGCCTCAGGTGTAAGCTTGCCTCTTAATCCACCTACTTGCCGCATAAACGACATTCAGGTGTCTGCTGTAAAGCTCCTTCAGTCTTTTTTATTTTTATCTTTTGCAATTTAAAATAGTTTTCACATTTTTATATTATCTTTTTGCAAATATTTTTGTTACTTTTTGCTACTACGTCTATAACCAATGGAGAAACTAAAAATCTACCATACGGGGGGCTGGGTTAGTATGAGTAATGAAAAATATTGGCTATACATATAGACGGGCAAAATAATACTTATATAGAAAAAATAAAGAAAAATACACCTAACATAATGTCTCACTGCCCCCGATACACAAAAATAAGTTATTTGTAAAAAAATAAAAATCTAACATAAATGTCATGTTATAATTCACTATATCAAAGTATTGTATTTGTTCAGATGTCTAGCATCATAAATAATACGCTATTATCATGTCTTTTAGATGAAACAACTAGATGATCAACAATATAATCATAATTCACAGTCACTTGATCAGTACAATGTGTATAAATTAGTAATGCACAAGAAAAATACCAATTATACAGAAAATGAGAACAAACTCATCTTTTTCATGGAGAGAAAGTATCAAAATATAGTATGACACTGTCTCGTGGATGGTGTCAAATTGAAAGATCCAAAAATATTTATAGTAGTCAAATCTTATACTATAAATAATATAAGTATAAGGTACTAGGTAATGTCAATTTATTTTAAGATCTTGACAAAATGATTGGTATGAAGGAAACATGAAAAAAAAGGAAAACATTAATGTGGTTGTATAAATTAAAAATGATGGAAAAAATTGAGGAATGAAAAGTGAAGAGAATGAAGGGAAAAGATCCATACATATATTTAATCTAAAAGTTTTTTTTTAACTTGGGAACCACTCCCGATGAGGAGCCACTTCGGTGACCCCACCCCAACAATGTAAACCCAAGGGGCATGAGCAGTGAGTGGTCCGATCACCCCCTCCCAACCCAATTAAATTCAGTTACTTTTCGCTGAGCGCCTCCGGCGTGATTCGAACTCGGGTCCTTCATTGGGACTTACCAAGCCACAACCAATCGAGCTACTCTGGTCGGACCTAAAAGTTGGGATAGAGATATGAAAGAAGCAATTATATTATTTTTATTGACTTTTATTTTACATGTGATTCTTATTTTTTCTCTCTCCATTTGATTAAAGTTATATCCTAAATATGGATTTTTCAACTTTTTCTTCTCCATCGTAACCCGCATGTTATTATTTTTCCTAACTCTTTTTTTACCTTATGTCAAAGATAAAATTTGCTTGATCGACTTTTTTCTTTTCTTTTATAAATAGAAAATTTTTCATTATCTTCTTCGGTTCTTGTAAATTTTCAATAATTATTATTCAGATGAACCTTATAATATTTGACTAGTATGTAAATAAAAGTATGTGAAATACCATGTAACACTTAGTATTGTTTGCATCTATTTCTAAAGAGTATATGGATCTTTTCTTAACTTGAGATTGATTGACTAATAAATGTTTGAAAGGAAAATCGTTAAACCAAAGAAGATTAGTTATGCATGTTGATTATTATTTTTTTCAAATAATTATAATTGAATGTATTGACTCAAGTTATAGTTAAAATATTTTTCAAATACTGATTCAATAATATTGTATTAGATTTTAATTAATATGTAAACATGTTGCATGACATCTTTTTATAAGCTTCAGTTTATATATATAATTTCTATATTTTAAGAGAATATGGGGTCATTAGTCCCTATAGAGCTCCTTTTTAAGTATGGGGGACAATCTGCATAAATCTTGACACAACTATTATGAAATTATTAAGTAAAATCTACTAGAAGAGGAATCAAATATGTAATTTCTTTAACTCATAATTAACAACATCTATATTAGGACTATAAATTTTATGATTTGTAAAGAGATAAGGCACATGATACATAAATATATCAAGTGTAACCTCTAAGTAGTTCACACAAAGAAAGGTGATAGAATTGGTTAAAAATGATAAGATTAAAATCACATTTTAAGTAGTGTAATAATATATTTTCACAAAATACAAATCTTTACATGGTATCATAGTAATAACAATTTTTTTTTGAGGAGGGGCTTCAGCCTGGGCAGCCCCCCTCTGGTTCCGCCCCTATCTATAATCCTATAAAAAAGAGCGAATGCACGATTACTTTTCCAACTGCTTGCACACAGCTACATTTACTACCCGCTATTCTATCTGCTACTTGCCAAACTGCACTGCTACTTTTACTAACCGTAATTCCACATGCTACTTATTTTTGGCTGGAAACCAGCAAAGTGTTCTTATCTTTTATAATTTTCTCCTAGCACTACGGTTATATTATCTACTATCCTACCTGTTAATCCAACTGTTTTCCTCACAGTTCAAATAAAATAAACATGTACAATACCAATTGCCTATTTGCATACAATGTTATGGTTCGTTTCCATTCATATATATCCAAATAATTTTTAATGTGTTGGTACTCTCCTAGAGACACACGTGTGTTTGTATGCTTATAACAAAGTCAAATTATGAGTATGTGTGTGTTGCTAATCGACCTATCTTTTTCAATTTTCTCAAGCTAAATAAAATGATGGAAATATTATACAAGTGTTAGATTTTCTATATGTGTATTAACCATACCAGTTCATGTGTGTTTTAACAGTTTGGTTTTATGCTCATTGTTTTGCGTGTTCTAATAGTTTGTATGCATACTAATCATTCCAGCCTAATTATATTTTTGACATCATTAGTTTCTTTAAAGAGATTTATAGTAAATTATCTGTGTGTATTGATCTAGTTTATTTGTGTGTTTAATCAGTCTATCTCAGTGTTAACTAGCTCAGTCTATCTATATTTTAAAACATTCTGTCTGAGTATTAATTGTCCAATCTATCAATGTATTTACAATTGGCTTTTAATCAAGTTGTTTTCTCTTAGTATGTTTTTTATATAGATTAGTGAATGTTAATTATGTGTCCAGCAGAAAAAGATAATTTGATTTTGATTTTGATAATGACACACTACAAGCTCGAGGGATTCAATTGGTCAAGTGACTGAAAGCATTTACATGTGCTCCAGTAGCTTACCAATGTGCTCATTGGGCTATCGTTGTTTGTGTTCTAACAACATATATGTGTGTTATATGCTAATCTATTCAATATTTTGTTCTCTCATAGATCAGAATGAGTCAATTGGATGTTAATCGAATCGTTAGCCAAATTTTTTTATAATTCACAATCTTTGTATTTAACTTTTAATTTTTGTTATGTATAATATAGGGAGTCAATTGGATATTAATTAAATTATCTTTTATTAACAAGTTGTGTGTAATTATTGTTACTATTAATAATGAACCCACCTAAAAGATTAGTTCTTGAATTAATCATCAAGAATTTTATCAGTATACATTAGAGATTTTAGGCCGTGTTTGGTTTGTTGGCTAGTAAATCAATCGGATATAGTGGAGTATGGGATTGGTAGGTAAACTAAAAGAAAAGGACAATGAAAATGAAAACCTACATTTGGATGCAGGTTGGATAGGATGTGTGTTTCTAGAAATATATTTTTCCCCTCTTCTGGTAATGTTATATCACACTAAAATCATTACAGCGCTGCATTTGCCAACTTCATGTGAGTTCTGGGAGAGTTTGTCGTGCACCTCTGGCAAGATTTAATGTTATTTTACTGTGCTTCGTTCACCTAAGGCTCTGATTGGTTTGGTGTAAGTCATAAGTTACATGGAACTCATTTACTGGAAACTCTAATTCAGTTTTTGGAACTTAAGTTCTATTTACTTCCATGTGATTGGTTTGTTGTATGTGTAAATATAGAAAACAATTGAAAAATTGTTAATTTCATTGTGTGATATATACAAAATAAGGATGGCAAAGAAATTTAAAAAAAACCATATCCCTTAAGAATCGTAATTTTTTTAATCATAATAACTTCAACAAGAGGTCATGATGCGGATGTTGCTCATTTAAAAATATGTTAATGTGATACTATTACAATTTTTATAAAAATATTATGTTCAAATCACAATGTAATTTTTTTTTACTTTGTATGCAAACTATTCTAATGATATGCACATTTAAAGTATATGTAAATATATGTTTTGATTCATTATTATTTTTGTTGGATCCTAGATGGGTGATTAGATGCTCTAGAGGGGAGGGTGAATAGAGCTGAAAGCACTTAAACAAAATTCATTAAACCTTCAAGATATATCACAAGATAAGGTTTCTAAATAGGAAATTTGTGTGCAACTAAAACATGCATAGCAAGGATGAGAGAGATTGAACAAACACAAGAGGACAAGCTATTTAGAGTGGTTCCTCACTTCAAACTAGAAGTGAGTCAGTCCACTTACCTAGAGAGGTCAGCCTCTAGGATTTTCTAACCATTGCATTCTTATATTCATTCATAAGACTTACAATACATGACCAACCAAAGGACTTACCTATCCAATACAAAGAGTCTTCAACCTTACCAATGACTTACCCACTTTGCAAGATTCTTCCGCCTTCTTCCAATAACTTACCTACTCTTGCACAAGTCTTCAGCCTTCAAGGAATTACCCACTCTTCTTGGATCTTCCTCCTTTGACTTCACCTTCACTCGGAGAAGCTTTCACAAGGACTTACCCACTTGACCAAGGAGTCTCCTGCCTTCACCAAGGGCTTACCCACTCTATCTCCAAGTCTTCAACATTGATCTTCACCAAGGAACTCCTTCCCTTGTTCTTCTTGACCTCTCTTAGCTAAGAGAGAGAACCTTCATCTTCATGGTTGAAAAGAGAGATAGGAAGGTGGTGGAAGTGAGAGCCTCACAAAATATACATGTAGGACAAGCTCTCTTACAAATATCCTACAAACTCTAATGGATGTAGAAAGTGATTAAGCTTAGAGAGAGAGAGAGGAGGTTGTAGGAAACACTCAACAATAGAATAGGAACCTCACATAGAGTTTGCATTGAATGCTCAACCTTAGAATGAAGCCCAAGGGGTCCTATTTATAATTGGGGATGCCTCTTAGCCTTTGGGAACACTTGAGAATGAAAACTAGCCATTTTATGGCTTGCAACGGATATATTTTCACTTGTTGCAACTCCACAACGGCTAGAAGCACTTTTCTGCACTTTTTTGTACAATGAAATCGGTCGAGTTTCTATAAGGGTAACTCGACCGATAGAGTAAAAGACAAAGCTGATATTTAGACCATCGGTTGAGTTTGTCCTAGGGAAACTCAACTAACCAATGAAAATCAAATTGGTCAGTTACTCCATCGGTCGAGTTCTGTGTAGTGTAAGCTCGACCGATCAAAAGTCATTTTCAAGATCCAATCAGGATCGGTCGAGTTTGCAACTCACAGAACTCGACCGATGAACAACTTGATGTGAATTTTGAAAAATGACTTTTGAGTGCTTAAACATTCGATCTAATTGCTCCTGATTTTTTCTAAGCTTAATTACAAGTCATACAATCATTACAAGTGATTTACAACATGATTCTAATGGATTTACATCATATTACAAAAACATGCACTTGTATTGACTTTGACTTGTCTTTTCTCCAATTTGGTATGCGCAAGTTAGGGCATTTGGAGTGTGTATATACCTAATCTGAAATCACTCAAGTAGAGACATTAGACACCAATATGTGGAATGGTTAGTCATCTTCAAAACATGGATTTAGTCAATTTAGATGTGAATCAACATTGACCTAATTGACCTTGAGTCAACATTCTCCCCCTTTTTGAAGATGACAAACCATTCCATAAATGTATTGAAAGCTTTCAAGTAAAATCATACCTTCAGAGAAACCTAGGGGTTTCAATAGGATTGAGCTCATATGCTCCCCCTCAATTGATGCGCATGGAGTTCTCATACTTCCCCTCAATTGATGTTATTTCTCCTGTATGGTTAGCTTTCATAACATTTATAGAATATTATGTCTTCTATTCATATATGTTCTACACATATATGTCTTCTCCTATTTTACCTTCTCCCCCTTACATGGACATACTTCTCTTCTTCATGTAAGACATGCCTTCTCCCTATTTTGTCAAAAGAAGACATACCTTTCTCCCCCTTTGTCATTTCAAAAAGTGGGGTTATGAAGAAATAAGAAACATCACTTGTTAAAGAGAAAGGAGATAGCACAAATATACATAAGGAGAGTAGAAGAGCACATATAGAGGCTTGTCCAAGCATAGAAAGAAAAGCAAGTTAAAGCATATACTTGAACAACCCAAAAAGCAAGATAAAGTGTTGTAGAAAAATAATAAATCGCAATTTTGACCATCAATATGACAACTTTTTCCCAAAAAGTGTTAGGGCTCATGGCATAGCAATGAGCCTTGCTCAAAAGGTTGTTTCTGCATAAAAAAGCACTACTCTTGCAGCAAAAACTAAAACTGGAGCAAAAGCTGTATAAAATAAAAAAATACTCCAATTTCTACATATAATGTAGCTCTATGTGCCCTGCATCACAATGTTATGCAAGTAACTCAAGATAATAGATATGCAATTCAAGGAATAAGCTTGAGCATGTATGAGATAAGATACAAGCATAGCATATAGATGAGCAAAGATGCCAATTATAAACAAGGCTAGAACTACATGTATATGAACTACTAGTAGATGATATCACATGTTAGGACTACTAGTAGGATCTAGATCATAGCGAAAGATGCACAAGTTAAAGAGCATGCTATGAGTAGATGTAGAGATATATCCAAACAAAGAGATAAGCAATTTTAGAAGCATGAAAGGATATAACTCACTAGATATGCATCCTTACCATAAGATGATTACCCCTAAGAACCTCAACGTTGTATCAAAACAAGATATACACTAGATTGGTGTAGCAAGTTAGAGTACAACGGAAGCAATTTTAGACACAACCAAGAGATCCAAAGAGATCATCATAAAAAATTGCAAAATAACTCAAAGCAAGTAATTGCAAGATATAGGTATACTAATTTAGAGAAATTAGAGAGATAGAGTTGCATGCAAGATAGGAAATTTAAAACATGGAAATATGCATATATAAAGGTACCAAATGAGAGTTCCAACGAATAAGGCTATTGGTTGAGAAAATCTAGTTGAGAGGGAAATTCTCATTCAATAAGTCAACTGTGTATTCCATGCACAGTGTTATTAGTCAAGTTATGTGTATTGACAACTCGACCGATGACAGTTGCTGGCAACACCCATTGGTGCCTATCGGTTGAGTTTCTATCAGGACAAACTAGACCAATAGAGCTACTGTCAAAAAGCACATATATTTCATGAAAACATATTTAAAGACATGCTAAATATACAAACCATATCCAAACATGTCTAAGCAAGTTAGTAATGCACTATAGAGGCATTAGAAACATTTTTTGAGAAAGAGTGTGAAGAGAAACAAAAAATACCACTTTTGAATCAAAAACCATATGCATAGTGCACATTAACTTGACAAAAATAAGTTAGAAATGGTTATAAGAAAGAAAACATTTACCTTTGTTCATACCATTCCTTTTTCCACTTGTTGTCACCCTCTACACATCTCACCTTTCTTCTTTCATGTGGATTGACAAGTCAATTTGCAATTCAATAGCTCAGGTCAATCCATTTGCAAGTACCTACAAGAAGAAAGATGAAATGGTCCCCAATCATGTTTTTGGGTCCGGAGGGGTTAGCTTAGCAACCCAAGTCCTATTTCTCTTGGGTGCTTTCCTAAAAGGACAACAAGTAGAATAATGACCAATTTCATTGCAATAGTTGCATGTACCCATAGTCTTGGAACTAGAGGATTCTCCATGGAATATTGGAGGTCCTTTATCTTTGTTGTTCCTTTGACTACTATCATACCCAAAACCATGTATACCAATTTGTTTAGTAGTATGGTGTAGGATATCATTAAGGATCTTCTTACCAACTAAGAATCTTTACAAAAAAGATCTAAAACCATCATTATCATGCATAAGAGAAGTAATAGTAGAACACAAATGATTGATATTATCTCTAGCATGAAAAAGATCATTTTCTAAGCAAAGAGCTTTAGTTAAATAAGAATCTCTATCAATATGAAGAGCAGCAACATCATTCTCTATATTAGTAGAACTAGAACAAGATTCATGCACATTGATTTTAGCAAGCAAGGAGGTATTTTCTATTTCTAATTCTTGCAAAATAAAATATTTGTCCTTATTTTTATATTTAAGAACAACAATATCATGTATGAGAGAATTAATAATTAAAGTATGCTCTTCATTAGAACTAGGCATGAGAGGTTGCACTTCTATAAATCTAATCTTATCAAGCAAACTAGCATTTTCAAGTTTAAGAGAGTCTACTTGGCTAAGACAAACATTTTTGTCATCAAGTAAGCAAGAATTAGCATGTTCAAGATCATCTAGTTCTACATGCATATTATCAACAATTCTAGCAAGCTTTTTCTTTTTCCTTTTAGAAGACTTAAGAGAGGCACAAGTATCATGAATAATAGCAATCAAAGATTCTTTATCTAAAGAGTTTAGATTTACCTCACTTGACTCCTTACTTGTTGATGCCATAAGAGAAAAATGGCATTCTCCTTCATCACTAGAGCATGAGCTTGATCCTTCACTTGAAGCTTCACTTGAGCTTGAGTTGGAGGAGCCACTTGAGCTTGAGTGTCATTTCTCCTTCTTCTTGTGAAGATGGGTCTTTTTGCCTTGGGGAAATCTTCCTTGTAGTGACCCTTCTTTCCACATGTAAGGCACCAGATGGAGGAGGACTTGCCGTTGTAGAATCTACCCTTGGAGTACATGGCATCTTCTTCAACTTGAGAGTATGGAGAGACTTGTTCCATGATAGCTTCAATTTGATCCTTCATTTGAGCCTTCTTCATTCTCTTTAGCTCTTTCTTCTCTTGTCTTTCAACTTCTTCTCTTTTATCAAGTGTGACTTCATGTTCTTGTAGATTTCTAATGAGCTCTTCAATAGGAATATCCTTAAGAGACCTTGCTTCTTTAATGGAAGTCACCTTGGGTTCCCACCTCTTGGGAAGAGTTCTAAGGATCTTTGAGTTGATCTCTCCACTAGATATAGGATGACCTAGAACCGCAAGACCATTCACAATGGTGTTGAGCCTTGAGTACATGTTGGCTATCCTCTCCTCCTTTCCCATCTTCAAGTTCTCAAGCAGCCCTTTGAGCATGTAGACTTTGCTTTCCTTCACTTGATCTGTCCCTTCATAAGTGATGCATATCTTTCTCCATACCTCATAGGCTATTTCACATGAAGAAATCCAGTTGAACTCAGTGGGGGTCATGGAGGCATAGAGGATGTGCATGGCTCTAGCATTCAAGGTTGCTTTCTTCAAGGTAGCTTCATCCCATTCTTCAATCTTTGTCTTTGGTAGCATGTATGGGTTTTTTACCATTTGCCACATCTGAAGACTTGATCCTTGGATGTAGAATTGAAGCCTTCTTCTCCAATAGAGGAAATTGCTCCCATCAAAGATTGGTAGGCTGATCAAGTATCTCCCTCCTTGGTAGTCACCCATCTTCTCCTACTTGTTAAAGTATGCTTGGAGAAGCCCTCTCTGATACCAATTGTTGGATCCTAGATGGGTGATTAGATGCTCTAGAGGGGGGTGAATAGAGCTGAAAGCACTTAAACAAAATTCATTAAACCTTCAATATATATCACAAGATAAGGTTTCTAAATAGGAAATTTGTGTGCAACTAAAACATGCATAGCAAGGATGAGAGAGATTGAACAAACATAAGAGGACAAGCTATTTAGAGTGGTTCCTCACTTCAAACTAGAAGTGAGTCAGTCCACTTACCTAGAGAGGTCATCCTCTAGGATTTCCTGACCATTACATTCTTATATTCATTCATAAGACCTACAATACATGACCAACCAAAAGACTTACCTATCCAATACAAAGAGTCTTCAACCTTACCAAAGACTTACCCACTTTGCAAGAGTCTTCCCCCTTCTTCCAAGGACTTACCTACTCTTGCACAAGTCTTCAACCTTCAAGGAATTACCCACTCTTCTTGGATCTTCCACCTTTGACTTCACCTTGACTCAGAGAAGCTTTCAACGAGGACTTACCCACTTGACCAAGGAGTCTTCTTCCTTCACCAAGGGCTTACCCACTCTAGATCCAAGTCTTCAGCCTTGATCTTCACTAAGGGACGCCTTCCCTTGTTCTTCTTCACCTCTCTTAGCTAAGAGAGAGAACCTTCATCTTCATGGTTGAAAAGAGAGATAGGAAGGTAGTGGAAGTGAGAGCCTCACAAAATATACATGTATGACAAGCTCTCTTACAAATATCCTACTCACTCTAATGGATGTAGAAAGTGATTAAGCTGAGAGAGAGAGAGGAGGTTGTATGAAGCACTCAACTGTAGAATAGGAACCTCACATAGAGTTTGCATTGAATGCTCAACCTTGGAATGAAGCCCAAGGGGTCCTATTTATAGCTGGGGATGCCTCTTAGCCTTTGGGAACACTTGAGAATGAAAACTAGCCATTTTGTGGCTTGCAACAGATATATTTTCAGTTGTTACAACTCCACAATGGCTAGAAGCACTTTTCTATACAGTGTAATCAGTCGAGTTTCTATAAGGGTAACTCGACCGATAGAGTAAAAGACAAAGGCGATATTCAGACCATCGGTCGAGTTTGTCTTGGGGAAACTTGACTGACCAATGAAAATCAAATTGGTCAGTTACTCCATCGCTCAAGTTATGTGTAGTCTAAACTCGACCGATCAAAAGTCATTTTCAAGATCCAATCAGGATCAGTCGAGTTTGCAACTCACAGAACTCGACCGATGAACATCCTGTTGTGAATTTTGGAAAATGACTTTTTAGTGCTTAAACATTTGATCTAATTACTCATGATTTTTTCTAAGCTTAATTACAAGTCATACAATCATTACAAGTGATATACAACATGATTCTAATGGATTTACATCATATTACAAAACATGCACTTGTATTGACTTTGACTTGTCTTTTCTCCAATTTGATATGCGCAAGTTATGGCATTTGGAGTGTGTCTATACCTAATCTGAAATCACTCAAGTAGAGACATTAGACACCAATATGTGGAATGGTTAGTCATCATCAAAACACAGGTTTAGTCAATTTAGATGTGAATCAACATTGACCTAATTGACCTTGAGTCAACAATTTTTAGTATATTCTTCTCTTCATTATCATTTTCACAAAATATTATTTAAATATGAAGCATAAAAATATGTAAAATAAATTATATTTTGTCACATGGTGCGGTGTGATTTTTTTAATGATATTTGTATTTTTTTATAGACCACAATGATAATGGATGTTGTAGTATAAAATATTTTTCATCGTGCCATGTATAGTGTATAATGTTTTGTCATATTATGTTATAATTTTGGTAATAAACCATATCCACACCGCTAACATTCCTAGTCAAAAATATTTTACATGCGTCATTTGTAAAGAATTAAAAATATATTTTTATAGAAAATATTTTCAATTGTTCTGGAACTCATTTTTCGCTCTTTTTAAGAAGGAACACATGAACTCTATTTTGTATGTAACTTTGTAACTCACCAAAAGTCATGGAACTCAAATTCCAACACTTACTCTAAACCAATCATGAAAAACTACTTTAGGAACTCCAGTTCATAAGTTTTCCAGACCAACAAACTAATCGGAGCCTAAGCAGTCTATAGCTCATTTTTACCTTAAATTATCATGACAATTTAGATATATCATATAAATAATAACGAGATTCAAATATATTAACATATTCAAGAATCAATCAATCTCAACCTTCTGTCCATCAATAGGCCATACAGGCATACTTAAATGCAAGTCCTCAAGCGACTTCTAATATCTACCTCATCCTTGACACTACCCAAAGACATTATATGAATTTTCTAATCAAAGATGAAGCAATTGATGATGCCAATCTTGTATTTCCTACGTGTGATGGCCCAACATAACAAAAAATTGCACCTCTGACATCAGTTTAAGTCATGGTAATAAAATTTAGTTAAGAACATGACATCTTATGAAATCAGAGGTCAAAAAGATCAAGCCAAAAGAGCATCAATTAAGTGTGATACCTTTCAAATCACAAAATATTCAGACCCTCTGCTTAACTTTGAGCAAACCATAATGATAATTGTCGCTCCTTGGAAGCTCTCAGGTCCAGTTTAGGTTCTTTGCTGACTATCTTCCCTTTGAAGATCTACAAGTAACTTTACATACACACATGAGCTACTATGAGCATGCTATTGAGGCTGCATTTCGCTTAGCCACCTAAAAACCAAATGCAAATTTGAATTGCAACTATATTTGAAGAATATTAATACTACCACACACCTATGATAATAGATATCAAAAACATCAAGTGAAAAGAGCTTCAGTTAAATTTTGTGGTAACTTTGAAATTGCAAGATATCCAGATCCTCTGTTTAACTTTGAGTACACCATAATGATTATTGTGAAGATGTTCCTTGGCAGCTCTTAGGTTTAGTTTAGGTTCTTCACTGACTTCCTCTTTGTTGAAGATCTCTCTAGTTACATGCATGAAATGCTATAAGTAGGTTGTTGAGGTTGCATTTTCCTTAGCCACCTAAAAATCATATACATGTTTACACTCACCACACTCCTATGAAAGCAGAGGTCAAATAGATCAAGTCAAAAGAGCTTGAATTAAATCTCTTGGTACCTTTCAGATTGCAAGATGTTCAGAACCTCCGCTTAACTTTGAGTAAACCATAATGATCACTTTCAAGATGTTCCTTGGCAGCTCTTAGCTCTAGTTTAGGTTCTTCGATAACTTTCTCCCTGTTGAAGATCTACAAGTAGTTGTTGTTGAAGACCTACAAGTAACTCTAGATAAACACAAGAGCTACTATAAGTAGGATGTTGAATTTTCCTTAGCCACATGAAAAACGTATGCAAGTTTTAATTTCAACTATTAATGAAGAATGTTAACGCTCACCACACTCACCAACATCACAAAATCATTAATTACTTCATGTCGTATTATCATATCATAAAGAAATAAATTACTTAATTCAGTATATAGAATTCAAAGTAGTTGCATCACCCTTATGTTCCTCAATGGTCTCTCCATTTAGCTACATCATCATATCCATAATTAATATATAGATATAATTAGCTATGATGTGTAATGAGATTAGATGCTCACCCTACTTTTGCAGTGAAGGAATCACATCACATCTCTATTTAATAGAAGAAGATGCCTGTATGGAAAAGAGATGACAACACAATGCACTAAAAATGAAGATTTGGTGACGTTAAATAATAAATACCAGCCATACCATGCACAACCAAGCAGTGCACTTATCAGGTACTGAACATTTACAAGATGGATGTGTTTAAGTTCATCTCAATATGAAACTACATACTACAAAACAAGCTACAATCGTTATAGTACAATTTGGTATCTTGAAGTATGAGCCCAAGATGTAGTTGTATTATGCATTTATCTATTTTGCTCTATCCTATATGCAATCTATTAATTTTCCAGTTATACTAATGTACAATATGTAAAAGACTGTAGCAATGTGTGCTTAAAACAAACATAATCATATGAAGCTTGAATAAGCAACTAAGAAATGAAATTAGAACACAGAACAACATGAATCTAGAAGATCATATGTAAAGATTCAAGGTTTTATCTAAGACTACCCCTTGGCAAGAAGTCATAGAATGAAATGAGATTGTTATTTGCAAAGTAGAAACCTACCAGTGCACATATGATCTCTAATATGAATAGTTTGATAATTTCAAATAAGCTTTTTAGTACCTTCACAACAAGTACCATACCACCAGAGAGGCAGCCATTCTAATGTGCTTATTTCCTCCTTTTGCAATCAAATTCCCTAACAAAAAATCAGATAATACATGATATTAGATTGCAAAACAGATCTAAACATCAAAAGATGATATCTAAACATGAGAAAGGTACAAAAAATCAACCATCAATGATGTTTGATGTTGGGTAAAGATCTCCTCGAAGTGAACACCTTGCACTTGGATGGCCACCATAGAATGTCTGCCTAGAAGTTATATTACCCATTGTGCAATGGATGCCTTAGACCTATTTTAGGAGGGATTTCACCTATGTGCATTCAGTCTCCGCAGAGTGTGCCATAAAATGGGAAAAGCAATATTGGACAGTGAATAAGCAACTAAAGCCACTTATAATTTTGAGTAGAAAGTTCCAAAATTAAAAAACCAACAAGATCTGAAAGGGAATTACAAACCTGATATGCTTTGAGTAGCAAGAAGGGAGGAGGGTCAAAGTGACACACTCAAATATAGAATGTGATCTTAATTGAGTCATTTCCATAAAGGGACATTGACATGTTATTAAAAGAAATAAATGAAAAATTCAAATCCAATCTTAAGAATTACATATAAAGGGGAAACAAATAAGAACGCATAACTGCAAGGTTTAGAAAAAACAAATAGTTCACAGAAAGCAACAACTTTAAACAAATACTTCATTCAGATATAAATCTATTCAATATATGATAATCTTTGAAGTCAAACTTCAGGCCTTGATCTACTGCGAATTCTGCCTAGAATTCCACATCTAGTACGAGCATGTGCAATAACTTGCAATATGAAAAAAACCTAAGAAATAAATAGAGGGTACACAATGATAGATCCACTGGGACATGAATAATTATTACCATTTTATGCTACATTGAACATGAAAAATAACATCCTAACAAAAGTAAGAACTTCTAAGTGGTATAAAAATCAACCTAGAAGAATGAATTTGGATAGCATACATTGTCATTCCTAAAAATAATAAAAAAAGAGTTCTTACTTCTTCGTTAGGCATGTTTCTTCCACATTCATCACTTCCAATAGAATCATCAAGAATAATTCAATTCCTAGCAAGCGCGGAACTCATACGACAGAGTTGGGACTACACATTTTCATATGCGCTCCTCAAGTGTTCTGTCTCTTTCTCTACAATGTCTTTTACAGCTAGGGAGTCATCAACTGAATGGGATTTTCTTAAGTCAGCCTTCAATCCAAATACTTGACTTCTTGACACTCCGCATCCATAACCCACCAACCATTGACTAGAGTTATTTTCGTCATACATTAGCTCATTGAAAACATCATCTTCTATTGATGCTTTTGGCATTTCAGGGTTCTGTACAACACGTTCATTAACCAAATTCTCGGCAATTTCCTATATAGAATGTGTCGACATGACCATTCGTTACTACATAATATTTTGGCATTTCAGGGTTCTGAACAACACGTTCATTAACCAACTTCTCGGCAATTTCCTATATCGAATGTGTTGACATGACCATTCGTTACTACATAATATTTTCAAAATCACATTGATTTCGTGAAAAGATATAAAACAAATGAAAATATCTACAAACCACAAATTTCTTTGTATTTGTGTTTTCCACAAAACTTCCATCCTTTCTTTTGTGAGTGATGTTCCAAACTTCCAAGATGCTAGGCTCCCTATTCTCACATTTGGCCTATAAAAATACTTAGATATATTGATTAAATTGAATATCAAGTTTAGTTTCTGAGATGCAAACTCATAACATGATATCTCACAAAATAATATTTTTTTTGGGCAAAGCTTTTTGACCCCGTAGTATGGCAATCAACTTTTTGAGCGTGTGCTCTCTTTCCGATTAGTGAAAGTTTCTAAAACATAAAAAAAATTATATGAATCATATACTTTATAATATAAGTAGTTAATATCAATATGTCAACCAATATTAGTAAAACATTCAAACTTACCTTCCCTTTATATGAAAACCAATAGCTCACCAAACATACCCACTGTTCTCTTATCACTTTTATTGGCACTTTGCTTGCAATTTGTTCCTCCATTTTTGATGTGGGATTTTATCGCACTAACAAACTCCCTTGGGGTTGAAATCCCCGATCTTTTACCAAAACCAAAGTGAAATAATACCACCCGCAAGAAGACGAGTCTTATCGTAGTATAGTTAAGGATCGAACCCAAAGGACAATGTTTTTAAGAATCTTTGTTAGTCTAGTCTAGTTCGAGTTAAGGCTAATATTTCAAAAGATTGGTTGATTTGAGGTTAATTAAACTAATTGCAAGAAAGTAAAAGCTAAATTAAAGTTGGATTTAGATCAATGATGTGGAATCGCTGGGATGGTATCAGGTTTCACCACCGCTACACATGCAAACACATTCCAACGCAAACCATCCAGGCAAGATATAACAATTCAAATAGAGCTGTTGCAGAACCCCCCATACGGGCGTTAGGTTCACGTAAGCATCACCTTAGGCATCAGATGTCTCATCACCAACCAGATCACTTACTTACGGCTGCAAAGATATAGAAATCCGACGAAGTTTGTGAGCCCCCTATACAGGCGTTAGGCACATAGAAGCGTCACCGAAGGATAGATGGCTCGTCCCCTCACAGATCATACACTTACGACCTCAAAGAAATACCATTCTATTTCTAGTTTGGGAGTCAACCACATTAATTGATAAGCAAGTAGGTGATAGATCTACAAACTAACATCGATGATAAATAAGACGATACAAAATCCAACTAAGGCTGTGGTCCTCCCTGAGGGATGTTTAGACCACAAAAGTGTCACCATAGGCTAGATGTCTCGTCCCCTCACGGATCATGCACTTACGACCTCAAGAAATCCTATCAGAAGTTCTTGTCAAGGAGTCAAACTTGTAAACCGCCATTCCATCCCATATATAGAACATTTCACAATAAAGGACAGAACAAGATGAAAAAAAGTAGATAATCAACTACAAATGTACCAACTAACAATGGAATGGAAAGTTATATACATTTCCATGAAGAGTTTAACAAAAGAACATGATTTGCATGGGCAGCGAGGCTAATCCCCACACCCCAGCGAAAAGGTACTATTCACTCATCATGCGAGAAATAAGAAGAAAGAGAAAGAGAGAGAAATCCGCCATGAACTCAGTTTAGAAGGTAGACGCATCTCGGTGAAGAAGATACAACCTTCTACGTTGTGTCGGAGCAGATCTGGGCGCGAACAGGAGATGCCAAGACAGACCAGACAGTCTCCCTCACTCCATCTTCCTTCTCTCCTCTGCCTCCTTGGTTGCAACACGGGCAGTAGGTGGAATAAAACTGGCGTGGACGGCACTGGATTTGGATCGGACCTGTGTACATGCAGCCTGTCGGTGTCCCATAACCGATGTCAAAATAAGGACCCTGCTGGTCCTATTTGTAGGCACTGGACAGATCCTCACGCTTTTGATGTGATTTTAGTCCAAACGGTTTGATAAGTAATGTGCCCAAATGGTTTCCTAAATATCTATTTCATACAGTTTTGGTATCCCATTCGGTTTGCATGCAATTACTTAAATGATCTTCATGTGAACATGGCTTCATTCGGTCACCAATCGGCATTCGGTCTTCGCACTGGCAGCACCAAACGGTTTGGAAACCGTTTAATTATCAAATGGTTTGGGATCTGCGTGCATGTCTGTACTCCAATCAGTTCTTGGTTGTACTAGAATCCTGGTGGGTTTCTTGGTTGATTGTACTAGAATCCTGGTGGGTTTCTTGGTTGATTGTTCGAACCAAATTGATGTGAGTTTACTGCTCCAGAGGGGTTTCCATATTGAAAACCTGGATGGTTCCTATTCTGATTCGGATTGTAATACCCTTGACCAGGAATGGTGTTGACAACATTTAGATTTTCCATTTGACCACTGTCTCCTTGTCCACATGTGTTGCTTAGGACAACATCATAGAGAACACTGCAGGATAAAGTGCAATGATCCGTACTTTTACATGCTTCACAAAATAGTGAAGCGGACTTGATCTGTTCTGGTTGTTGAAGGGGTGGACATCCTCTTCCAATTGCAGCAAGTGAGGATTCAATATGGTCTTGCTTGGCAACTAAGAGTTTTAGGGTTTCAGCGATAGATTTGTACTCGGGTGTCACTTCAGCCATAGCCACTTTCAACACTCCTTTACCTATAGACCTACCCCAATTTTCTTGGTTTTTAGCTCCAAGGGTGACAACCCTCCATGCGCTATCATAGCTTTGACGCATGAAGTTTCCTCCAGATGAGGAATCTAGAAACCTCTTAATACCATCATCCACACCCCTGTAGAAGATCTCGATGAGTTGATTCTTAGGAATGCCATGATGTGGACATTTTCATAGAAGCTCCTTATATCGGTCTCATGCCTCAGCAAGGGTTTCTCCAGGGTCTTGAGTGAACATTGTTATTTTTCCTCTAATTTCATAAGTGAGAGATGGAGGATAGAACTTTTCCAGAAAAATGTTCAACAGTTGTTCCCATGTGGTGATATGTTCACATTGTAGAGAGTTGTACCAACTTATGTCTCTATCGGCAAAAGAATACTTGAATAGACAGAGTCGGATGGCATCGTCGGACACTCCATTTTGTTTTGTCATAACACATAGATCGATGAATCTTAGAAGGTGTTCTTGACTATCTTCACCTTGTTTTCCATAGAACGGGTTGTTTTGGAGCAAGGTGATCCAATGTGCTCGTATCTCAAAGTTTGGAGCATGGATGGGAGGAGGTAGGACTGGATGATGTACATCAACAGCTTTAGGGATTGAGAACTCCCTAAAATCCTTTTGTAGTTCTACTGCCTGTGCTGCTGCTTGTGCTGCTAGGATTTCTTGCTGTACCGCAGCTCTGGCTTCTTGCATGAGCCTTTCTCTTTGTGCATTGATGGCTTGAGCCACTCTTCAGGCTACTTCCTCTTCCTGAGCTATCCTTGCTTGATTTTCTCTGATCTGACGATGAAAGGTTCTGTCTATCTCGGGATCAAAGCTCATTGCTAGTCTGGGGCTATCTGAACGGTGCATGCACTACACCTCGGTTGTACTTGAAATAGAAAAGATTTTGAAAATGAGATCCAGAAAGTAGAGTCAAATTCAAGTAGATGATCGATTGTTTTCAAAAAGAAAAAACAAAATCCTAGATTAGCCTTAAAAGAACTAGATCTGACTAACTGATTCTGTTGTCCCCGGTGACGGCGCCAGAATTTGATGTGGGATTTTATCGCACTGACAAACTCACTTGGGGTTGAAATCCTCGAGCTTTTACCAAAGCCAAAGTGCAATAATACCACCCGCAAGAGGATGGGTCTTATCACAGTATAGTTAAGGATCGAACCCAAAGAAAAACATTTTTAAGAATCTTTGTTAGTCTAGTCTAGTTTGAGTTAAGGCTAATATTTAAAATGATTGGTTGATTTGAAGTTAATTAAACTAATTGCAAGAAAGTAAATGCTGAATTAAAGTTGGATTTAGATCAACGATATGGAATCGCTGGGATGGTATCGGGTTTCACCACCGCTACACATGCAAACACATTCCAACGTAAACCATCCAGGCAAGATATAACAATCCAAATAGAGATGCTGCAGAACCCCCCATACGGGCATTAGGTTCGCGTAAGCATCGCCTTAGGCATCAGATGTCTTGTCACCAACCAGATCACTTACTTACGGCTCCAAAGATATATATATCTGATGAAGGTTGTGAGCCCCCTATATAGGAGTTAGGCACACAGAAGCATCACCGAAGGATAAATGGCTCATCCCCTCACGGATCATATACTTATGACCTCGAAGAAATCTCATTCTATTTCTAGTTTGGGAGTGAACCACATTAATTGATAAGCAAGCAGGTGATAGATCTACAAACTAACATCGACGATAAACAAGACGATACAAAATCCAACTAAGGTTGTGGTCCTCCCTGTGGGATGTTTAGACCACAGAAGCGTCACCGTAGGCTAGATGTCTCGTCCCCTCACAGATCATGCACTTACGACCTCAAGGAATCCTATCAGAAGTTCTCGTCAAGGAGTCAAACTTGTAAACCGCCATTCCATCCCATATATAGAAGATTTCGCAATAAAGGACAGAACACGATGAAAGGAAGTAGATAATCAACTACAAACATACCAACTAACAATGAAATAGAAAATTATATACATTGCCATGAAGAGTTTAACAAAAGAACATGATTTGCATGGGCAGCGAGGCTAATCCCCGCACCCCAACGAAAAGGTACTATTCACTCATGATGCGAGAAACAAGAAGAAAGATAAAGAGAGAGAAATCTACCATGAACTCGGTGCAGAAGGTAGATGCATCTCGGTGAAGAAGATACAACCTTCTACGTTGTGTCAGAGCAAATCTGGATGCGAACGAGAGATGCCAAGACAGACTAGACAGTCTCCCTCACTCCATCTTCCTTTTCTCCTCCGTCTCCTTGGTTGCAACACGGGCAATAGGTGGAATGAAACTGGTGTGGACGGCACTGGATTTGAATCGGACCTATGTATAGGCAGCCTGTCGACGTCCTGGAATCGATGTCGACCCTGGTGGTCCTATTTATAGGCACTGGACAGGTCCCCATGCTTTTGGTATGATTTTAGTCCAAACGGTTTGATAAGTAATGTGCCCAAATTGTTTACTAAATATCTATTTCATACAGTTTAGTTTTGGTATCCCATTCGATTTGCATGAAATTACTTAAATGATCTTCACGTGAACAAGGCTTCATTCGATCACCAATCGACATTCGGTCTTCGCACTGGCAGCACCAAACGGTTTGGGATCTGCGTGCATGTCTGTACACCAATCAGTTCGATAGAAGTCTTTCTCTCCTCCGTTCAGTCCTCGTGTAAGAGTAGTGCTATTCGGTCATGCGTGCATCATGCGCTCAAACGGTTTGGATAATCATTAGATGATTTTGCAGCACCTTTAGCAAACGGTTTCGCAGCTAACCTCCAACCGGTTTGCTGCCAACTTTTTCAATCGATCTTGTGAGTTCAGCTCTTTTGGTCTTTGATGCATGTGGTACTCATGCATTTGGTTCAGCTAAACCAATCGATCTAATAATTTATTTGGTATTTTCTTCAGCCACTCACACGGCCTTTCATGCATGCACGTAGGTCTCATGCATACATGCCATTCACATGATTGTTGCTCATTTGATTTCCATTCTGCTGGAGCATATGTTATTTACGTGGCCAGCAAGAGACCAAACAGTCTCCATGCATTGCTATTGGCAAACGGTCTTGATGCAATGATGCTCAGACGGTCTTCTTTTATCAAGTCCAAACGGTCTTTGTTAATTCGCAAACGGTCTTGCATAGGCTCATACGGTCTGGGAACTCCATGCGGTTTGCATGCACTCTAATCCGAATGGTCCTCATGTGGTTGCATGTCCAAACAGTTTCATATGTTCATTTAGTTTACACGCAAACGAGCAAACGGTCTTTATGTTACTTTTCTCATGCAAACGGTCTACGCGATCTTCAAACGGTCTTGACATTTGCAGCAAACGGTCTTGACATTTGCAGCAAACGGTCTACGCGCATGTGCTCCTCTGGTCCAGCTCCATTCAGTTTTGGAAATTCATACGGTCTTGCATACCGGAACTCCGCAAACGGTCTCGTAGACCGAATCTCTTCAAACGGTCTCGCAGACTGAATCTCTTCAAATGGTCTCGCAGACTGAATCTCTTCAAATGGTCTTGCATACTGAATCTCTTCAAACGGTTTCACAGATCGAATTTCTTCAAATGGTCTTGAGGTGAGCACATCCATTCGGTCTCGAGACCGTATGGACGAAACTGAATGGTGAGACCGAATGGTTAAAACTAAATGGTGGAAACTGAATGGTGACTGAAGGTGGGACCCAGCAGATTCTTCAACTTCATCAAGACCTGCATCAAATCAACATAAATTCAATTAAAATCATGATAATTGGGTCAATTAAGTATTTTTGCACATTTTGTCATCTAGTGAGTGAAATTGAATGTATTGAGTTGAATTTGTCTCAATATGATAATTGAATTTCATGATGAATATGCATTCATCAATTTTGTTAAGATCCAAGTATAGAGCTTTCAATCTACACCTATAGGTTTTCCATTTTCCATTGACATGTGATAGGATCCTCTTATCAATCCCATAGTCCTCCGGCATGTGAAACTTACTCTATTTCAGCAAAATAAGCCCAAATTAAGTAAGTATATATTTAGAACATTTGCACGTGAATAAAAATTATAGAAATCTTATAATATTGAGCATTTATTACTATTTGAAATTTTCTTAAGAATAAAAAAAAAGATGAGATGATATTTTTCACTAAAAAGGCTAATAACTTACCCGAGTTAAACTCAGAATCTCAAGTTTAAAGGACTTATGGACATAGTGCCAACTAGATTCACCTATAGGACAAAGAGTTCCCCTCTTCACCACCTCACCAAGAAATCTTACAAGCAAATGGCCTCCTTTTCCTATCGGTTGTTTATATTTGTTGAACTTAACAACAAATTTGAATGCCTCTTGAACCCATACTTGTGAAAGATGAACATGACCTTTCTTTATCCCAATCTTTCCATCAGAATCTACACCATTATTTAAACTTCATCAACCTTAATTTTCATCAATAATGGATAAGAACACTAATATAAACATAATGACCAGAAATACTCACCAATAATTTCCATAACATCATCATCCTCAAAGGAAATGTTTTCATTCCATGTTTCACATTGAGAGTGATCTGATACTTGTTGTGAATCCTCCATTTCACCATCATGATCTCTATCTTGATGTGATGAGGTTGTGTTGCCATGATCATTTGTAATTGGATCACTTGGAATGAAAGCTGCAGTAGTTCGTCTACATCTCCACATTGTCTCTATTAATGAGTGAACACCTAAAAATAAGTACAATATTGCAGCAGTAACATTAGGCGTCATAGATACAAGAAGTATATAAAATGATAAGAACTTTATTTTGAGGGAATAAATCGAGTTTTAGGGAATAATGATAATTTGAGGTACTGCATCTATATAAAATTGATCTAAGATGGATGGGATTTTAGAGGATAATGACAAATAAGATTTACTTATCTAGTTGGTACAAGATGTCTGAAAATTCTTACATGTTTATTGCACACATAATATTTTGTATGAAAAGGAAAAATCCTAGCTTATATAACAACCATGTCACAAAAACAAAACATCTCAGAGTTTCTAACAAAATATTCAAAGGACATCTCAGAGTTTCTAGAAAAAGAAATGATTCACTGCCGTCATCATCATCCTCTGTGTGGACAATGCCTACATCATAAGAATCTCTAATCTTGTGTTGAACAACATGTAACCAGGCTTTTTCTATCTCATCCTTTACATAGAAAACTTGCTTCGCTTGGGTTGAAAAAATAAATGGACCATCTTTTATTAATCTGACAGTGTGCATCAGCCTAGAGAAATTCACACAAGGATGGTTGTTTTTGTCAATCTTAAACCCCCTTGTTGAAGTTATATCTACCCAATCACACCGAAAAATCACAACTTTATGACTTCCATAATAATCCAATTCATATATATCAGTGAGTTTTCCATAATATGAATCTCCATCAGCTTCGACCATGACTCCAGAGTTTTGTGACTTTCGATATATTTCTCGATCTAACGTGTGAAACTTGTATCCATTGATTATAAAGCCCTTAAGCCTTTTAGCATACACATTAAGTCCACGAGCTAAGGCCCTTTGTAAGACTCCTTTTTCATTACTCACATCAATATATGGTACCTACGAAAATAGAAAGATATATTAGTTATAATAGTTGCCATTGGATTCATCCCTTAAATCCAGTGATCATGTATCCATTACCTGAGAATGAAGCCATCTAGAAAAATCTTCTAGCAACCACTTAGCTTCCAATGATTGATTGACTCTAATTCCTTGTTGTAGACACTCTTCTTTCTTGTGGTAGAAGAATTTCCTACAACATCAATACATGTAAGCTCAACCATAAGTTTTCCATTAATGTTGATATTATTTTATCAATGTATCTTACTCCTTAAGGTCCTTCATAATGTCATCACAATGAAGTAGAACATAGCTATGCGCTTGTTCTATGCTTTTTTCATCAAGACGGATGACCTTTTCAACCCCAACATGACGTCCACCAGAATTAAACAAGTATAAAGCCTTATTTGGATCATTGTCATCATTTCTTTTAGGTCTACTAAATATTGTCTCAGTCCCTTCCATGTATCTAGAACATATGGTAATGGTCTCTTCTATAATATAACCCTCTACAATAGAACCCTCTAGTCGAGCTCGATTTCTCACATAGCCTTTCAATCGAGAAAGATACCTATATGAATTTATCATGGTTATCCGTTAAAATATCCATGTTTTAGAGATTATGATAGAGTATATAAAAACTGATAAATGAAATGAAATTATAAATTCTAACCTCTCAGTTGGATACATCCAAGCATATTGAACTGGTCCTCCATATTTGACTTGGTCAACTAGATGGACCAACAAATGAACCATAATAGTGAAAAAAGGAGGAAGAAATTCCATCTCTAGATGGCAAAGTGTTTCCACAATTTTTGCTTGTAGCCCATCATGTTCATCCAAAGCAATACATGTAGAGCATAATGACTTGAAGAAAGAAGACAAATCTGACAATACATCAACAACTTGAGTTGCACCAGAAGCTCGCAAGGCTACTGGAAGAATATCTTGCATGATGATGTGATGATCATGACTTTTAAGAATTATTAGCTTTTTTTGCTTCATGTTAGCACATCGGGAAGCATTGGATGCGTATCCATCAGGAACTTTAAGCTTCAATAAGACATTTAGAAAGCATTCCTTTTGAATGGAAGACATATAATTTGGAGTAGGGGGAATTCAAAAGTTTCCATCTTGTTGAGGTTGGAGCCAAAGATGTTGTCTTATATTCTATTCCTCAAGAAATCTTCAAGCATTTTCATCATATTTACATTTTCCATCTACATTCAAAATTGTTACCAGCACATTTTCGCATACATTTTTCTCAATATGCATGACATCAAGGTTATGACGTAGACGATGATATTTCCAATACGGCAAATAAAAAAATATGTTTTTTTCTTCAAAAACCCCTTGTCTTTATCTGAATTGTTATCTACAACAACACTACTAGTAGAAGAATTTCTTGCTCTTCTTCCTCTCTTCTTACTAACCTTTACAATAGCCTTTCCATATTCAAAACTAAGTCGTTGTTGTGCTCGTAGAACATCACTTCCTGATGTACAAGTAGGGGGATGAGCATACTCCTTAGTCCCATCAAACAAACTACTATGTTAAGGGAAAGGGTGGTTATTTGGTAGCCACCTACGATGACCACCATAACAAATCTTTGAACCACACCAGTATGAATGAGTGGATTCAACACAACAAGGACATGCATGATATCCCTTGGTGCTCCAACCTATTAGCATAGCATAAGTTCGAAAGTCACTAATGGTAGACATCAAAGATGCTCGCAATGAAAATATTTCTCCAATATAAGCATCATATGCATCAACACCTTCCCATAATAGCTTCAACTCATGCAACAATGGTTGCATATAAACATCAATATCATTTCCTGGGCCCAATTTTCCAGGAATTATAAGAGATAGAATTAAGGAGTGTGTCTTCATGCATAGACATGGAGGCAAGTTATTAACACTTAAAATAATTGGCCATGTACTATAGTTTGTATTTTGCATCCCATATGGATTGAATCCATCACTAGCAAGGCTAATTCTCACACTACGAGGGTCAGAGGAAAAATTTGGATACATCATGTCAAACTCTTTCCATGCTAGTGCATCTGCTGGGTGTCTAATTATCCCATCTTTCACTCGACCTTTATCATGCATATCATATCTTCTGCTATCTTAGAGGATAGGTACATCCTTTTCAATCTTGGTATTATTGGAAAATACTTCATAACCTTAGCCAGAGGACCTTTAGAGCTTGTGTTACCTTTTGCATTGTCATCACCAGAACTACATTTTTTTGTTTCCCATCGAGGAGTCTGACAAACACTGCATTGACTCTTGTTTGAATTTTCACGCCAATATAGCATGCAATCATTTGGACATGCATGGATATTTCTGTATCCAAGACCTAACTCCTTAATCAATTTCTTAACTTCATAATAAGAAGAAGGAAACATGGATAGTTGTGGGAAGGCTGCTACTAGAAGCTCTAGAAGTTTTGTGAAATATTTATCTGGTCAATGAAACATACATTTCAAATTGAATAGGCGCAAAAGAAATGAGAAGGTTGAGAAATTTGTGCATCCAAGATAAAGCTCTTTATTAGAAAGTTCAACCAACTTTCTAAAATTCATGTCATTATCAACAAAATGAGGACTATTGGCCCCTAAATGAGGATTATCACAAGATGCCCCCCCTTCATTAGGTGACCCAGTTGATGTATCTGCCATAGAAGTAGCATTTCCTCCCAATAACTCAGTTAGCAATCCTTCCATATCATATTGGCCTACAAAATTGTCTCCATAATTAGTAGGTTGTTCATTGTTTTCAGATTGCCGATCTGCAACAAGGTTTTCAAAAAGAGTGTTTGGTCCATGGAAAATCCACTTCTTATAATCTTTATAAAATCCATGGAAACAAATATGTCTTTCCACCTCATCAATAGGAAACTCCTTTTTCCTTCCTACCTTACAATTCTTACATGGACATACTATCTTCCCATCTTCCATTCCACTCTTAGCATAATCAACAAATTGATACATTCCCTTAATATAAACTTCAAAACCAACTGGTTGTTCAATCCAACTCTTGTCCATATTAAAAGAATTGTAATGGCCAAATCTATAGAGGAGAAAAAAATACTTATAACTTTTAACATTCCTTTGAAGATTGTATAACAAATAAATAAGAAACATTATATTAATGATGTTTATTTTTTTTAATCCAAAGAAAAATACATTACATAGAAAAAAAAACATGTATATCATATGTGTAGTATATTATGTACAATCTTAGAATCATATATATCAGGTGCGTGATTCCTCAAAATAAAAATATAACAACCTAAGTGGTGCTATGACACCCGCATCCAATGCCAAGACACCTAGGTGGTGCTTAGGGGGGTGTATTTCTCTATGTAGTTCAGACCAATTTGTTCTATATTATATTTACATAATAGGTTTCCATAATAAATAATAATCCATGGTTCATATGCATTGACCTTAAAAAGTAAATATAATTATTATAATTGGGGTAGAGACCTATTGTGCTTATGAGTCAAGGTGCCATGAAGTTGAAGCATCCATCTAAGAATGCGGCTTTACACATACAACTCCACCTTAACTTCATATAGGTAATGTTGGATTATGAAGCATTTCAAAAAATATTTCACATTGCCACAATGCAAGAGAGGAAGCTTGACAAGAAAAATTGTAGGCATAAAAAATGTTTTGTGTTTACTAGAAGTTTTACACATATTTTACATGGATTTTCAGTCCTTACCTATCCCTTCTTAAGAGTAATATGTATAAAATTTTTGTTTTTTATACATAACATAATTTTAAAAACATATATATCAGATATGGGATTCCACAAAATAAAACGATAACTACCTAAGTGGCTCTATGACGCCCACGTACAATGCGTAAACACCTAGGTGGTGCTTGGGCAGCATAATACTCAATGTATATCAGACTAAATCTTCTATATTATAAGTTCATATCCTTTACCAGATCTTCTTTATCATATGAACATATCTTCCATATTTTCCCCTCATATATGTATGTTACGACTATGTATGTATAGGTGTATATGTCAATTTTGCAGTTCATTCTCAATATCAACCCCAAGAGAAAACCGAGTAACACATACTAAAGTGAAGACTAAGGAAAATTTCAAAAATTGATGTTGACAATATGATGGAAAGAAAATAGAGTAATTAGGCTTCAAGAATAGATAATAATCCTTGGTTCAAATGCATTAACCTTAAAAAGTAAATATAAAGATTATAATTGGTGTTGAGATCTATAGTTCTTATGATTCAAGGTGCCTATGCGACCACCTAGGAATGTGTCTTTACACATACAACTCCATCTTAACTTCATGGAGGTAATTCTGGATTAACAAATCATTCTAAATATATTTTACATTATCCCAATGCAAAAGAGTAAAGTTGATAAGAAAAATTGTAGGCATCAAAAATGTTTTCAGTTAAAAGTACTAGAAGTATTAGACATATTGTACATGAATTTTTAGTCCTTACCTATCCCTTCTTATGACTAATATGTATGAACATTTTGGCTTATCTACACCAGATAATATTAGAATAGTATAAGTCAAGTACAGGGTTCCTCAAAATATAAATATAACTACCTAGGTGGCGCTATGACGCACATGTCTGATGCCTAAACACCTAGGTGGTGCTTGAGTGATGTAGTTCTGTATGTATTTCAGACACATTCATCTATATTATAAGTGTAACATCCCTGACCTGGGTTATGAATTAACCCTTGGTGTTTTGTTCAATAAAAGTGATTATATGCTTGCTTTTATCTTTGAAAAGTAATTAAGGATCAAGTGGAACTTATATTGCATTTTTAGTCCTTTTTGAATACTATTGAAATCAATATTTTGTCTGTTTTGGACTAAAGTGCAAATTACCCGAGTTGAGGGGTATATTTGCAAATTGTGCATGATAATATGTTCCTCATATGTTTATGCATCATGAGAGTGAAGATGATGCAGAGGTATGGCTTGGGATAGCCTGAATTCTAAGGAAGAGCTGATAAAGCAATGTTTGTTCATGAAAACCTAGTTTTGGTGTAATGTGCAATTTACCCAAACCTTAGGGTGCAATATGTAAATTACCACTTCAATAAGGTCCCTTATATTTATTGGCATCATGTGGAGCAAAGAAAATGAGAGGGGCACCTCATTTGAATTAAGTTGGAGGAGAGAGAATCTTGATATTAAAATAATCAAGATTTAAGCATAATGGAAATATTAATGCAAAAATAAATAAATTAATTGAATGGCCTTCAACCAAAACTAAAATGGTGGAATTCAGGTGTGTGTGGACGTACTTGATCTTTGCAAGGACCGAAAATATCTTAAGGAGGTGAAATTCCACTCACCTTATTATAAGGAAAAGAATTTCCACTCAAAAACATATATTATATTATAATGGATTAAGGTGCTTAATTTCTTTTCCCTTAATCCATGGATAATGGAAGGGAGCTCGGTGGGATTGAGTTGCCTTTACATGCAAGAAAACCAAGGAGGAAGTGGTGGCAACATTTTTGGAATTGATTGATTTTTATAAAACATTTTCTCTTTCATCAATTTTTTTATAAAAGAGCCTTTTCCAATCCACCTAAGGACCTTTTTCGACCCCACTTCTTCTCCTTGCTTGCAAAATCGACCAAGAAGGCTAGGAAAAGCAGGAACCACGTCCCCAACCTGTTGGTAAGCCTTTATCCTTTGTTCTTCTTGATTTCATGGTGAAAATTATAAAACAATGTGTAATTCCTTCATTTCTTCATTCCATCTTCAACTCTAGCCGATCCTTTCACTCCAAAAGCTTGAGAAACAACCTTGGGAGGTAGCTAGAGCTTCAACCACCATTGGATCCGTGAACCTTGGAGATTGGGATCATATTTGAAGGTGGGTTATATAACGTAAACCCTTAATCTTGTCATTGAATTCGATTTCTTCATGCAATTGAGTTAATTGTTATTATTGCAATAGCCTTACTTGATTAATGGAGTTGCCATGGAAAATGGCAATAGTTCCGTGAGTCTAGAGGTTGAAGATGACAACCTGTTCAAAAGCACACACCTTAATAAAAAAGAAATAGAAAACGGTCTTGGACTTTTGGTCCAAACGGTTTGCAAACCGTTTGGTGAAGTTATACTCCAAACCGCATGGAATGGTTCACCGTTTGGTATAGTTGACTGTTTGGTGTCTTGAACTCCAAACTGCATGGAATGGTTGACCGTTTGTCTTAGTTGACCATTTGAGGTCTGAACTTAATCACAGGTTGGATGATGACCCAATGGACTCAATTGATTGATCCAATGTGTGCAGGATCCTTTAAGTGGAAACCCTAATTAAGTTGTTTGAAGAAATCCTTGATTGGTTCAAATGATTTCAAGACAATTTGGGACAAACGGTCTTGAGACCATTTGAGCCCAAATGGTCTTGAAACCGTTTGGGAAGAAACGGTTTCAAAACCGTTTGGTGGGTTAGTGGTTGATCCTTGACCCATGGATGATGATCTAATGGTCTAGATTGATGTACCCTTTAATTGAATAATTAATAGTCAATTCAATGGTGCAATTGGAAATCTATTTGATGGAGAAATGACCTAGTGAGCCCTTGCAGTTTTGGGACTAATTTTGCCCAAACGGTTTCAAAACCGTTTGGTGGCAAAAGGTTTCAAAACCGTTTGGTGATGAAACTTCAAAACCGCATGGAGGTTGTTAATGGTTCAATCATTTGGATATTGAAGGTAATGATAGTCCTAATAATCCAATGATGGTTAGTAATGTTAATCAATGAAGGTACAAAGGTTAAAACCTTATAGTACCTAAGTGATTAATGTCAATTAAGGAAGGAACCCTAATTTCTTATAAGAGCAATGACTTGGTACACTATGTCATTCATAGTTGTATGAACTTGACTAAGGGTTGATATGACCTAATCAAGTTGAGAGGAATGATAGCATGGAGTTGATACATGAGTTGATTCATGTGGTGATTAAGGGTATGATCCTTAAGTAAATGGATCATGAAACCCTAATCATGAACATAAACCCTAATTGACAAGGTTGTTGAACCTTAACCCTAATCCAGGGTAATTATAATTGAAACCCTAATCGAAGGTATGGATGTAACCCTAATTTAGGATGATGATGTGTATAGACCTATTTAAGAATGATGTGATCTAAAACCCTAATTGGGATGAATAGTAAACCCTAATTATGGGTAATAGAATATTGGGATGAATAGTAAACCCTAATTATGGGTAATGGATCATGAAACCCTAATTGGGATGAATAGTAAACCCTAATTATGGGTAATGGAATATGAAACCCTAATTGGGATGAATAGTAAACCCTAATTATGGGTAATGGATCATGAAACCCTAATTGGGATGAATAGTAAACCCTAATTATGTGTAATGGAACATGAAACCCTAATTGGGATGAATAGTAAACCCTAATTATGGGTAACGCATCATGAAACCCTAACTGGGATGAATAGTAAACCCTAATTATGGGTAATGGAATATGAAACTCTAATTGGGATGAATAGAAAACCCTAATTGTGGATTATTGAATGTAAATCCTTTTATAGGGTGAAATTTATGTGAAACCCTGTCTAAGGATGGTTTCATGAGAAACCCTGATGGTTGATGTGCTATGAAGCTCAAATCCAGGGTAATACTATGTACTGCTTAATGAATCCCTAATTCTGGGCAATATGGTGATAAACCATATCTTTGATGTGGTAATAGGATGAATATCCTCAAGTGACATGAAATTTGAAACCCTAACCCTGGTGGGGGAATAGTGGTGTTACCCATGAATAGTGAATTAATATTTGTTGAACATGGTTCTAATATGCAACTGATATCACTATTATCATCTGTGCTAACCATGCAGGTATGATTGAAATAATGATCATGGCCAGGTACGAGCTATGATGTTTAATTCACTATTGTGATTGTATCTTGAGTGTCATAATATACCTTGTTGCCTGGTAAGAGGGACAAGAGAGTTAATGGGCCTCAAGTACCATGTGTCATGCTTGTAATAGCAAGTATCATGTTTGCCTTGGTCAATTGACCTGAAGGTGATGGTTACCTGGAAAAGAGGTAACAATGTTTAATGATGAATCAAGGGTTTAATTACCCAAGGCCACATGATTATGGTGACAAAATTGTGAAGGGATGAGAGTTCCTATTTTTGAAATAAGAGGTTGAATTCCCAATATCTTTAAGACTGATAAGTAGTTGATAAAATTAGTACATGTTTCTTTATAGCATTGATATAATAAGTTATGTTTGAGAACTTGCCTGATGCAAAAAGGATATGAAAATGTACGTAATTAATCAAGTGGAATCTATTCATGTAGTGCTCTGACCATAGATCCATCATCTTCAGTAGTTGGTGATGGTGAAATAGGTTTTCTATGGAAATCCTGGAATTCACATATTTTGAATTTGTGGGGGTAAATGGGCGAAAATATCCTTACGTCCGCGTGAAGAGATTGAGGGAAGGTAAACACTAAACCTCTCAATCCTTCATGTGTCAGGATAGATGTATCATAAATCTCCTGATGGTTGGGATGGATGTATCATTAATCTCCCAATGTTATTTCATGTCGGGTCGATGGAGATAAACATTAATGCTCTCGATTGTCGATGAGAGTGCAGTTGATGCTGTAACTCTATAGAGAAGTTCCAGTATACCCTAGAAAGCTATTTGAGCAGTCGACACAGTCCTACTTGCAGTCTTGTGCTGACCAGGATGTGGGAGGTCATGGGAATCCAGCTCTTCCATTGACCTATTTATGGTACCGATTTTGATTTTAGAAATGGTTGGTTGGAGTATGAACGGTATATCTCATCTCCTCAGAGCTTAAATCTGTTTGTAAAATATAATAAGCCGTGTAGTGCATTTTGCATAAGATTGAAATACAAGAATCAATGGTTGATGTTACACTGCTTAGATTGTCCCTGGTTCATAAATGTTACTTATGTTCTTTTAATTTATATTGAATATGAGACATGTTGTTGTATCTGTTTATAACTGAATTAATTGCATAAGAATGTTGCTTTAATCTATATAGATGTTGATTCATCTGCTACTGGCTTATATTATCCCACTTCTCAGTTTATTTCTATTAATATTGCAATGACAATGTTTTGGCGAAGAGTTATATCTCCCGCTGGGACAATTTTTATAATTGTCTCACCCGCGTGGGATTCAACGTTTTTAGGAAGACACAGACATCAAGGCAGAAACTCTGGACAAGGTGGAGAGCAGCAGCAGTCACAAGGACAACAATGATCCATCAGGTGGAGACCTTGGTTGTCTGGTTCTGTATAGTTAGTCCTATGAGTCATCTCTGTACTCTCGGGTCCTAGGAGTTAGTGTTTTGACAATACGATCTGAGATTTTGGCTTGATGCCTCGAGAATTTTATACTGCTGATGTATAGTTTAACAGAGCAGTTAATGTTGTAACTCTCGATAGGAATAGTATGAGAGATGTACTAGTGAGCCAGCTTGTACTTGAAATACTTTGGTTCTAAATGAAAGAGTTTTCTTGTGAATGGATCTCTTGATAAATGATTTTAATTTTTTAGTAATTTTCAGTAATCCGTTGTTAGTAATCGCTTCCGCATTAGTTAATCTTGTTTTCACAAGTCAGACACAACAAATTAGTGGCATCAGAGCTCTAGGTTCGCTGAGTCTACAGAGACATAGGATTAAGGATGGTGAGTCTGTTCTAGTGTCTTCCAATTATCTGATAGTGCCTTCTTCTCATATAGGAGGAGAAGAAGAACTAAAGATGTATGGATCACATGATAAACATGCTGCTGAGAGTAGTGTTGCTGCACCGGGAGGAGGTGCAAGAGACCAAGACAGGGAGGAACCTGTACTTGAATAGCCCCAGTTCAACCTAGCTGATATGGGGAACCCAACCTTCCAAGTGATGTTTGGGAAGTTTATGGCAACTATGACCCACATGACGGATAGAATGCCAGTACTTGCACCTAGGGGACCAGCCCAAGATGAAAGACATGGTACCAGCAAGACTTTTGAAAGGATGAAGAGGGTAGGAGCCTTAGAGTATGCTGGTACAGCCGACCCAGCAGATGGGGATCTATGGTTGACTGAGTTGGAGAAAGCCTTCAGGATCCTCATGATTCCTGATGATGAGAGGGTCAGACATGTTGTGTATCTCCTCAAAGGGAGTGTTGGCCACTGGTGGACTATCGAGGAAGGCAAAAGACCTGGAGTTGTGATTGGATGGGATGAATTCAGGTGTGAATTCGTCACTAGATACTTTCCCAAGACATATCTAGATGAGAAGATCTCTCAGTTTGAGAGAATCAAACAAGGAGCTATGAACATTAGCGAGTATGAGGCTAGGTTCATGGAGTTGTTGCGATTCTGTCCGCACATGGCATCCAATGATGAGGAGAGAATTTGTCGGTTCGAGAAAGGGATGAATGCTAAATTGACCACTCCAGTGCCTGCTCTGGAGAATCGAGAGAGGTTTTCAACTTTCGTGGAGTCTGTAAGATGCATAGAGAACTCTGTAATTGAGAAGCGACAGACCAAGGGTAAGAAGGAATACCCATAGTTTCAAGGATAGAGTGATGGAAGTTTCAAGAAACCAAGGTATTCTATGCCTACACCACTACCGATGTGATAACACATCCCATTATCACACAGATAACGAGGTGTTACGTGAAAACGTGCGGAAATCACCATAACCACAGATTATCAAAAAATACAGGTTAATTAAAACCGATTGTGAAAAACTGATAAACTGTGAAACTATTACTTTCCAGTCCTCATCCTTCACAGAAACATGTCATATATAAACATACAAGAGATCTGATGTGTGTCCACATCTTCAAGGAACAGCTGTCTATCCGTCACATGAGTTCACCACCTGATTATATACATAAAGGCCCATATTCGGCCAACAGCAGGATATACAAAACATTGTCGATCGTTCATCATGAAACAACGTCAAAACACTGCCAAGGACCTGAGAGTACAGGGATGACTCTAGACTCTATTACAAAACACCCTTTAAGCAGCAACATATCCATCGCTTGCCTTCTACTGCTCGTCTAGCTGCTCGACCGCAACACCACGACCACCACCGTGTCTAGCTCGACCACCTCAAAACTAGTGGAATGAGACAATTGAACAATTGTCCCAGTGGGAAACATAACTTCCCACCGCAACTATAGAACCTCAAGAAGATATACTATAACATCAAATAACTAATCAACAGATATAACAAGAGCAGTCTATATAAAGCAAGGCTATTCTTACTGATAAGCTTACCAGCTGTACAAAAGCATATAACCAGATATTTCTCAATGGAACCTGATTGACAAGATATATCACTTTATAACATGATTATCAGAACACGATATAAGATCACATATCCTGATTATCAAGATACATCATAATACCTCATACCTGAAGAATATATATAGAAGTACCTGCAAGGTATAACAGAATTAACTACACAAACAAGGCCTCAACCAATGTTTCGTGTTATTCTTAAGCAGTAAATACTAAACAGTTGTATTACGTATTATTATGCCCCGAGAATTTGAATCGTACCATTCAAATCCAACCTTTGGCTGCGAAGCCTAAAACTGGTGCCATACAAGGTCACATGGAAGAGTCGGACTCCACGACCTCCCACCTCGTAGTCAGTACACGAGTACAACACACGCAGGACCGTAGTCACATGCTGAAGTGGTCTAAGCCACAGGGTCAGCTCTTTAAGCTACCCTCACTCTAGCCCACCTTGGTACAGGTCTCGGCGCTAGTAATACTGAGCCACGGGCCTGGTCACCGTGCTTTGAGCCATGAACGCATTCATGCTCCACACATCACATATCCTGAGCCATGGGCCTGTTCACCACGCTCTATATACGTATATGAGTCTTTAACCAAAGTTACACTCTTACCTCCTCATTTTCAGGCTAGGAGCAACCTACACATATTCAACAATATGCGCTTCCAGGTTGACCCGTAGGAGAACCAATTTCACCATCACCAAGTCCTGACGATGATGGATCTATGGCCAGGGCAACTATATGATATAATTTCACTGTAATTAATTAGTATCTTTTAGATGGATTACAAGATTCAACCAAGTTGTAACGATATAACCCAACCTTATATTATAATTGTAATCACATCAACCCGATCCATCTCAAGGATCATCACATACCATGGGATCTCAATCCCTCATCATGTACTGTCACTGCCTCTCAAGGCTCACATCATCATCATGGGACAAACACCTCATACATACAATCCCATAGAATAATTATCAAAGTGATTTTACTCATCACATATGTCTCATAGCCTTTTCATGGCTAATCATCACCTGCATGGTTAGGATACACAATAATCATAGTTCCAACATAAGGGATATGCTCACTATCATGAAATATCATTCAAGATACTCTACTTATCATTCTCAAGTGTATTAAACACATCATTAACAAACCATATTCATGCTTACCCTTATCTCAGGATTATATAAACAATCAAGGTATTCACTTTATATAACAATTATGTTGAGTATACAAACAACTACTATTGTTACTAAAATCATTATTATTATCAGTATCATCATCTACTATTATCTACATTACTATGTCATTAAGCCGACTGTTAAAGTAACTGTCACTTATCACCATTATTCTAATCATTAACATCATTAACCACATTATATTATTTAACATCATTATTGCTTTCACTTATGAGTTAGGCATTATCATCTCATGATCATTAACATCGTCACTATGCAACACTGTCATTATTCATTGTACACGAACCTCTACTTCCACTACACATGAAACTGTCACTTAAAGAACTACCTACCCTCACTGTAACCTCGCATCCCTCACTAAAGCTGATTGCTTGGCTAGGCATGGGGGCAGCAACGCTGCGTTGCACCCAGCCTTTGCCCGCAATGCGCGTCACAAGACAACCGGGCGACATGGGTGTCACACGTCACACCCAACGGGCAACGCCCTGCCGCGACGCCCATCCAGCTGACCCTATCGCCTGACAACCAAGGGATAACACCCATCTAGCAACAGCAAGGAGAGAGAGGAGGAGAGAAAGAAGGAAAGAAAGAGAAAAACTCCTGATAACGTGCAACAACTCACAGGGCATAACGCCGGACACATCCACACTCTATCACGCGTCACACTCCAGGCCTATCGGCCGACACACCAAGCTGCAATGCCCGTCAGGGCTATCGGCCGTTATACTTCCTAGCATGTCGTGCAACTCAACCATCTACCAAAGGAAGCCCTGTCGTCCATCACAAGAATAAAGGCCTAACGTCCAAGAGAAGGACAAGATCATAGCTCATCTATCGTGCATCATAGATACCACCTTATCGGCCGACAACCATTGCTCACCCTATCACCCAACACATGGGCAGGGTATCGGCCAACCCAAGAACATAACATATCGTTCAACAAAGGGATACCATATCGTCCAACTCAAAGTCTAAGGTGCCATGTCGTTCAACTCAAAGGATATCGTCCAACATACCAACAAGGAAAGGATATCGCCCAACCCTAGGTCACCATCAACCTCTATCTCAAGGGAACCCAAACCCTAGATCACTAGAAACCCTAAATCCTAAGGGTATATAGGCCACCAAAGGAAACTCAAGCAAGGTATAGATCTAAGCTACTACACTATGAACAAGAACAAGAACAAAAGGTAATGAAGTTAGGGTTAGAAATTATGTAACCCGCCTTCAGCTCCAAGCTCCAAGGTACTCCAAGGTCCAAGCTATCGTCCACCAGGCTCCTCCAGGAAGGTGTATCGGCCACCACTTCAACTCCTAGGGAGTGTATCGTCCAACACAAGCTAGATGGAGAGGGATATCATGCACTCAAGGTGGAGGAGAGACCAAAAGATCAAAGGAGACTAAAGCAAGGAGAAGAGCTACATATATAGGAAGAAGGGGAGGAGAAACCAAGGTACAACCATGCAATGTGTCTCCCACCCAAGGGACACTTGTCCTAGGGTTCAAGACAACATAATAGAAAGGCATGGGACACTTGTCCAAGCTAGGCACCAAGTGTCATCAACCAAGGTCAAGCCACATGGGCGACACAAGCAACAACTCCTGCTGGGCGACACAAACAAGCTGCTGGGCGACACACCAAGGTGTTGGTCGACACAAAGCTTCCTTGGACGACACACACACACCCTTGGATGATAAAAACTCACCTTGGACGACACAAGGCAAGCCATGGCTGACACAAGGCTCAACCAAGCCCAAACAACACATCTCAAGGCCCAAACAAGCTCAACTCAGGCCCAAAGGGCTCAAACAACAAGCCAAAGCCTTCCTCTTAACCCTAAAGGAAGCAAAGAGGGGAAAACATCTCTCAAGATGACCAACTTGCACACAAAACCCTAAACTTGGGTTATTTTCAAGTAGCCCCCTCAACTCTCAACAAAGCACAATGAAACCCTAATCACCACCAAAGGTGATTAGCAAGCACCAAAGCATCAAGATCAAGCTAAATAAACAGGGTAGACCCTAAACGCAGGACAGGGTCCTTACAAGCTAACCCCCTTTAAGGGATTTCGTCCCCAAAATCCGAAGAGAAAAGTGAGGGATACTTCCTCCTCATCTCTTCCTCAAGCTCCCACGTGGCTTCCTCAACGCCACGACGCTGCCAAAGAACCTTCACCAGAACCAGGTCCTTCCTCTTCAACTTCTTGATCCTTTTGTCAAGGATCGCCACAACACCTTCCTCGTAGGTCACATCTGCATCGAGCTCAACCTCAACTGGCTGTATCACTGTACCTGAATCCGGATGACTTTTCTTCAGCATACTGACATGAAACACTGGATGTAACATGTGCAACTCTGGAGGCAACTCTAACTCGTAAGCTACCTTGCCAACACGTGCTCTGACTGAGTAAGGCCCCATATACCTGGGAGCTAACTTACCCTTCCGGCCAAACCTTAGCACACCTTTCCATGGCGAGACCTTAAGATACACTTTGTCTCCTACCTGGAACTCCAAAGGTCGTCAGCGATTGTCTGCATAAGACTTCTTCCTGTCCTGTGCCACTTTCAACTGTTGTTGTATCACTTTGATCTTTTCTGTTGTCTACTGTACTAACTCAGGACCCAAAAGCTGATACTCACCAGACTCGTACCAACACAAAGGAGATCTGCACTTCCTTCCATACAAAGCTTCATAAGGAGCCATGTCAATGCTCCGCTAATAACTGTTGTTGTAGGCAAACTCTATCAAACTCAGATGTACATCCCAGTTGCCTAGAAACTACAAAACACAAGCTCAAAGGAGATCTTCTAAAATCTGAATAGTCCTTTCAGACTGACCATCTGTCTGTGGGTGAAAAGTTGTATTGAACCTAAACTGCGTTCCCAAAGCTCTGTGCAACTATTCCCAAAAACGACTCGTAAATTGAGGACCTCTGTCAGAAACTATCGTTGTTGGCACACCATGCAAACATACTATCTCATCCACATATACTCGAGCTAGTTTCTCAGTTGTATATGTCGTCTTCACTGGTAGAAAATGGGCAGACTTAGTCAATCTGTCCACTATCACCCAAATGGAATCATGATTCCTAGTTGTCCTAGGTAGACCAACTACGAAATCCATGGTTATATGATCCCATTTCCACTACGGTATCGGAAAAGGTTGCAACGTACCTGCCAGTTTCTGATGTTTAGCCTTCACTTGCTGACATACCGCACATCTCGCCACGAACTCGGCTACATCCTTCTTCAAACCGGGCCACCAATACAAGTCCTTCAGACTATGATACATCTTGGTGACACCTGGATGCATAGCATACATCGATGTATGTGCTTCCTCAAGCACCAACTCCCTCAGATTATCAGCATCTGGAACCACCATCCTATTACGATAGTAAACTAGTCCATCCTCAGACTCATGAAACCCATCACGCTTGTTGCTTCCAAACTCTGATCTGATCAACTATACCGCATCATCTGTCTGTTGTGCATCCTTGATCTGCTGTCTCAACGTAGGATTAACTTGCATCCGTGCGAAAAGACCAGACAACAAAGAAACTTCCATCTGCACATTCATCTGTCGTAGAGAAACAAACATATCTCGCTTATGGCATACCAGAGAACTCAACTGTGCCTTCTTGGAAGAAAAAGAAGAAGAATTTCTGCTAAGCGCATCAGCTACCACGTTTGCCTTACCAGGATGATACTCGATAGTGCAGTCATAATAATTGATCAACTCCATCCATCGTCGTTGTCGCATGTTCAACTCTTGTTGCGTAAAGATGTACTTCAGATTCTTATGATCCGTAAAAATCTGACATACTTCCCCATACAGATAGTGTCTCCAAATATTTAATGCATGTACCACTGCCGCCAATTCCAAGTCATGAGTCGGATAGTTCTCCTCATGCTTCTTGAGTTGTCGTGAAGCAAAAGAAACTACATGATCTTCCTGCATTAACACACAACCTAAGCCTTTCTTGGAAGCATCACAGAAAACAACATAGCCTTTCCCAGGCTCTGGCAAGATCAATACTGGAGCACTGGTCAGCTTCTCTTTCAGACTCTGGAAAGCTTGCTCACATCGATCATCCCAAACAAAAGGTACATCCTTCCTGGTCAACTTCATCATTGGTAACACGATCACACTGAAGTCCTTGATAAACCTCCGGTAGTATCCTGCTAAACCAAGGAAACTACGAACTTCTGTCAGTGTCTTCGGTTGTTCCCAATCCGCAACGGATTCCACCTTCTTCGGATCTACTTTAACTCCTTCAGCAGATATCACATGACCCAAGAAAGTCACTTCATCTAACCAAAACTCACACTTACTAAACTTGGCATACAACTGATGTTGACGAAGAAGAGCCAATGCTTGACGAAGATGTTGCTCATGCTCTTGCCTGTCCCGACTATAGATCAAGATGTCATCTATAAAGACTACAACAAATTGATCTAAGAACGGACGGAACACTCTGTTCATCAGATCCATGAAAGCTGCAGGTGCATTGGTTAGCCCAAACGGCATAACCACGAACTCGAAATGACCATACCTCGTCCTGAAAGCTGACTTTGGTATGTCATACACCTTTATCCTCAACTGATGATATCCAGACCGTAGATCGATCTTTGAAAACACTGTAGCACCACGCAACTGATCAAACAGATCATCTATCCTCGGCAACGGGTACTTATTCTTGATCGTGACCTTGTTCAACTGCCGGTAGTCTATACACAACCGCATCGAACTATCCTTATTCTTAACAAACAACACCGGAGTACCCCAAGGAGACGTACTCGGTCGGATAAAACCTTTCTCCAACAACTCCTGCAACTGCTTCTTCAACTCTGCCATTTCTGCTGGAGCCATCCTATACGCTGACTGTGCAACTGGCTGTGTTCCTGGAACCAGATTGATCTCAAAATCAATCTCTCGGGGTGGAGGAACACCAGGATACTCCTCAAGAAACACGTCTACAAACTCTCGAACCACTGACACCTCCTCAAGACTAGGACCTTTCGCCTTGGTAACCATACCGGTATCCATCACGTGAGCTAAGAACGCCTCACATCCTTGTTGCAACAACTTGTCTGCCACCATAGCTGACACCAAACACGTCGGAAGAATCTTCCTATCTCCTTGGAAGATCCACTTCTCTCCAGCAACATCAAACACTGCTTGCTTGGAACCACAGTCCAAAACAACCTTATACTTCTCTAAGGTATCCATCCCAAGGATAACATCAAAACCATGCATATCAAGTGGCATAAGGTCCACTTGGATGCGATTTCCCGAGAAAGACAAGACACAAGATGGACACTCTTCTCGAAGCAAAGAGGAACCATCAAGAGGGGTTTCTAACAACAAGCTATCCTTCTTACAGCTAACAGGTAAACGACAGTCCTCAAGCATACTATAGGCGATAAAAGAGTGTGTAGCACCTGGGTCAACCAGAACAGATATAAAGCAAGAAGAAGACATATCAGAATGAAATAACTCCATCTGACCTGTCACCACTCGCGGGTTGACTATCGCCTCCGGCTGACTCATGGCATAGAATCGAGTTGTTGCTTGCTGTCCACGACCTCTACTTCCTTGAGCAGACGATCCAGCCTGAGACGCTTGACCACGTCCTCGTCCTCTGCTACCACTGGGATGCGGTCTCTCTGACCTCTGAAAACTCTACCTCGGATGTTGCATCACTTCAACATCTCTATTCGGGCAATGCGACTTGAGATGTCCGGTCTGTCCACAAAGATAGCACGCCCTATCTTCAAACCGTGGCCTAGCTGGCCCTGTCACTACCACAGAAGCTGAACTATGCGCTTTGGACGGTGAAGAAACATAACCTTTCCCCTTACTCGGAGACCACTGAGACGGTACACCAGAACTTCTCATCACTACTAGCGATGAAAACCTAGGCCTCTTAAAGCCACCAAACCTCCGTCCTTGAAACTGAGCAGGTCTTTTGTGAGACATAGACTCTCTTTTCTCCCTTACTGTTCTCTCGATCCTTCGAATAGATTCCACAAACGTAGCAAACTTCTCTCGGTTCTCCAACACAGACACTGGGGTTGTCAACTCAGCACTCAAACCCTTCTCAAAATGTCTGATCCGTTCCTCATCTGTTGTCGCCATGTGAGGACAGAACCTCAACATATCCATAAACTTAGCTTCATACTCAGTGATGTTCATCGTTCCTTGTCGTAACTTTTCAAACTGGCTGATCTTCTCATCCAGGTACGTCTTGGGAAAGTATCTGGTGACGAACTCGCGTCGAAACACTTCCCAACAGATCACCTCACCAGGCCGCTTTTCTTCTTCGATGGTCTACCAGTGACCAACACTACCTTTCAGAAGGTAGACATCATGCTTTACCTTGTCTGCTTCGGGGATGTCAAGGATCCGGAAAGCCTTCTCGAGACTTGTCAGCCACAGATATGCATCCGCTGGATCAGCCGTTCCAGCATAATCCGAAGCTCTGACTCGGCGAAGCCGCTCAAAGGTCTTCCCAATACCTGATGCTTCTCCATGGGGAACCTGTGCTCTCGGAGGAGGCACTGGTAATCGTTCAACCATGAGATTCATCGTAGCCATTAACTGCCCCATAAGCTGTTGGTAAGCAGGATGTTCAAGAATGGTTGGGTTAGGTTGGGGGACCTCAGGCACCCGATCTTCATGTGCATGTCCATCTGCTCCATCAACTGATGCAGCATCGCTATACTCAGCAGAGTGTTCTTCATGGTTTCCACACATCTTGAATTTTCTTCCGCTGAGGGAAGAAGATATTGTAAGAAAACCTAGATAACACACAAGAACAGACGACCTAATCCTAAATCCCTGTAGACTCAGCGAACCTAAGGCTCTGATACCAAAACTTGTGGAAACACATCCCATTATCACACAGATAACGAGGTGTTACGCAAAAATGTGCGGAAATCACCATAACCACAGATTATCAAAAATACGGGTTAATTAAAACTGATTGTGGAAAACTGATAAACTGTGAAACTATTACTTTCCAGTCCTCATCCTTCACAGAAACATGTCATATATAAACATACACGAGATCTGATGCGTGTCCACAACTTCAAGGAACAGCTGTCTATCCGTCACATGAGTTCACCATCTGATTATATACATAAAGGCCCATATTCGGCCAACAGCAGGATATACAAAACATCGTCGATCGTTCATCGTGAAACAATGTCAAAACACTGCCAAGGACCTGAGAGTACAGGGATGACTCTAGACTCTACTACAAAACACCCTTTAAGCAGCAACATATCCATCGCTTGCCTTCTACTGCTCATCTAGCTGCTCGGCCGTAACACCACGACCACCACCGCGTCTAGCTCGACCACTTGAAAACCAGCGGAGTGAGACAATTGAACAATTGTCCCAGTGGGAAACATAACTTCCCACCGCAACTACAGAACCTCACGAAGATATACTATAAAAGCAGATAACTAATCAACAGATATAACAAGAGCAGTCTATATAAAACAAGGCTATTCTTACTGACAAGCTTACCAGCTATACAAAAGCATATAACCAGATATTTCTCAATGGAACCTGATTGACAAGATATATCACTTTATAACATGATTATCAGAACACGATATAAGATCACATATCCTAATTATCAAGATACATCATAATACCTCATACCAGAAGAATATATATAGAAGTACCTGCAAGGTATAACGGAATTAACTACACAAACAAGGCCTCAACCAATGTTTCGTGTTATTCTTAAGCAGTAAATACTAAATGGCTGTATTACGTATTATTATGCCCTGATAATTTGAATCGTACCATTCAAATCCAACCTTTGGCTGCGAAGCCTAAAACCGGTGCCATACAAGGTTACATGGAAGAGCCGGACTCGACGACCTCCCACCTCGTGGTCAGTACACAAGTACAACACACGCAGGACCGTAGTCACATGCTGAAGTGGTCTAAGCCACAGGGTCAGCTCTTTAAGCTACCCTCACTCTAGCCTGCCTTGGTACAGGTCTCGGTGCTAGTAATACTGAGCCACGGGCGTGATCACCGTTCTCTGAGCCATGAACACATTCATGCTCCACACATCACATATCCTGATCCATGGGCATGTTCACCACGCTCTATATACATATCTGAGTCTGTAACCGAAGTTACACTCTTACCTCCTCATTTTCAGGCTAGGAGCAACCTACATATATTCAACAATATGCGCTTCCAGGTTAACCCGTAGGAGAACCTGTTTCACCATCACCAAGTCCTGACAATGATGGATCTATGGCCAGGGCAACTATATGATATAATTTCACTGTAATTAATTAGTATCTTTTAGATGGATTACAAGATTCAACCAAGTTGTAACGATATAACTCAACCTTATATTATTATTGTAATCACATCGACCCGATCCATCTCAAGGATCATCACATACCATGGGATCTCAATCCCTCATCATGTACTGTCACTGCCTCTCAAGGCTCACATCATCATCATGGGACAAACACCTCATACATACAATCCCATAGAATAATTATCAAAGTGATGTTACTCATCACATATGTCTCATAGCCTTTTCATGGCTAATCATCACCTGCATGGTTAGGATACACAATAATCATAGTTCCAACATAAGGGATATGCTCACTATCATGAAATATCATTCAAGATACTCTACTTATCATTCTCAAGTGTATTAAACACATCATTAACAAACCATATTCATGCTTACCCTTATCTCAGGATTATATAAACAATCAAGGTATTCACTTTATATAACAATTATGTTGAGTATACAAACAACTACTATTATTACTAAAATCATTACTATTATCAGTATCATCATCTACTATTATCTTCATTACTATGTCATTAAGCCGACTGTTAACGTAACTGTCACTTATCACCATTATTCCAATCATTAACATCATTAACCACATTATATTATTTAACATCATTATTGCTTTCACTTATGAGTTAGGTATTATCATCTCATCATCATTAACATCGTCACTATGCAACACTGTCATTATTCGTTGTACACGAACTTCTACTTCCACTACACATGAAACTGTCACTAAACGAACTACCTACCCTCACTGTAACCTCACATCCCTCACTAAAGCTGATTGCTCGGCTAGGCATGGGGACAGAAACGCTGTGTTGCACCCATGCTTTGCCAGCAATGCGCATCATAAGACAACCGGGCGACATGGGTGTCACACGCCACACCCAACGGGCAACGCCCTGCCGCGACGCCCATCCAGCTGACCCTATCGCCCGACAACCAAGGGATAACACCCATCTAGCAATATCAAGGAGAGAGAGGAGGAGAGAAAGAAGGAAAGAAAGAGAAAAACTCCTGATAACGTGCAACAACTCACAGGGCATAACGCCCGACACATCCACACTCTTATCCCGCGTCACACTCCAGGCCTATCGGCCGACACACCAAGCTACAATGCCCGTCAAGGCTATCGGCCGTTATACTTCCTAGCATGCCATGCAACTCAACCATCTACCAAAGGAAGCCCTATCGTCCATCACAAGAATAAAGGCCTACCGTCCAAGAGAAGGACAAGATCATATCTCATCTATCGTGAATCATAGATACCACCTTATCGGCCAACAACCATTGCTCACCCTATCGCCCAACACATGGGCAGGGTATCGGCCAACCCAAGAACCTAACATATCGTTCAACAAAGGGATACCATATCATCCAACTCAAAGGCTAAGGTGCCATGTCGTTCAACTCAAAGGATATCGTCCAACATACCAACAAGGAAAGGATATCTCCCAACCCTAGATCACCATCAACCTCTATCTCAAGGGAACTGAAACCCTAGATCACTAGAAACCCTAAACCCTAAGGGTATATCGGCCACCAAAGGAAACTCAAGAAAGGTACAGATCTAAGCTACTACACTATGAACAAGAACAAGAACAAAAGGCAATGAAGTTAGGGTTAGAAATTATGTAACCTGCCTTAAGCTCCAAGCTCCAAGGTACTCCAAGGTCCAAGCTATCGTCCACCAGGCTACTCCAGGAAGGTGTATCGGCCACCACTTCAACTCCTAGGGAGTGTATCGGCCAACACAAGCTAGATGGAGAGGGATATCGTGCACTCAAGGTGGAGGAGAGACCAAAAGATCAAAGGAGACTAAGGCAAGGAGAAGAGCTACATATATAGGAAGAAGGGGAGGAGAAACCAAGGTACAACCATGCAATGTGTCATCCACCCAAGGGACACTTGTCCTAGGGTTCAAGACAACATACTAGCAAGGCATGGGACACTTGTCCAAGTGAGGCACCAAGTGTCATCAACCAAGGTCAAGCCACATGGGCGACACAAGCAACAACTCCTGCTGGGCGACAAAAACAAGCTGCTGGGTGACACACCAAGGTGTTGGTCGACACAAAGCTTCCTTGGATGACACACACACACCCTTGGATGATACAAACTCACCTTGGATGACACAAGGCAAGCCATGGCTGACACAAGGCTCAACTAAGCCCAAACAACACATCTCAAGGCCCAAACAAGCTCAACTCAGGCCCAAAGGGCTCAAACAACAAGCCAAAGCCTTCCTCTTAACCCTAAAGGAAGCAAAGAGGGGAAACATCTCTCAAGATGACCAACTTGCACACAAAACCCTAAACTTGGGTTATTTGCAAGTAGCCCCCTCAACTCTCAACAAAGCACAACGAAACCCTAATCACCACCAAAGGTGATTAGCAAGCACCAAAGCATCAAGATCAAGCTAAACAAACAGGGTAGACCCTAAACACAGGTCAGGGTCCTTACAACCGAGGTTCAATACCCAGGCGCAGTGGACGTCAGGTAAGGGTACAAACTGTAGTTTACCACTGAAGGGAGCTTACAGCTCAACTTCTATGTCAATAACAGGACCACCCAAACCACCGAGGGGGAATGTAACATGTTATAGATGTGGAAAAGAAGGCCATGTGGTGCGAGAATGTCCTGAGCAGGTCAGGAGTGTGACCCAGCAACTGAGGTAGAGTCAGCAGGGCTCTAAGAGAACAGGGTCAACAACAAGCAACAGTTAGGTTCTATGCTATGAACTAGCCCAAAGAAGTAGTCAACCCTCGGGTTGTGACAGGTCAGATGGAACTACTTTATTCTGATATGTCTTTATCCTGCTTCGTATCTGTGTTAATTGATCAGGGTGCTACACACTCTTTTATCACTCGAGAAGTGATTGATGACTACAATATGATTGTCAGTCATAGAGCAGATAGCTTGTTGTTAGAGACACCTTTGATGGGATCTGTAGTATTGCGGGAAGTGTGTTCTCCCTGTAATCTTTTCTTTTCTGATCACTTCATTCAAGTGGATCTTATACCACTTGAGATGCATGGGTTTGATATAATCCTTGGGATGGACACCTTAGAGAAGTATAAGGTTGTCTTGGATTGTAGTTCCAAGCAAGCTGTGTTCACAGATGGTGGTGACACATGGATCTTGTAGGGAGATAGAAAGATTCTTCCCACATGTCTTGTGTCAGCTATGGTAGCTGAGAGGTTGATGAGACAAGGATGCCTTGTATTCTTAGCCCATGTGGTTGATACCACAATGGAGAGTCCTCATCCTTCTTAAGTTCCGATAGTCAGGGAATTTGGAGATGTATTTCCTGAAGAACTTCCAGGTGTTCCTCCGCCCCGAGAGATAGATTTTGAAATAAATCTAGTTTTGGGCAGGCAACCAATAGCACAAACGCCATATAGGATGGCACATGCTAAAATGGCAGAGCTCAAGAAACAACTACAAGAGTTGCTTGAGAAGGGTTTTATCTGACCAAGGACTTCATCCTGGGGTGCTCCGGTCCTTTTTGTTAAGAAAAAGGATGGGTCTATGTGATTATGCATTGACTATAAACAGTTAAATAAAGTAACAATAAAGAACAAGTATTCTTTACCAATGATTGATGACTTGTTTGACCAGTTGCGTGGTGTGACTGTCTTTTCTAAGATAGATCTGAGGTCGGGATACCATCAGTTACGTATCAAGGAGGGTGACATACCTAAGTCTACCTTCAGGACAAGGTATGGTCACTATGAGTTCACAGTTATGTCATTTGGACTAAATAATGCACCAACTGCATTTATGGAACTCATGAATAGAATCTTTTGACCTTTTCTGGATCAGTGTGTAGTCGTCTTCATAGATGACATCTTGATCTACAGTAGAGATGCTCAACAACATGAACAACATCTTCGCCAAGCTCTGACTTTGCTAAGGGAGCATAAATTATATGCTAAGTTTAGCAAATGTGAGTTCTGGTTGCCAAAAGTTTCCTTTCTCAGACACGTAATATCTGCCTCAGGTATTCGTCTTGATCCTAAGAAGGTAGAATCTGTCCTGCAATGGGAGAAGTCGAAGACACCGACTGAGATAAGAAGTTTCCTAGGACTGGCAGGCTATTACAGGAGGTTCCTTAAGAACTTCAGTTCAATAGCCTTACTCCTAACCAAGTTGACAAGGAAGGAGATTCCTTTTGTCTGGAATGACAAGTGTCAACAATCTTTCCAGTTGCTGAAAGAAAGGTTGACAAGTGCACCTGTGTTGGTGCTACCTGAGCAAGGAAAGGGGTACATAGTTTTCTGTGATACCTCTAAGAATGGCTTAGGATGTGTGTTGATGCAGGATAAGCAAGTGATTTCTTTTGCTTCTCGACAACTTAAGAAACACGAGGAGAATTATCCGATACACGATCTAGAGTTAGCTACTGTGGTCCATACCTTGAAAATCTGAAGACATTATCTCTATGGAGAGACATTCCAGATTTTCACAGACTATAAGAATGTGAAGTATATCTTTTCTCAGCATGAGCTAAACATGAGGCAACACCACTGGATGGAGTTAATCAAGGACTACGATTGTACAATTGATTATCATCTAGGGAAAGCCAATGTGGTTGTTGATGCACTAAGTAGGAAATCAGCAACAGTAGCCCTAGATAAAGCACAGTTAAACTCCTTAGTGTTCTGTAAGAGGGATATGTTTATATCCTTGAGGTAAGACAATGTACAACTTAAAGTGTCATTGTTAGCTGGGTTGTTAGTTGAGATGGACATAAAACCAACTCTGAGACAGTAGATTAAAGAAGCACAACAGACTTATTCTATAATTCAGCAGATCAGATCAGAATATGGCAGTGAGAAACGGGATGGTTTCCATGATTCTGATGATCAGGTAGTCTGTTACCATGGTAGGATGGTAGTACCTGACGTTGATAACTTGAGAAAGTTAGTCCTAGAAGAATTTCATTCTTCAATGTATGCTATGCATCCAGGAAGCACCAAGATGTATCATAACCTAAAGGATATGTATTGGTGGCCTGGTTTGAAGAAGGATGTTGCTGAATTTGTTATGCGGTGTCTGGTGTGTCAGCAGGTTAAAGTTGAACATCAAAATCCCGCAGAAACAATGCAACCCCTACCTATACCACAGTGGAAATGGGATCATGTAACTATGGACTTTGTGGTTGGTTTACCTAGAACATCCAAGAGTCATGATTCGATTTGGGTAATAGTTAATAGGTTGACAAAGACAGCACATTTCTTACCTATCAAGAAAACCTATACAGCTGAGAAGCTGGCACAGATTTACATAGATGAGATAGTGCGGCTGCATGGGGTACCAGTTACAATAGTTTTTGATAGAGGTCCCTAGTTTACGAGTCGTTTTTGGGAACAACTTCATAAAGTTTTGGGTACACAGCTGAGGTTTAGTACAACTTTTCATCCTCAGATAGATGGACAGTCTGATAGGACGATACAAACCTTGGAGGAATTGCTTAGGGCATGTGTCCTTCAGTTTGTGGGAATTTGGGATCTATATCTGAGTTTGATAGAGTTTTCTTATAATAACAGCTATCAACACAGTATTGATATGGCACCATATGATGCTTTGTATGGTAGACGTTGTAGATCTCCTCTATGTTGGTATGAAACTGGTGAATATCAACTTTTGGGTACTGAGCTGGTTCAGCAAACAACTGAGAAGATAAAGATCATGCAACAATAGCTGAAAACAACCCATGATAGATAGAAATCCTATGCTGACAAGCATCGTAGACCCTTAGAAATCCAAGTCGGAGACAGGGTGTACCTCAAGGTTTCACCTTGGAAAGGTATCCTGAGATTTGGAACGAAAGGGAAGCTAGTTCCTAGATTTATGGGGCCTTATCCAATCATTGAAAGGATGGTAAAGGTAGCCTATAAGCTGGAGTATCCACCTGAATTGCATAGATTGCACCCAGTTTTCCATATCTCTATGTTGAGGAAGTGTCATCCTGACACTGAGTTAGTTCTACAACCTGTGGAGGTAGAACTAAATGATGACATATCTTATGTAGAAGGGCCAGTGTTGATTCTTGACAGAAGAATCAAGAAGTTGAAGAAGAAAGACATTAGTCTTGTAAAAGTCCTCTGGAATCACCGTGGTGTTGAGGAAGCCACATGGGAATTAGAGGAAGAGATGAGGAGGAAATACCCTACTCTTTTCTCTTAATGTTTTGACAATTTCGGGGACGAAATCATTGTAAGGGGTGGATAAACTTGTAGCATCCCTGACCTGGGTTATGAATTAACCCTAGGTGTTTTGTTCAATAAAAGTGATTATATGCTTGCTTTTATCTTTGAAAAGTAATTAAGGCTCAAGAGGAACTTATATTGTATTTTTAGTCCTTTTTGAATATTGTTGAAATCAATATTTTGTCTGTTTTGGACTAAAGTGCAAATTTTTTAAGTTGAGGCGTCTATTTGCAAATTGTGCATGATAATATGTTCCTCATATGTTTAATCATCATGAGAGTGAAGATGATGCAGAGGTAAGGCTTGGGATAGCCTGAATTCTAAGGAAGAGCTGATAAAGCAATGTTTGTGCATGAAAACCTAGTTTTGGTGTAATGTGCAATTTACCCAAAACCTAGGGTTCAATATGTAAATTACCACTTCAATAAGGTCCCTTATGTTTCTTGTCATCATTTGGAGAAAAGAAAATGAGAGGGGCGCCTCATTTGAATTAAGTTGGAGGAGAGAGAATCTTGATATTAAAATAATCAAGATTTAAGCATAATGGAAATATTAATGCAAAAATAAAAAAAATAATTGAAGGGCCTTCAACCAAAACTAAAATGGTGGAATTCAAATGTGTGTGGACGTCCTTGATCTTTGCAAGGACCGAAAATATCTTAAGGAGGTGAAATTCCACTCACCTTATTATAAGGAAAAGAATTTCCACTCAAAAACATATATTATATTATAATGGATCAAGGTGCTTAATTTCTTTTCCCTTAATCTAGGGATAATGGAAGGGAGCTCGGTGGGATTGAGTTGCCTTTTCATGCAAGAAAACCAAGGAGGAAGTGGTGGCAACATTTTTGCAATTAATTGGTTTTTATAAAACATTTTCTCTTTCATCAATTTTCTTATAAAAGTGCCTTTTCCAATCCACCTAAGGACCTTTTTCGACCCCACTTCTTCTCCTTGCTTGCAAAATTGACCAAGAAGGCTAGGAACAACAGGAATCATGTCCCCAGCCTGTTGGTAAGCCTTTAACCTTCGTTCTTCTTGATTTCATGGTGAAAATTATAAAAGAATGTGTAATTCCTTCATTTCTTCACTCCATCTTCAACCCTAGCCGATCCTTTCACTCCAAAAGCTTAAGAAATGACCTTGGGAGGTTGCTAGAGCTTCAAACACCATTGGATCCATGAATCTTGGAGCTTGGGATCAAATTTGAAGGCGGGTTATATAACTTAAACCCTTAATCTTGTCATTGAATTCGATTTCTTCATGCAATTGAGTTAATTGTTATTATTGCAATAGCCTTGCTTGATTAATGGAGTTGCCATGCAAAATGGCAGTAGTTACGTGAGTCTAAAGGTTGAAGATGACAACCTGTTCAAAAGAACACACCTTAATAAAAAAGCAATAGCAAACGGTCTTGGACTTTTGGTCCAAACAGTTTGCAAACTGTTTGGTGAAGTTAGACTCCAAACCACATGTAATGGTTGACCGTTTGGTGTCTTGAACTCCAAACCACAGGGAATGGTTGACCGTTTGGCTTAGTTGACCATTTGAGGTCTAAACTTAATCACAGGTTGGATGATGATCCAATGGACTCAATTGATTGATCCAATGTGTGCAGGATCCTTTAAGTGGAAACCCTAATTAAGTTGATTGAAGAAATCCTTGATTGGTTCAAATGATTACAAGACAATTTGGGTCAAACGGTCTTGAGACCGTTTGAGCCCAAATGGTCTTGAAACCGTTTGGTGGGTTAGTGGTTGATCCTTGACCCATGGATGATGATCTATTGGTTTAGATTTATGTACCCTTCAATTGAATAATCAATAGTCAATTCAATGATGCAATTGGAAATCGATTTGATGGAGAAATGACCTAGAGAGCCCTTGCAGTTTTGGGACTGATTTTTCCCAAACGGTCTTGAGACCGTTTGTGTCACACCCCGATCTCACACTAACCACTAATCACGAGATTAGGGCACAACGGAGGGATTATCACATAAACAAATCACTGAGAACTTTTTTTTTTACACCTCGTAATGATATCCGGATATTGCTGTAAACTAAAACATAACAAACTATTGTGGAAGCATTTCAATTAAACTGGCTAGAGAACATAAACAGAGTTTACAACATGTAACATTGTTTAACAGAAAGTAAACATAACAGTTAATTTACATCTTTATACACATTCCACATACACACTCTCTATCACCCACGCCATGTCCCAAGGACCGAGGGGAAAGGACTAAGAGACCACTATCTAACTAAACTAACTACATATACCTTCTACAGATTAAGTGTTAGGATGAAAAGATCCTTCTGATTCCTGGAATTGTCGCTGACCTAAAAATGTTTGAGTAGAGTAATGAGCCTACTCGCTCAGTGAATAATATTTCACTTAGCCATCATCGGATAACTCCGTAATTTACCTTTAACAGGAATATGTGAATAAAATAACAAACTGAGTAGTTCTAATTAAATAGTGCAATTATCGCAGAAAAGTATAATGAACATTTAATGAACAAGTATTATAAATTCTAAATCTGAACATACACAAGTTTCATATTAATCTACCTTAATTCTAAGTAATCATCTTTTAACTTATGCCCTGATCATATGCAGTGTACTCTGCATATAAAGTCTTGTAGCGAACTACGAACCCACCGTACAAGACTTAGCGACACACCCGGGAAATGCTAAGTCTGACTACTATCCTGGTTTGCGTCAGGACTCTCAGGCGCTCAAGGGCCTCACTACACTCTCAAAGAGTGTACTCTAGACTCCTCCTCTAACCTGAGCACACAGGCGGAGAGTCTGGGTTACCACCGTGACACACACACAGATTATTGTTGAATAACCCCTATTTACTCCAGTGCCACCGTGACACACGCACAGATTATTGTTGAACACTGCCTCTCTGTCCTCGTGCCACCGTGACACACGCACGGATTATTGTTGAACACGAGCCACTGACCATCTAGACACACGCTAGGTAGGTCGTTTCACCCCTAAGGCACAGACCTCTCAAAGGGGTTCTACGGTGTCAGGGCATCTAAGTCTAACACATTTTATTATAACAAGAAAACTCTTATAACATTTTGTCTCTCTCTCACATATTCGACTACTGGAATATACTGTAATTCTGCAATTCACTAGCTGAAACTAGAAGTTCAACTTTCATAACATTTCTATATATAGTGCAACAACTATTCTCTTATATCGCAATAACTCATAACTTAGCTATGCTTTCATGCAAACAGATTCGTTCACTGTAAATAGATTTCATATCTATTCCACGTCTCTATACTGATTTCATATTACTGAACATTCAAATATACTGTATTGAAAGGAATACTCAACCTGAAATACTTTATCATATTTATTCGCATCTTACTGAAATTACTCGTAAAGCATACACATTTATTTTACTAATCATTTCATTTCATTTGAACTATGCAAATTAAAAGTCTAAGGATGCTAACTATGCTCGGCATCCGGGTAATCTCTATTACCCACATATACACATAAACATCATTTGTCATCTATAAACATGACTCAGTATCAACTTATCCAGTTTCGATGCTAAACATCCATTTTATGCTCAACGTATACATTGCAGTTGTAATACAGGAAATTCTATCATTTTCATCAATCATATTACGTATTTCAAGTTCCAATGAACAATATAAATTCATTAATTCAATCCACACTGATCAGATGCTAAACTAAATCATATAACGGCATAAGGAAGCAGTTTATGAAATAAAATTCGAGTAACGCCAAATACTGTCCAAAAGCCAAGTATCAGCGAAAAATGCACAATTTACCGAAAAATTCCAACTAAGGAGTTAAATGATGATAACTAAATGAACTCCTACTCACATTGATTTGAACTATCTGGATTTGTCCGGAACTGCGTCCAAGGCCAGATTCCGGGTGATTTTTGGGTCTTCTTCAACCTTTGAAAAGCTATGTTAATGAACCTGCTTCATACGCAGGTTGGGGAAGAAATCGATTAAGTGCCAAATCGTGGCTGGGAGTTGCGACTACTTGCTCCAGACTCACGGCTGACCTCAAAGCGATTGGTTTGAACGGTTGGTTGCGCCCAAGGAGGCCTAGTTGCTGCCTTGCATAGCTGCTGGCTACAGGCCGGCCACCCAGGCCAAGCAGCAAAGCTCCAAAGCTATTAAGCGGGTAGAGTGGAGGAAGGAATGGCGGAGGAAGGTGGCCGGAGGTGGGGTAATGTTGGACGAAGCCAAGGGCTCAAGAAATCATCCGCCCTAGATCACCCTTGCTGCTGCCGATCGTGCGTAGCTGTAGATACTAGTTGGGCGCCGCCAGGCTGGTCGAAGGTCGAGGTGCTACACACCTAGGGCGAGGAAGAAAAAGAGAACAGATGGAGGAAGAAGAAGAGAAGAAGAGAGGGAGGAGAGGCCAATGGCAAACGGAGCCAGGACCAGAGGAGGTCTCGCGCGCCCTTCTACTGTGATCGCGTTGCTACAGTGCGGCGCCCCAAACAGATCGGGGAAGAAGAAAGGATAAGTAAAAGAAAAAAAATGGAAAAGGTTAAAGGGGTTAGCAACCGACTAAAGTGGGAAAATTGCAAAACTCACCCCAAGAACTAAAAACCTCATAACTTTCTCTCCATAAGTCTGAATTGAGTGACTTCTCTTGCAAAGTTTCAAGCGTGAAATCCTCTACAACCTTAAGGTGAGAAATCATGCAAATTATCTTATCTCATCTAATCAAAATACTAATCGCATCTCAAGCACTTACTTAACTTAAATCACCACATGAGCACTTAACTTGTCTCAATTAACTTAATGATATTGTTATCATGATACTTTACTAGTTAACTTTGGAATGGGTCATAACAGTTTGAGACCAAATGGTCTTGAAACCGTTTGGGGTCAAACGGTTTCAAAATTGTTTGGTGGCAAACAGTTTCAAAACTATTTGGTGATGAAACTTCAAAACCGCATGGAGGTTGTTAATGGTTCAATCATTTAGATATTGAAGGTAATGATAGTCCTAATAATCCGATGATGGTTAGTAATGTTAATCAATGAAGGTACAAAGTTTAAATCCCTAATAGTACCTAAGTGATTAATGTCAATTAAGGAAGGAACCCTAATTGCTTATAAGAGCAATGACTTGGTACACTATGTCATTCATAGTTGTATGAACTTGACTAAGGGTTGATATGACCTAATCAAGTTGATAGGAATGATAGCATGGAGTTGATACATGAGCTGATTCATGTGGTGATTAAGGGTATGATCCTTAAGTAAATGGATCATGAAACCCTAATCATGAACATAAACCCTAATTGACAAGGTTGTTGAACCTTAACCCTAATCTAGGGTAATTATAATTGAAACCCTAATCCAAGGTATGGATGTAACCCTAATTTAGGATGATGATGTGTATAGACCTATTTAAGAGTGATGTGATCTAAAACCCTAATTGGGATGAATAGTAAACCCTAATTATGGGTAATGGAATATGAAACCCTAATTGGGATCAATAGTAAACCCTAATTATGGTAATGGATCATGAAACCCTAATTGGGATGAATAATAAACACTAATTATGGGTAATGGAATATGAAACCCTAATTGGGATGAATAGTAAACCCTAATTATGGGTAATGGATCATGAAACTCTAATTGGGATGAATAGTAAACCCTAATTATGGGTAATGGAATATGAAACCCTAATTGGGATGAATAGTAAACCCTAATTATGGGTAATGGATCATGAAACCCTAATTGGGATGAATAGTAAACCCTAATTATGGGTAATGGAATATGAAACCCTAATTGGGATGCATAGTAAACCCTAATTGTTGATTATTGAATGTAAATCATTTTATAGGGTGAAATTTATGTGAAACCCTATCTAAGGATGGTTTCATGGGAAACCTTGCGTTTGATGTGCTTTGAAGCTCAAATCAAGGGTAATACTATGTGCTGCTTAATGAATCCCTAATTCTGGGCAATATGGTGATAAACCATATCTTTGATGTTATAATAAGATGAATATGCTCAAGTGACATGAAATGGGAAACCCTAACCCTGGCCGGGGAATAGTGGTGTTACCCATGAATAGTGAATTTATATTTGTTGAACATGGTTCTAATATGCAACTGATATCACTATTATCATCTGTGCTAACCATGCAGGTATGATTGAAATAATGATCATGGCCAGGTATGAGCTATGATGTTTAATTCACTATTGTGATTGTATCTTGAGTGTCATAACATACCTTGTTGCCTTGTAAGAGGGACAAGAGAGTTAATGGGCCTCAAGTACCATGTGTGATGCTTGTAATAGCAAGTATCATGTTTGCCTTGGTCAATTGACCTGAAGGTGATGGTTACCTGGAAAAGTGGTAACAATGTTTAATGATGAATCAAGGGTTTAATTACCCAGGGCCACATGATTATGGTAATGAAATTGTGAAGGGATGAGAATTCCCAATTTTGAAATAAGTGGTTGAATTCCCAATATCTTTAAGATTGATAAGTAGTTGATGAAATTAGTACATGTTTCTTTATAGCATTGATATAATAAGTTATGTTTGAGAACTTTCCTGATGCTAAAAGGATATGAAAATTTACTTAATTAATCAAGTGGAATCTATTCATGTAGTGCTCTGACCATAGATCCATCATCGTCAGCAGTTGGTGATGGTGAAACAAGTTTTCTGTGGAAATCCTGGAATTCACATATTTTGAATATGTGGGGGTAAATGGGTGAAAATATCATTACGTCCGGGTGAAGAGATTGAGGGAAGCTAAACACGAAACCTCTCAATCCTTCATGTGTCGGGATAGATGTATCATAAATCTCCCAATGGCTGGGATGGATGTATCATTAATCTCCCAATGTTATTTCATGTCGGGTTGATGGAGATACACATTAATACTCTTGATTGCTGATGAGAGTGCAGTTCATGTTATAACTCTATAGCAAAGTTCCAGTATACCCTAGAAAGCTATTTGAGCAGTCGACACAGTCCTGCTTGTAGTCATATGCTGACTAGGATGTGGGAGGTCATTGGAATTCGGCTCTTCCATTGACCTATTTATGGTACCGATTTCGATTCTAGAAATGGTCGGTTGGAGTATGAGCGGTTTACCTCATCTCCTCAGAGCTTAAATCTATTTGTAAAATATAATCAGCCGTGTAGTGTATTTTGCATAAGATTGAAATACGAGAATCAATGGTTGATGTTACATTGTTCAGCATGTCCCTGGTTCATAAATGTTATGTTCTTTTAATTTATATTGAATATGAGGCATGTTGTTGTATCAGTTTATAACTAAATTGATTGCATAAGAATGTTTCTCTAATCTGTATAGATGTTGATTCATTTGCTACTGGCTTATATTATCCCACTGCTCAGTTTATTTCTATTAAAACTGCAATGACAATGTTTAGGCAGAGAGTTATATCTCCCGCTGGGACAATTTTTAGAATTGTCTCACCCCCATGGGATTCAACGTTTTTAAGAAGACGCAGACATCAAGGCAGAAACTCTGGACAAGGAGGAGAGCAGCAGCAGTCACAAGGACAACAGTGATCCATCAGGTGGAGACCTTGGCTGTCTGGTTCTGTATAGTTAGTCCTATGAGTCGTCTTTGTACTCTCGGGTCGTAGGAGTTAGTATTTTGACAATACGATCTAAGATTTTGGCTTGATGCCTCGAGAATTTTATACTGTTGATGTACAGTTTAACAGAGCAGTTAATGTTGTAACTCTCGAGAGGAATAGTACGAGAGATGTACTAGTGAGCCAGCTTGTACTTGAAATACTTTGGTTCTGAATGAAAGCGTTTTCCTATGAATGGATCTCTTGATAAATGGTTTTAATTTTTTAGTAATTTTCAGTAATCCGCTGTTAGTAATCGCTTCCACATTAGTTAATCTTGTTTTCGCGAGTCAGACGCAATAATAAGTACATATCTTTTACCAAATCTTTTAGACCAATTCATCTATATTATAAGTACATATCTTTTATGAAATATTCTATATTATATGAACATATATTATATATTTCCCCTCATATATTTATGTTACAACTATGTATGTATCAATGTTTAGGAAATCGGTCTGTGTGGTCGCATATGTGGCCGAATAAGCGGTTCGGTCCATGGGATGCTACGCATATAGTGAATCGCCCCTCCAATAGGGCTCGACCCAATTAAACAATAAAAAAAACCCGCATATGCGGCTGACTATTCGCCGCTTTTCAAACATGCCTCAATTTTTTAATTTACTAGTCTCAGGATCTTATACCCTGGACGCCAAATAAACCTCGTGATACCCCTGATACCCAAAGAAACCCCGATGCGCAGGTTTAACAATTTCCGTAGGCGACGACTCCCCTCTACTGAGACCCTAAATACTGCGGTGCTATCTAGGTGTAACGATCCTTGCGACGACCCCTTCTAGTGCTAGACTGCTAGGATGCTCTCTGTGCGGCGGCTGCCCTCCAGTAGTGTGGCGGTTGTCCTCAAGGTGTGAAGGCTTCCCTCAAGCAGTGCAGCGGCTCCCCTCAAGCACAGCGACACCTCTCCCTTGATTTCTTGGATGGTGGCTTCTCTAAGCTTGGGCGACGTCTTCTTCAAAATTTGACCACATCATCTTCAAGCTTGGTCAGGCCTTCTTCAACCTTGGACGACGACTCTTCATTTACAACCACAAGTACATTGTTCTTTTTTTTGGGTTAATCAGTAGCGGTTTCCACTTCCCTTATTTCCTCTCTGATCTCTAACTCTCTAATCCTTCACCTATTCTTCTATATTTTGTCACCTCCTTAAAATTGAATGAGTAACAGACTTCCAAGTTTCACATTTCTTCTCTTCTTCACCGTAATGCTTCTCTTATTTCCCCTCTTACGTCAGAAATGCTCTCCTCCTCTTCCATTTTTCTTATACAACCAAACAGGACGTCATGTTTTAACTCTTCTTCTTCTAACTTCTCTTCATCATATAAGCCTAATTGTTGATTTTTTATTCATATAATATTTAATGCTCATATAATAGCATGTTCGTATGCTATGTAGTTCCAATTCTCTTTATTGTTGTTCGTATAATATTTGGTTGGTTATTTGTTGGCTATTTGCATGATTTGAATCGGTTTGTTTGTTTGATTTCATTTGTTTATTATCTCCAGAGCAATCATGGATAGTCTTGGGTCAGCCTCAATAGGGATTAACACCCAATCAAACACACCCTAGTCGCATATAATTCCACCTGGGTCAACTGATCCAACATGGAAATACGGCTTCATCAAAGATAAAACCAATTCCAGCTCGGTTGTTTGTTCTTTATGTGGGAAGGAGATCAAGGGGGGTGTGAATCGCCTGAAGAGCACTTAGCTCACATAAAGGGCAATGTCTCAACATGCCCTGAAGTGGATAATGAAATCAAATAGGAGATCAGGCAGAACATGGAGGAAATACACAAAAAGAAGGATGAAAAGTCAAAAGGGGCTGCAGTTGTGCGAGAAGAAGTTGGCATTGCAATGGCTAAGGTGAATGATATTTATGGGCATCACACCATTCCTAGCTCAGATTCTTCAATGCGCCAAGTAGGGATCAAGGATTCTATAGATAAAAAACAAAGAGAGCGGGTGAATCAATATATTTCTAGGTGGGTCTATCGGTGTGGAATTTCTTTTAATGCAATTTGCAACAATTCATTTTAATCAATGTGCCAGGCGATTAGGCAATATGGAAAGAACCTCAAGCCCCCTTCTTACTATGAGGTGAGTGAGTCTTTGTTGAAAGTGGAGGTTGAGAAGACAAGAAATGATTTGCAACCTCAAAGAGAAATGCGGAGGAGATATGGGTGCACCATTATGACAGATGCTTATCGTGATAGGAGAAGTAGGAGCTTGATGAATCTTCTTGTGAATTGTGAATTAGGCACTTCCTTTCTAAAGGCAATTGACGTCTATACTGAGTCTCACACAGGGGAACACATTATGTCTTTTATTGATGGATGCATTCAAGAGGTTGGCTCAGAGAATGTGATTCAAATTATTACATATATTGCTTCTGCAAATGTATCAGCAGGTAGAATGTTGGAGGATAAGTATCCTCACATTTTCTGGACTTCTTGTATGGCTCATGTCATTGATTTGATACTTGAGGAATTTGGCAAAGAGCAAATAATTAAGGTTGTCATAAAGAAGGCAAGGGAACTAATTTGCTTCATTTATTCTCACACAAAAACCTTGAGTTTGATGCACAAATTCACTAAAAAGGGGGAAATTTTAAGACCTGGAGTAACCAGGTTTGCTAATTCTTTCTTGACATTGCAGAGCCTGAATGAGAAGAAAAACATTTTGAGGCTTATGTTCACATCTAATGAATGGGGCCAATGCAAATGGTCTAAAACAAGAGCAGGTCTCAAAGCTACATCAACGGTCTTGGCTCCAACTTTTTGGAATCAAGTTTCATTAGCCATCAAAGTGTGTACACCTTTGATCTACTTGTTGAGAATTGTTGATGGTGATAAGAAGCCTTCAATGGGATTTGTATATGGTGGATTAGAAGCTGCTAAACAAGAGATCATGACCCTCTTTAAGGGAGTTTAAGTCACCTATAGACCATTCATCAATGCCATTCTCATCAAAACTAAAGACAGATTAGATAGTCCCCTTCACAAGGCTGCCTACTACCTAAACCCGTATTACTTCTACAAACATCAAGATGAGATTGAAAAACATCCAGATTTAATGGATAGCTTGATTAGGTGCATTGAGACCTTTTTCCCAGATGTTGTTGTTCAGGACAAGATTACCAGGATAGAGTTGAGTTCCTATATGATGAAGCTAGGCTCATTTGGAAAGCCATTAGCTCTGAGACAGTGTTTGATCAATGATGATGAGTACAAACCAGGTATATAAACCTTACTTTATTTTGATTATTAGGATAATGGTGAAATGCTTCTAAACTAACTATTATATATATGTGTGTAGCTATGTGGTGGCATCTACATGGTGGAGAAGCACCACATTTGCAAGAAATGGCCATCAAAATTCTCAGCCTAACTTCCTCGTCCTCTGGATGTGAGAGGAATTGGAATACTTTTGAAGGGGTACTTGATTACTTATATATTATCTCAATTGATTACTTTCAAATATGCATATTATTACCCTCTAAGTAGTCCATGCTTTGAAATGGAAGATTCACACTAAGAAGAGGAATAAACTTGAGGTCAAAAGACTTAATGACTTGGTCTATGTCTAGTTTAATGCCAAGCTACAAGAGCAACGGGAAAGGAAGGCCAAAGATCCTCTTCTAACAAGTGATAGAACACATGTCATGGAGTGGATAGGAGATGATACAATAGAAAATGATGAGGTCCCTGGTGGAGATGGACTTACAGGGGGTAATGTAGAAGCTACAACAGGAGTTTTTGATGTTCTCCAAGCTAGGGCTACTTGTGCACAAATACTGTTTCTATAGGAGCTTCTACTTCTACATCAGTGCCCCAAATTGATGTAGACGATATTCTAGAGGAGTTGTCTACTGATGATGAAGATGAGCATGTTTTTACTGAGTTTGAGGATGAAGATGGATACATTGATTAGATTTGTATTGATAAACTTGTGTTGATTGTTGATGTACTACTTTGTGATTTGGACATGAGTTGCTTGGTTATTTGGTGCTTGTTGTTTACTTGGTATGAACCTTTTGGGATATGTTATTTAAATTATTTTCATCTTCAATCATGCTTATTTCTTAGTTAATATTCAAATGAAATTTCATTTTTTGTTATATCCCCATTTATGATTGTTCCCTTTATATATCAAATTATATATGGTCAATATATAAATTTATGTAAATATATAATAAATTTATAAAAAAATCCAAAATCGCATATACACCCACATATACTCTCCATACCATATATACTCTATTCGGTACCATGTCCGCCTGTACACCGATTACCGCTTTTCAGAACACTGGTATGTATATGTGTATACGTCGATTTTGCAGTTCATCCTAAATATCAACCCCAAGAGAAAACTGTGGCATACAACTCATAAAAACATGATTAACTAATGCGGAAGCGTTCACTAAGCAGCGGATTACTGAAAATTACTAAAAAGTAAAAACTTTTTACCAAGGGATCCATTCAAGGAAAACTTTCTCACATAGGAAAAAAGTAACACATTTACATTCTGGTTTAAAGGTACATGTCCTGCATCATCTCTATCTGAAAATTACAAGCATCAACCGCTCTTGTTGAACTAAACACAAGCAGTGTAAAATCTCGAGGCACTGAGCCAAAATCTCGAAAGCACTAACTACTACTCCGAGGACCTGAGAGTACAGAGATGACACATAAGACTCTATCTACATCTATACAAGGCATAACAGCCGGTGTCTCCACCTAAGACTTCACTGTTGTCCCTGTTATTGCTGATGTCCTTCACCTACTGAAGAATTCCTGCCTCCTCATCTGCGTCCACCTAAAAATGTAGTTCCCACGGGGGTGAGACAATTGTAAAATTGCCCTAGAGAGAGATATAACTCTCTGCCAGATCCATTATTATTTCAGTTTAATAAGATAAAACTGAACAGAGGAATTATAATTGTTTGACAGCAGTTAATTCATTGTCTAACAGATTAAAACATTATTCTTATTAAAAGCATTGCGGCTATAACTTGATAGAGCAATATGTCACTTATCCATTAAGGAATATGAAGAACATGTATAACATTTATTCACTATAGAATCATTTCCACAACATTAACTCTTTTCAGGCTTAGATCATATATCTAATGCCTGGCATTGTCATTGTGGAGTCATGGCCTGTAGCCATACTCTTTTCACAAAGTATTGGGATCTTAATCTCTCAACTCATCAAGTACATTTCCATTTCTTAACAAGTTCATCATCATGATTATAGAATCTGGGTATTTGAACCCATATCTCATCATAGGATACTTATTACCACTTATTAGGTAACTTAATACCTTCAGATCATCTGACAAAGGACATTATGGTTCTTGCTACACAAAGTATTGAAACATAGTACACAAAGCTCAATGATTCTTACTACACAAAGCATATGAAGGCTTATAAAGCCTATAAAACATTCTCAATAAATAGAGCATCATAGCCCTTACTAGGCTATACTCTCCATCTCATCATTCCTGCATGATTAGTAATCATAATAACAATTATAATGCTTTCATATCAACACCATACAACACTAAGTAATACCACTACTCCCTCTTTAGGGTTCATGATTTCTCTTTCATATCAACACCACACAACACTAAGTAATACCAATACTCCCTCGTTAGGGTTCATGATTTCTCTTTCAACTTTACCAGAATATGATTGCATCATAGTTATTGATTTGGATTAACCTTTTCATAAGGCATGTTAGCCAACATTCATCAAGGTGCATTACATCTTAATTTAACAATTGACATGATACATCTCATGTGTCACCCATTCCAATTATAATGGAATTATAACACATTAACATATATCAAAATTGGGGTGTTGGATGTGATATCTATCATATCTTCATGTATCACTTCCCTCAACACCTTCATCTTACTTGAGTTCATCCATTTAACTTGTATTAGGGTATTCCCCTTCCTAATACTTTATGCACCGGTTCATCACATTCATCATGTAATGTAATGGTCTTATGTCACCTATTTAGAATATACCACCATTTCCACTAATATGAACTCATCCTTGAGTTAGAACTATTAATGTAAGGATATCCATTATCACCCCTCTAGGTGTTACATTTATCAATACATTAATCACTATTCCATTAATAGGAATATGATTTCCACAATTATAATTTTAGGTTCACATAGCATCACACATATATATGAATTTCACCTAGTACCACTCTTCATTAGAGTTTCACATAACATCCTTCAATATCAGGGTTTCCCCTAGTATTATGTGAAATTAGGATTTCACAACACATCACTCAGTGATAGGACTTCACATAGAATTAGTAGTACTACCCTATATTAGGGTTTCATGCACCTTTACCACATTTTAGGGACTAAGGTTTACCATTCACCTCCAAGTGGGCTTAACTCATACCCAAATTAGGGTTAGGATGCACAATTCCCATTACATTAGGGTTTCTCACATTGTGACACTATGTTAGGGTTACATCATCACCCTAGATTATGGTTTCACAAGCTTTTCCCTAAATTAGGGTTTCACATAGCCTTGCCCTAAATTAGGGTCAAGGTACATCAATCTTTTCAATGAGGATTTCATAATCTCATATTATGGATCAAACCATGATTACATCTTCATTCACAATGAGAGGATTAGGGCTTATTAAGTAAGCAATCATCTCTCCCATTCTCTCCCTCTCTCATCCTCTTTAGGATGTTAAATACTCCAAGATTGATCTAGGTTAACTCTTCACTTGAGTACACATAGATAGGGTTAACCTTCATAATCACCATTGATCTACATCATTATTAACCAAGTAACTAATTGACCTTTGAACATGTAAGGTGTATGAATGGTTTAACCAATTTGAACCTCAAAGGTTTTGGTCACTTAGACCTCAAACGGTCTTGCCCATTCAGACCTCAAATGGTCTTGCTCTAAGGGTTTGAAACCGTTTGGTAAAGGTGGTTCTTGAAACTGTTTGCCAAAGAAAGTACTTGAAATTGTTTGCTAAAGTAAGTACTTGAAACTGTTTGCTAAAGCACTCATGAGATCGATTGGGCCTCAAACGGTTTGGGATCGTTTGGTCCCAAACAGTCTTGAGACCATTTGGACTCAAACGGTCTTGATACCATTTGGTCCAAACCCTCTCAAAACCGAATGGACCAATGAGGGACATCAACACTTAATCGATTCAAGGTTCCAATCCATGAACCAACTATCAATCGGACCACTAAAGTATTCATCAATTGAACCACTGAATCACCATTCAATTAGAACTTCAATTTAGGGTTTTTAACCCAATTGAACTAGGGTTGATAATCAAGAAACCATCACTTAGGGTTTTGAAACTGAGGAACCATCAATGGTTGACATTGTGGAACCAATTCAATTGAAATCAATGAACCATCATCATTATATGATATGATATGACCTCAAACGGTCTTGAATGACCCCCAAACGGTCTTGAGGTCATTTGTATGATCTATAAATGGTATTGAGACCGTTTTCCCATCTCATCATCCAAATCCATGGCATCTAATTAGGGTTTGGATCATTGGATTGATCAATCAGTCAGCATTTGATTACATTTCAACCTAGTATCTTTGAACCTTCAATTGCTCAACCATACTTAACCCTAGACCTACAAATGGTCTTGGGTGACCCCAAAACGGTCTTTAGACCATTTGGGTGATTCCCAAATGGTTTTGAAACTGTTTGGGTCAATCAACCCAAAGTTCAAAATTAATCAATTTAGAAAATCAACACTTAACCCGATTAGGGTTTGGTGATTGATTGTCCTTCAACTCATGAACCAATTAGAACTAATCAATTATAATTAGTGGGTCATTAACCAAAATCATTATCAACAAATATTCAAATGGTAAACCCTGGTCAACACCTCCAAACGGTTTGAAACTGTTTGCTCTCATTCGGTTTGATGAAACTGTTTGCCCTTAAACGGTTTGAAACGGTTTGCTCCCAATCGGTTTGGGAAACCATTTGAGCAAATTATTGAAACCGTTTGGCCTAATAATTTTCTTGGGAAAAGTGTCAAGTTGATGTCATCATCATCTTCCTTCGTTCATCCAAGAGCAACAACTATTTTTCATGGGAATTTCAGCAATGAATCAAAAGAGTACCAAATAGAAGAAAATAATCAACAATTATTGAAGAATATATTGCAATATCAACATTTAGGGTTTGAGTTATAAAATACACCTCAAAATATAATCTCCAAGCTCCAAGATCCATGGCTCTAATGGTGGATGGAGTTCTAGAAACTGCCCAAGGTCCTTTCTGGAGCTTTTACATGAACAAGTTGGCTAGGATTGGAAATCGAGTGAAGAAAACCAAGAATCAAGCATTGTTTTATGATTTCCACCATGAAATCAAGAAGAGTGAAGGTCAAGACTTACCTACAGGTTGGGGGCGTCCTTCTCCTGCTCCCCATCTCTCTCGTGGTCAGCCAAGGCAAGAAGGGAAAAGAAATTCCAAGAAAGGTCCTTAAGTGATTTGGAAATGGGATATGTATAAGGAATTTTCAAGGAAAGAGAAAACGGAATTAATTCCTTTAATTCCCAAAATTATTTTCACCACTCCCCCCTCAATTATTGGCCACGAAGCCATCTTCATCCTTTGGTAAAACCTCTTAATTATACAAGGATTAAAGGACAAGAAATTAAGCACCTTAACCCTTATAATAGTAATATCCAATTTTGAGTGGAAATTCTTTTTCTTATAATAAGGTGAGTGGAATTTTCACCTCCTTAGGATATTTCGTGGTCCTTGCAAAGCTCAAGGACGTCCACACACATCTGAATCCAACCATTTTAATTTTGGTTGAAGGCCCTTTAATTAATACATTTATTTTTGCATTAAATTGAATTAGGGTTTCAATTAGGATTAAATCTTGATTATTTTAATATCAAGATTCTCTCTCCTCGAACTTAATTCAGATGAGGCGCCCCTCTCATTTTCTTTGATCTACATGATGCCAAGAAACATTAGGGAATTTATTGAAGTGGTAATTTTCATATTGAACCTTGGGTTTTGGGTAAATTGCATATTACACCAAAACTAGGTTTTAATGCACAAACATTGTTTTATCAGCTCTTTCTTGGTACTCAGACTACCACAAGCCATACCTCTGCATCATATCCAATTTCATGGTGCTTCAACATATAAGGAACATATTTTCATGCACAATTTGCAATTTAACCCCTCAACTTGGGTAATTTGCACTTTAGTCCAAATCAGTAGAACAATGTTTCAACATTATTCAAAAAGGACCAAAATGGAATATAAGTTCCTCTTGAGTCCTAATTACTTTTCATAAGGTAAGGTTAAGCATCTACTCAACCTTATTAGGCAAATCATATAGGGTTAACACATAACCCAGGTCAGGGATGCTACAAAAACCAAGTAATACATATACTAAACTAAAGACCAAGGCAAATCTCAACATTTGATGTTGACAATATATGGAAAGAAAATAGGGTAACTAGGCTTCCAAAATAGATAATAATCCTTGGTTAAAAAGTAAATATAATGATTATAATAGGGTTAATACCTATTGAACTTATGAGTCAAGGCTCCACGACGCCGATGCAACTATCTAAGAATGCAGTTTTACACATATAACTTCAACTTAACTTCATCTAGATAATATTGGTTTATAAAGAATTTTAAAAAATATTTCACATTGCCACAATTAAAGAGAGGAAAGTTGATAAGAAAAATTGTAGGAATTAGAAACATTTCGAGTTATAAGTAGTATAAGTATTACACATATTTTATATGGATTTTTAGTCCTTATCTATGCCTTTTTAAGACTAATATATATGTATAAAATTTTTGGCTTATCTACGACACATAATATTAGAAACATATATATCAGGTATGGGCTTATTCAAAATAAAAAAATAACTACCTAGGTGGTTGTATGAGTACATATCTTTTACCAAATCGTCTATATTATATGAACATATCTTCCATATTTTCACCTCATATATGTATATTACGGCTATGTATGTATAGGTGCATGTTTGTTTGTAGTTTATCCTCAACATCAACCCCAAGATAAAGCTGAATAACACATACTAAATTGAAGACCAAGAAAAATCTCAAAATTTGATGTTGATAAAAAGTAATAAAAATAAAATAGACTAATTAGGTTTCCAAAATAGATAATAATTCTTTGTTGAAATGCATTGACATTAAAAAGTAAATATAATGATTATAATTGGGGTTGAGACCTATTTTGGTTATGATTCAAGGTGCCACGATGCCTAGGCAGCCACCTAAGAATGCGGCTTTACACGTACAACTCCAACTTAACTTCATGTAGGTAATGTTGGAATATAAAGCGTTGTGAAAATATTTTACATTTTCACAGTGCAAGAGATAATGTTGATAAAAAAAATTGTAGGCATCAAAAACATTTTTAGCTATAAGTACTAGAAGTATTAGACATATTGTACATGAATTTTCAGTCCTTACCTGTCACTTCTAATGACTAATATGTATGAAATTGTTGGCTTACCTATGCTAAAAAATCATAGCAGCTTATATATCATGTATGAGTTTCCTTTTAATAAAAATATAACTACCTAGATGGCTCTATGACACACACGTCTGACGCCTAAACACCTAGGTGGTGCTTGGGCGGTGTGGTTCTCTATGTATTTCATACCAATTCTTTTATATTATACACACATATCTTGTATCAAATCTTCTATGTTATATGAACATATTTTGTTGCATTATAAGTCATTTCTCCTCATATCTGTCAGTTACTGCTATATATGTATAGTTGTACACATCAATTTTGTAGTTCATCCTCAATATCAACCCCAATAGAAAACTGAATAACACATATGCTAAATTGTAGACTAATGAAAATCTCAAACTTTGATGTTGACAATATAATGGCATGAATATAGAGTAGTTAGGCTTCCAAAATACAAAATAATCATTGGTTGAAATGGATTGACGTTAAAAAGTAAATGTAAAATCATTATTGGGGTTGAGACCTAATGCTTTTATTAGTCAAGGCACCATGACGCCTAGGTGGCCATCTTAGAATGTGGCTGTATACATACAACTCCAACTTAACTTCATCTAGGTAATGTTGGATTACAAAGCATTGTAAAAAATATTTCGCATTGTCACAATGCAAGAGAGGAAAGTTGACAAGAAAAATTGTAAGCATAAAAAACGTTTTGATTTATAAGTACTAGAAGTATTACACATATTTTACATGGATTTTAAGCCCTTACTTATCCCTTCTTAAGAATAAGATGTATGAAATTTTTGTCTTATCTACACTACATAATCCTAGAATCATATATATTAGATATAAGATTCCTAAAAATAAAATGATAACTACCTAGGTGGCGCTGTGACACCCATGTCTGGCGCCTAAACACCTAGGTGGTGCTTGGGTGGTGTAGTTTTCTATGTATTTTAGACCAGTTGATCAGTCATTAACATTGAACCAAACATCACCGGTAATGGAACATGACCGTAAATGCTATGTTTAAAAGATGAGTAACTTATTTTCCGTCGAATAGGTAACATTGTGGAAGTTATTCGGTAAAGTAACCAATACCCCCCTCTTCCTACATAAAAGAAAGTTGCATATACAAGATCGCTCAAGTTTATACACCTAATATATGAACTATAACCACCATTCAAGTAGATGATCCTTCAAGAAAGCACTTACAATTTGCAAGTTTTATCCCAAATCCAAAAGCGTATGCTCAAATAAAAAAAGGAAGAAGATACAAGTACAAGTGAACTCTAGTTTGTACACATTGTATCTGAAAGATAGACATTGTCAAGTATGTGACCATATCGGCAAGGGCTTATGAGATGTAGGTTTTGGCATACAACTTCCATCACCCATGTTTCAAATATAAAAATTTAAAACCATAACTCTAAGCATAAAAAAAATCTAGATATATACTTTGTTTCCTTTTATCTATTACGGGAAAAAGGATATGGAATAACCAGTGGTGAATCTTTATTGGGGAATGGTTCACCTATTGCATTTGACGAAAAATATATGTAATTAATTAGTTTTTTACATTAAATGAAATTTATAAAATGACGATGTGTCAATTTCAAGACATACAAGAAAGCATTACCACTTTCATTTAGATGATATCATTCATCCACTATATAGAAAAATGATCTATCAATTAATTTCAGGTTCTCGAGATTTATTGATAACTCAGTTTGCAATTTACAAAACTCACATAATTAGAAAATGGTAATATTACCTAGTTGATAAAAGAAAATTAACATTGATCAATCTTTCGGCAGATATACATAATTTAACATTTTGTCAAGAGATCATGTTACAAACATTAATCAGCCTTTTTATTTAAGTCAAGCACTCAAATTTGCAATTCACAAAACTCACACAACTAGAAAAAGATAATAGTACATGTCCACCTAGTAGATAAAAGAAAATTAGTATTCGTCAATCTTTTTCCATATATACATAAATTAATATGTTTTAAGAGAACATGTTACGTACTTCAATTAGCCCATCAATTAGCCTTTCTAATTAAATCAAGCACTCAAAGAGGATATTTAGCTATAAACAACCATCCTAAAAGAATAAATAGTTTTTGGATTAAAGTATACGTCACATATTAGACAATACCATATGACCAATTAAATGTTGTTTAAGAAACATTGTAGATCGAGGATTACAATACTAACATGAACCTTTTTCTTACTACTGCATCAAACTTGTTTCTTGTCTACAAATTTATCCCCAATGGCAGTTTCCACTTGTTTTCCCAAGAGACTCCTGCAAAGTTAATATGAACAATCATTTGGCATCCAGTCGAGCATATGGTTATAATGAAATGCTTCGAAATTAAAAAGGGGCAGACCTCTGTGTAGTCACAATTAGAGCTGGCAATCGGGCGGGTCGGGTCGGGTTTGGGTCGGGTCATTTTAGGTCCGGTCATTACGGGTCAGAGATAATTCGGGTTATTTTATTCTTTTGGGTCGGTCAGGTTTGGGTCGGGTTAGTATTGGGTTGGGTACCTTCGGGTCATTTTGTAATTTCAGGTCAACTCGGGTTCGGGTCGGGTCAATTTAGACATACACCTTTTTAGGTTACTTTATCGGGTCGGGTTCAAGTAAAATCATTTTGAATCATCTTAATATTAGGTCAGGTCAATTTGAACTATTTCTTTGGTCTACTTTGGTTTTGGGTCGAGTCATTTTCAGGTTGGGTAGTAATCAGATCGGGTCTTCTTGGGTTATTTTTTTGTTCGGGTCTAGTTGTTATGGATTGGGTCACAGTCTGTTTAGGTTAGAGAGTTGGCAATCAAATGGGTCAGTTCAGGTTTGGCCATAGTCATTATGGGTTGCAGATAATTGAGGTTATTTTATCCTTTCATGTCGAGTTGGGTTAGTATATGTTTGGTTCCTTTGGTTCATTTTGCTTTTTTGGGTCAACTCGTGTTCAGATCGGGTCAATTTTGGTACAAGTTTGTTCAGATTCAATTATTGGGTTGGTTTGGATTCATGTCAAATCACTTCAGGTCGTTTCAATTTACAACATTTCCTAGGGCTAACTCGAGTTTGAATCTAGTCATTTTGAATTGGGTAGTTATCAAGTTGGGGTTGCTTGGGTTGTATATTTGTATAATCAAGTTGTTTTGAGTTAGACCTCATTCAGCTCACGTTGTGAGTTGTGATAATGAGTAATGACTAATATGTTGTATTAATTAAAAAAATAAAGAAAATATTTGTTTACTTGTTATTTTTTTCTTTTACTATCCATTAACTCATATATTCCACCTTCCTTTTCCTTATAATCAAATTATCAAGCAAACTATTTCTTATAAATAATATACTGATAAAGCCATTCAAAAATCTATTGTAAAACTAAAACTTGACTTCTCGGCTTCTCGCTAGTTGCTACTCGCTTGTACTCAGTCAGGTTGATATTGGGTCGGGTCAGTGTTCTGTTGGATTGATTTCGGGTCGGGTTGACATTGCGTTGGTCGGTGTAGGGTCGGTTTGACGTCAAGTCGGGTTGATATACGGTCACGTTGGTGTTGGATCGAGTTGACATTGGGTTGTGTTGGTGTTAGGTGGGTTGACGCTGAATCGGGTCAATGTCAGGTTAGGTTGATATCGAGTCGGGTCAAGTCAGTTGTGATTTTTTCAGGTTGATTCGGATCACGCGATATCATCGGGTCGGGTGTCAGGTCAGGTTTGGGTCTGATAATTCTGGGTCATATTGAGTTTTGGGTAAACATCGGGTCGGGTCAGGTTGAGTTCGGGTTTATATTTTTATTGGATTTAATCGGGTCGGGTTGCGGATAGGACGGGTCGGGTTTCTCGGGTCGGGTCAGCTTTTTCCAGCTCTAGTCACAATGTAGGAAGAACTAGGCGTCACTTGCTATGGTAGCCCTTCTTGTGAACCTGCTACCAGCCACGAGACAAAATGATACATTAATAGATGAATATAGCTGTAATGGTCAGAAAGGAAACAACCATATTAGGCTGGATCATTAGAAAATTAAAGAATCAGCCGCAATGATCCGGAGAGAAACGCAAGATGATGTTGGATAACTAGAAAATTAAAAATCTGAAAGAAGAAAGAAGAACGGACAACACCACAAGACAAAGGAAAAAAATGACAACAAAAATGAAGATACGCACAAAAAAGTGCAGGGAACTCAAAACAGACATCTATTGGACTTTGCATTCTTTGGAACCATCTTAGGAGCTTGCATGAGCAAAAATAGGGAAAAGGAGTAAACAATAGATTCATCGTTGACAGACTATAAGGGAGAAAAAGAAGACTTAGAACACAAACCTGATCTGCAGTACATGCTTTAGGGGCAGATTTGCCACACACGCAAAGAGACGTATCTTGCTCTGCAATTTAGGATGGAAGACGCGCCTGGTAACTTGATTCCAAGAGCTCTTTATATAAATGCAGCGGGAGGTTGTGGGACAGAAACTTACGGAAGAGTTGGGGAATATGGTTGTACATCCATAGGGAGATCATCTATTAGGAGTGGTCGCGCGCAATCCGAGATAATTGAGAAAGAGGGGCGCCGGAAGGGATAATTGGGAACGAGGAGATAATTGGGAAAGGGGGGAAAGGAAGCGGAGAACCCGAGCCGGACGGAGATGGGAGAGGGGAGGGAAACATCCGCTCGCGGCACTTGATAGACTTAATATATTCAGCGGAATATTGCCACGCTCTGCCCTTCGTAGGAAAAAACGTGGCCTTTTAACTCCATGCAGTTGCTCCCGGCAACAAATGCCATGATCAAGAACTATCGATTGTAGTTGACGCGACATGTTGATCGTAAGAGTAGATAAAGTAGGTTAGTTTCTGTGTAAGGGGAGGCGGAGGAAGACGGTGCTTGAGAAATTTAGAGCGATGCCTATCAAAGTAGAGTTAGCCATCCC